>OX439131.1:19591724-19939224 GCA_949318235.1 Ecdyonurus torrentis
AAACTATGCATTACAAGTATATATTATCTTGACCTTGATCATTGTTATTTCATGAACATAACATTATACGTAAAATTAATTCAAGAATATTTGACTTGACTCCAAAAAAATAAAATAAAAGAGGAAGAAGAAAAATATATATCTCTTTAAAAGTTAACTTTTGTGCGTGACAAATTTAAATAAACTATACTATCTTGTTACATTGAATGCATTTTTATAGTGCAGCGCTTTCGTATATAAACACGCATACGTTTTTGTTAATTACAAAATAAGTAATTATACTGCAGTGTTGCATCAAGTGATAATTATTTTTAAAATACATAGATCTTGATATATAACTATATAGCTGGTTATCTTTTTGTGTGTGTTTTTTTAAATTAAGTTTTATACACGCATACATAAGTTTTTATCACATACGACCCTTATTTAGGCAATGTAATACAATTAAAAATAAGTTTACTGAAAAAAATAAATAATATACTAACAGATTGTAAATATTAATTACTGAAGCTAATTAATTACGCTTAATTAATTTGGCGGTCGTGTTTATTTACTTTTAAATTAAAATTTACCATCCAAAACAAATAATTGAATAATAAAAATAATTGGATTTATTTTAAAATATAATTCATGGTAGTAATCAGATAGATAAATAAAAATTTCTTTTAAAAACTTTGGATATTTCTTTGGATTTGGGTTTATGGGCATTCAAAGTGAACAACGCTATTTTAATTCATACGCACTGCAAGCCCAGATTTAATTTTCATTTCATTCTTCGGATCTTCGGACTAAAGCAAATCAAAATCCAGTGATTAGCTTTTTTTTTTTTTTTTTATTATTAATTTTTTTTTTAATTATTTATGTCAATGGTCATCTATACTTAAAATTTAATCAGAGAGATAGCTGCAAAAAAAAAATAATAATAATAATAATACCAAATTTGAAGGCATCAGACTTCAAATTTCTATAAATATATTATAACTTTGACTTGTACTGTTAAATTTATAATTTGTACGTCAAGATCCACTATACTCGACTCAAAAAACCTCAGGCGATTTATCATTTTACCACTATCGCCTATTTCTCGCGTGCATTTCAAAGGGGGGTGGGGGCGGCTGGGCGATACCGTAAAAGTAAAAGGTCGAACGGCATGTAACTCAGGCTTTTTGAGGCGAGTATAGATTCTTTAAGCACCTTATTAATGTATTCTGTTCAATTGAAAAATATGTAAGGACCTTTTAAAGTATACCCCAAACTACAATAAAAATGACAGCACGAGACAGCAAAAAGAGTATCTTAAACTTTTTTTTTTTCCCCGCGTGAAAAAAAGTATTAAAAATAAATAAATAAAAAATGTTATAAAATTCTATCTATCAGGAAATATAAAATTCACATTACGTTCTCCAAGATTGAATTTTCTTATATATGCTACGCAAGAAGCAAGCGAGAGAGAGGGTTTTTGGTGGAAAGCAAATGACCTGTCAATTTGGGGCACAAGAAGAATATTATATTGCTGGAAGGAAATGAACGTAAATCTCTGAGATTTGGTGCGATGTAGCAGAAATGACAACATGATTGAAATGATTTCTTGCAATCTTATGAAAATATTACATTCTGGAAAAGGATATGTATATTTTTTTACTACTATGTTTAGGAAATGAGAAGAAGAAGAAAAAAAAAATACTTGGAAAAAAAATATAAATATAAAATGTATTAAAAAAAAAAAATCCAACAACATGCTCCATAATCCATATACATACACATCTACAGATGTGATAAAGCTTTTGTGGAAAAGTTTGAAACGAAATATACATTTTTGTTTCTCTGTAAAGCATCAGACTGTGGTTTTTGTTACAAAATTAATAAATATTTTAATAACGCTCGCTTTCAGTCATAAGTTATAAGCTCATTTCATTGTGTAGTCATATGAAATTATTACGTATGTTTATATCCATATAATGTTTTTTTATCACTGCAATAATTTCATCAAAATGTACACATCAAGATTTTTTTTAATATACTTTCGGTTTTTTTTATTTTTTTTTTTTTTTTTATTATTATTAAAGATTTGGAACCTAAAACTAATACAAAGAAAATATAAGATTTTTTGTTAGTTTTTTTAATGCTGTAACTAAATGTGTGTTTTTTAAGTGAATTGAAATTAAAATCACAATTATTTGAAGAATTCGATATATTAAAATTTTATTGGCATTCTGAGTATACAAACTGTTTAAAACTTAATAGACGTATTATTAAAAAAAAAAAAAAAAAAAAAAAAAAACTATATCTTATGCGCCAAAATATATATAATAAAATAATTCCGTGCCAGCATGTCAATTAAAAAAAATTCTCTGTATGACTCACCTTAGTTCTTTGTACTATAATGTTGAATAATCTAATCCTTGTCTTGATATTATATAATATTTGACACTGTCACCACTAAATACTATGGTACACAAAATGGTAAGATATTAGTAACACGCGCTATGTGACACACAGCACTGGAGGAACGTGTGTTTGATGGTACGGCACGCGCACTGGACTGAACACAAACACGCTTTACTTTTAGACCTCTGAGTGCACAATGGGGGTTGCTATGGTATGGCAAAGCAAACGCGCAGAATCCACTTTTATCGTAAAGAAAAAAACCATGTTCTAAAAAACTTGCACCTCGCCGCAGGAATTCTTGTGACCAACAACCTTTTTTTTCCTATATTATGCTATTTTTTTTTCTTCTTCTTCTATTATACTTTCTTCCTGTCGATACTAAAAACTTTAAAAATATAAAATATATAGTTTATAAAAGATAAATTATAATATAGAATACTGAATGAGTGTATATGACATTACGTGAAATATATCAGTTACACTCGTGACAAAAACAATGGCAATTTTAAGTTATAAATATAAGATCCTTTTGACTGTTAAATTCAATTAAATACAACGATACAATGTATATACGTGTATATATTTACTCTATTGTTTATAAAGGTAAAGATGCCTAAAGGCAATAACCCAAAACTTACTAAACTTACAATATTTGGTTAATTAATTGGGACGCTAATGAGTTTATTATTAAAGCCAAAGTTTTCAAGTAAATGTGTAAAGTGTGGTTTTATTAATATTTTGATGTTGAGATTATTAAAATTTTATATGAAGATTTGAAACCTTTTCTTTCTGAAAGTTATTGAAAGAAGTTTCATAAAGATGGATTGGTTACTTTTGGTAACACTGAAAAAAATAAATTTTATTAATTTTACTGTTTGACGTATATGAAATATAAAATTATTATCATCAAAGTAAATAACAAATTGGCTGAATATTTATATAACATTTATATACAATTGAAATTACAAGTTTTATGCCTGAAAAGTATCTTGCACACTCTTAAATTTACAACTATATTCCAAGTTGTTTGGCGTTTCAATATTTACTATGTTGTAGAACAGAGTAACTTTGCAGTCGAGCTTCTAATTTTTAGTGGGGAATAGAAATTTTGCTGTATATAGCATTGTTCACTCTTCCGTTTTTGTTGTTGTTATTTTCGTGCTTACAAAGAAACTATAGTTTATAAACTAAGCTGAGCTAATTTTGCATTATATTAGTTGATTTATTTTCTTCATTACATCCTAGACAAATTTAGATGTTCATTACATTCAAGTTCAAAAGGTCAGGGTCATCAAACTATAGTCTCACCTCACAACTAATATGTGAATACTGATTTCTCTCACGAAGATTTTTTTTTTTTTTAAAAAGGATTAAAATTGTGTTAGAGGTATATAGATATAGTAACTTGTGACAACTTTATTTTAGCATCTCGTTTCCATTTAGTTTATATACAATATTAATATTATTGAAACTGTTAATTTTATTCTATTTTTTACTATAATCTATACAGACTATAGTGCCTTTCTAGTTTCTAGCATGAGATTTTTAAATTTTGATATTCTGATTATAGAAGAATATTTTCATTCTCACTTTTTAATCTAAAATATGCTCTTTTCTATAAAAAAAAATATTTATATTATTATAAATTTCAACACTGAGTTTTAAAAATTTTTAACTTTTTTTTTTTTTTTTTTTTTTTTTTTTTTTTTGGGTTATGCAAAAATCTAACCGATAAAAAAAACTTTGTATAATAATATTTATATACGATCCCAAAAACAATCTGTATTAAACAAAAGAGAAAATCAATGGTATATACACGCACGTGAATTTTAACTTTGTAATATGTTATTAAAAATGTTCGTATGATATGTATATTATATATAAATAATATATAATATATATATATATATATATATATATATATATATATATATATATATATATATATATATATATATATATATATATATATATATATATATATATATATATATAAAATATATAATACTACAGCGTACGTATTAAAAGCAATATTTACATATGAATTTTCTTTGAAGATTTATGAATAGTAATTAGACCATACTTTTTTCATAATTATAATCGAACTATATGTTATAAATATTTTGAAAAGCAGTATGGTTATATTGGTATGCGGAAACTTTCATCTGCATTAGATTGCACACATATGCATGCATAACAATACATATGGGAAATAATATTAATCGTCAAAAATAATAGGTTAAATATAGATCACTTTTTTTTTTAACCGTAAAATATTATACTGGATTATTTTCATATTTTGCATAGCTATAGGATTTTTCTTTTAAACAAATATTTTTTAGAATGATAAATACGTTTTTATATGATACTGCATGGGATTTAAAGCTGCTGTAATAAGCTGCCATAAAAAATGAGCTTATATTCGCTGTGTGTGGATTGTTTTAAAAATTAGCTGCTTGACTATTATGCAGTTCGTTATAGCCATCTCAGTATATGCATATTTAGACGCATATAAACAACACATATTTGCATACATATACACACAATACACAGTAGTATACACCATGCGTGGATATATATGCATGCAGTAATACGGTATATTACAGTAGTGATAATATTGTGTTATGTAAAATTGTATATTAGATTTCTGGTCAACGTTTTGTATTGATTATGTATAGGGTTGTCAAGCCTTCACAACGCCTTCATAAAGTTCTTTATAATTATTATTTTAACATTTTTAACTATACGATAATCCTAATTATTTATAAATTTGCTGCACTGTTACAAATAATAAAAAAACTGTCGTAAAACGACGAAGGCATCCGTGGATAAAGTTTTGCGAGTTAAACTATTTTAGAGCACAAAAAATGCAAGTAAACACCTAAAAAAAAGAAAAAGATTATTATATTATACTCATCTCATAAGTCATTAACACATAATATTCAAGGTTTATATAAACCTTGCATAATATTGATGTACATATAATACATAATATATCGTAATTGTTTTCTTTTCTATATTTGCAAAGTTTGATGACCGCTAGTAAACCATATAAATAAATAATATATGATATTAAAATGGTTCATGGTATTAATATGCATTCTCTCTCTCTCTCTCTCTCTCTCTCTCTCTCTCTCTCTCTCTCTCTCTCTCTCTCTCTCTCTCTCTCTCTCTCTGTGAAATGGTATATTCTTATAAACACTGATAGAGAGTAAGTCATTCAATACTATGCTGTTATATATTAATTCAAATACTAAAAAAAAATAATGATAATTATAATAATAAAAAGAAAACAATGTGTGTTATTGAACTTAGAATTCAATAGGAACAAATGTGAATCTTATATCTTACTCATGCAGTATGTTATTGAGAACCTTGATTGTTTAGTATATTATTGCAGTGCAGTATATAAATAAAATAATAATTTTGTTTTGACATTGAACTTAATTCGGTCTGGGTACTCAATCTACTGATCACAGGTCAAGTTGCAATACACTGGAATCAAATCTAAACGTCTGACTTGAATACTCGATTGTTCCTCGCTTTATATGCTGGGATACATTTGGCATTATATATATTATAGTAAGTTTGTTTCGTTTGTATTAGATCCTCCTATATATATAATAAATCAATGTAACAAAATACGTTAAGAATAATAAAACTTTCAAATCTCTAACTTTTATTTTTTTGGTATAATATTATTTAATTACATTTTTTTCAAGTATCATTTAATTTTTGATACTTTCAAATTATGAAATTTATTTTATTTATTACTCGACTCATTCAAAATCCTTTTGTGAAAATTGTGTTAGTGCAAATAATGATACATATAAAAATATCTTATCAATAATTTATTAAGTATTTATGTATGTATATATATATATATATATATATATATATATATATATATATATATATATATATATATATATATATATATATATATTTATATATATATATATAGAGAGAGAGAGAGAGAGAGTAGAAATATGCATAATATATTTAAATATATGTAATTTATGTATTATCAAAATAATATATAAAACCTTTAAATATTTAAAAAAAAAAAAGTATGAAAAATTGTAAATACCCATACGATAATTCTCATCTTTATTTAATTAAATTTCCCCCATATTATTGCTTAACAAAGTTTTATCCGAATGGTGCTGTAATTGAAAAAAAGAAGAAAAAATAAAAATGGATTGTTTTGTATAGTCAGACATCCTCACAATGGATCTCAATTTCAATTGTTGTTTCACGAACTAATTACCATTAGAATAATGTAATTGTTTTTTTCGTACAAGACTCACAGAATCAAAAGAATAATCATTAATATCCCAGTTACATATTCTATCCTTATTTATATATATACAAGAGACATTTCAATGTTAATTTAATAACGTATAGAAATTCTAATTATTTGTTCTCCATGATGGTGAAAAACGTCCTGGTATGCATTTAGATATATATTTTTTCTATAGCATTCGCTTGGGGCAGTTTTAGCAGATACATTTATAGATTTTCAATTTAAAATTCATTAAAATCTAAAAGGCGAAAAGGAAATTATTTTTATAATTACGTATCAAGAAGTGTTAAAAATTGAATTTAAAAAATATCAATCAAGATATTTTTTTATATGTATAATATATATACATAAAAAATTAATTTGAAATTTTTCTCATTTAAAGAGAATTTTAATGTTAACGAATGCGCAACATTCGTGCTGTCAGTTTTGTATCATCAAATAATAATCGATTCTAAAGATATCAGATTAAAATTTTAGCATTTTTTTTCCCTTCAATAAAGTGTGTCAAGATGGTATTAACTTGTCAGAATATTCTTTACTTCGTTCCGAAGATAAGACAAGAGGAAAATATAGGTAATATAGATTTTTATAATATAATAAATCACATCAAATTGAAAAATACCTATAATCAATATGGAAACTGTATTTATGGAGAAAAAGAAAGTATTATACATATTAAGTATATTATACTTAAATTATTTTTCTTTGTTATATTGTTTTCATATCGCATTGTAAATAAAAATGCACAAATAATGTTTTTTCGTTATGCAAAGAGAAGTACACTATAGCAAAGTAGTTAAAAGGTAATTTTTCAAGTAGAAATAGAAAAAAACAACGAGAAAAAGGAATATTATACTCAAATAACTCTACAATCCTCATCATTTATCAAAAAGAGAATTTAAACATTTTCTGTGATAAAAAAAAAAGGTCAAGTTACTTCAATACCGACGTTTCCTGCACTAAAATCGGTGAACTGCATATTGTATACTTTATTGTGTTTTTGTTGTGTGTATGTTTTATTTTGACTTGTTATATATCTTATAACTTTTGTTTCCAGGGGTAACACCCTTAAATTATTCAGGGGTAAATTTTAACATTTTTAGGTAGACGTCTCACAAACGTAATCATATTATAAGGTTGTGTGGACAATGGGAAATATCTTAAAAAATTAAACGCTGCAGATGAAGCAGCTATACTCAGATAGTATTCACCAAACGTTCGCCGAAAGTTGGTATTATAATATTTATTTTCGCAGAAATATTAATAAATTCAAGGGTATAGAGATAGAGGTTAGGTGAGACTTGTCCCGGCAAAAGAATTTTATTCAATGGAGCTTATCGGTTTAGCGCGCGTGGAGACGCGAGGAAAGCTATGGGTCCCCTAATTTAACATTACGCATAATGGGGAAAAACATTTTTTTTTTTTTTTTTTTGAGAAAACTGCTCCACCGATTTTGGAGAAATTTGTATGACAAATACTAAAATAAATAAGTATACAATATGAAATTTGTACTATAAGACATACTTTTATACGTGTTTTAAGCCATAGAAATTTTTTAAGAAAATTTCAAACTGATAACCTCCATATTGGACTTGAGGAACTTTCAATATTTTTCCTCTTAATGTCCCGGCATATACAACTTAAAGTCCTTGTCACCCCTGCCTATTCCTGCGTTCTGCTACGATTGCATGATCGCCCATTTTAAATGGCAGTTCTTAGTTAAATGAACGATTACTTTAGAAATAATCAACATTCCCTCAAGAGCGTATATATTGAAGTATATTGAAGCTATAATGAACGACAAAAAAATAATAAAACTGCAACAATAGAAATAGAAAGTAAAATATACAATTAGTCTATGATATATAATAATTTTAATTATCCCTGCATTTGATACAATATTATCATATTTACTTAGTAACAAAATTGGTTGACTTGTATATTATAATATTATACGCATGACTTGTATAATTAACAGCATTAGTTATAATTTACAGTATGTAAATTATGTTCTTATAAAACACATTAGCCGTACAACCAGTTAGGCGTTGTTTGTTTAAAATGCAATTATATTACAGTGGATTGCGTGCATTACTGGGGGCGACATAAAAAATGTAATTACTCAAGGGTGCAAAATATCTAGGACATGAAGTATGAAATAATATAATTATTCTTGTGGAAAATTGGAAAACTAACTAGAATGATTTATTGATGGAAAATTACTTAACAGAGCTGTTATATAAAATCAAAGAAATCATATTTTTAGATTCTCTTTTTTTTTTTTTTTTAATGAAATATTTTATAAAATGATGTTTGATTTCCACCTTCAAATATATTTTACACTGCTTGATGATTTATAATTGGATTATAAATTTTGAATATCTGCAGACGATATAAAATAAGATGAATAAGGTTGGAAGTAAAACATAGCAGCTCTGTATAGATTTAGGGAATAAAAAATTAAAAATATAGTAGAAATAGGAGTTTTTTTTTTTTTTTTTTTTCATACAACGTGGAATTTTTTTAGCAAAATAAGCTCACAGATGAAACTATTAAAACACGAGAGAATTTGGAACATAAAATATTGTTATATCTACACGGAAAGCATAAATTACATAATTTATGCTGCATTTATATCATTTCAGCATAATTTCTGCTAAATTAGAATAACATAAATAATAATGCTACACAACATAATATTTCTGCTACATAAAATAATTAGTATGCATTACAGCATAAATTAAGCCATATTGAACAAATTATGCTGAAAATGAGTTAGCATAATTATTATCCGTATTTATTTTTGTCCATGTAGAATAGAAACTGTATAGTACTTTTGCTCCTTTTTTAGTATAATAGATATTTGATATAGACACTTGAAGAAAAATATAAAACATCGACAATACATTCAATCATCCTTTGTATAGGATTTTTTTTGTTAATCTTTCTCTTTTTAATATAATACAAAAACTAATTTCAAAGTAATTAAATAGTAACTATAAGTATTCATTCACAGTATGAGCAATTTTAATTACATTTGCTTTACATAGAGCTATATAGAAGCTATACATATACAAAAGAAAAACATCGTATATTAAATTGTTTTTTGTTTTTCTCTGCATCGGAAATTAATTAATTTTTTATCTACTTGCATTTTAATTGTATTAGTATAATACTGCATGCTTCATGAACTTTGTATTTTAATATAAACTTTACATAGTATCTACAAAATGAAAATCTCTATTATTTAGGCTATACATAAGTAGATTGATTCAAATCGCATAACAAAATAATATGAGAAAAACGTTCTACTTTATTTCTCACTTCAGATTGTCTACTCTAAGACGAACTTGACGTCACGTGTATTATAGAGCTTATTATATGTAAATGTGTGACACGTGACTGTGCATGGAGAGAGCAACTGGTGTCCAAGTTGACCTCTAAACTTTATCAATACTGCTGTAAAATATCTTTTGAAATTACAAGTACACACAAAAAATTTAATTAAAAAAATATATATATAACCGCAACCGTATTATGCAAAACGATCATAGTTTTTAGCATCTGTTGTTTGTTTGTTGGTTTTTGTCATTTTTTTTTTTAACAAAGTGCCGGATAGATAAATATAATTATATTATACTATACATAATATATATACATTTACATATACACATAATTGTACATTTAAACTATGTATGTATGTATGTATGTGAGTGTGTGAGTGAGTGAGTGTGTGTGTGTGTGTGTGTGTGTGTGTGTGTGTGTGTGTGTGTGTGTGTGTGTGTGTGTGTGTGTGTGTGTGTGTGTGTGTGTGTGTGTGTGTGTGTGTGTGTGTGTGTGTGTATTATTATATATTATATATAATAGTATATTATAGTCTATTAACACGTAAAACACTTTAGCTAGGACGATTATAGTTGCTTAATTGTATAAAAAAAAAAAAAAAAAAAAAAGGAAATTTCTTGTGAATCCTTAAATTTATTTATATATAAAAATACATTTGTGTGATAAATAAAGTGATATTATTATATATTCACTGCATGATAACAACTTTATAGTAAATATATTTATATTCCAAATAGAGCATTGAGTGATAACAACAAGATAGCAATATAATCACTAATGAGCAATCTATTGATTAATTAGAGAGACCTTCATGTCACTGCAAATAATCGTATAAATAATATGCATGTACACAGCGGTGCGCCTGAGGGCACCACAGGATATTAGCACTGAGCCCGCGAGTTTATATGAGGTGAACTGAACTGGCCATGCAAACGACGTTTTTCAATTACCTTTAAGCCGGTTAAGACTTTTATTATTCTAACATTTTCAAAGCATGAGATTGACAGAGTATTCTATGGAGACTTTAAAATAAATTGCCTTCTTTTATCCAAATACTCTAATCTCAAAATCCCAATTTTATACTTTTCCTCTCTCTCTCTCTCTCTCTCTCTCTCTCTCTCTCTCTCTCTCTCTCTCTCTCTCTCTCTCTCTCTCTCTCTCTCTCTCTCTCTCTCTCTCTCGATATATATATATATATATATATATATATATATATATATATATATATATATATATATATATATATATATATATATATATATATGTATGTATATATATATATATATGTATATATACACATATTACAGATTACAGTAAAACCATAGTATAAATATATATATTTATATATTAATACTATGGTAGGTATAAATACTAACACTAACTTTAAAATGGAGCATAAGTATCACCCATTATACGTGCACCTAACTCCACTAATCCACTTACAATACAAAATACAAAAATTACCTGATTACTTGTTATAATTTAAGAATATATTAATTAATAATTTTAAAAAATTTGAGTTTTTATCACATCACTATATTGTTTGTTATTATATACTTGTAAAAAAAAGGAAGTTTTATTTTTTTTTACTTTTCTTTACTATTACGCTATTATTGCGAGGTGTACACACAAAAAAAAAGTGGCCTTTGAAAATATTTTCAAAAGTTTTTATTTAAATGAAGCTATTTTTCAATTAAAATGTTAATTTTCATATTAAAATTCTTCATCACTTTCCTTATTGTTACACCTTTTTTTCTCTTTAATTTCGATCAAAAGAGACAAATATTTACTTTCACTCAGAGTTACCTGTGAACTTTTCTTTCTTTCATTTTTTTTTTTTTTTAATTTAATATTTTATGAAACTTTATAAATCTTTTACTCAATATCTTTTTTTCATTTCTTATTGAAATAGCTAAAAGGATTTTTCAATTTACATTTTTTAAATCGGTATTGCAGCCTAATTTTCCGAGAGTTTAATAGACACTATCACTTTGATTGCTATCATATATTGAATCATATTGCTTTATTTTCTCATTGATAAGTTTATTTTCCGTCTGCAACAAAAATGTTTCTTTGAAAGACAAAATATCCAAATTTAAAAAAGCGGGAGAAGTAAAGTTAATTGTTAATACGTAATACGTATATAGCTAATATTATATATATTATTTAAAAAAAAGTCTCTTACATTGTATCCAATATAATTAGGCATCCCAAAAAAACTAAAGTATTTTTTACAATGCATTATAGTCAATATACTATTTCAAATAACAAACGGGAATGTTTGTTATGTATAATATATAGTTTAAAATTTCCAACATACAAAACAAACACAATTTTTATATGTTATTTTAAATGAGATGAGAGAAATTATAATGAGCTACTTTAAAAGCTTTACAAAAAACATAAAAAAAAAAAATCTAAAAAAGCCAAAGATGAAAAGAAAGAAGAAAAAAAATGCAAACAGAGATGCAATGCGACACCAGTGATGCGTTAACAATTTTTTTCCCTCTCATTCTCTCTACAAAATTTTGTCTGCACAACATGCAAATCTGCTTCTATTTTAAAGCCCATAATACAGAACTCATGAATAATAATAATAATAAAAACTTTAATCTTCTCTACACGCGATCGTTTTGTAATTCACACCAAAATTAACACTTTAATATTTTATCATCCATGAAATTTATTTATTAACGAAGCATACTTAATTCAATGTATATTTTATGCATCACAAAATTTATAATTATATATTATTTTATCATAATGGAGAAATGTTTGCATTGTTTCTTGAGATTTTTCATATCTTCAATTATAAAATATAGCAAATTTTTTTTTTAGTTTTTGTATATAAACTTTTTTAACTTTTAGAGTACGTACTAAAAATTATAAATTTTACGTTTTAAATATATTGCGCACATAGTAAGCATGAAAAATCTTTAACATCAATAATGTAAAAACTAGAATAGAACATGATCAATGATCATTATTTAACATTCTAAAAGACAATACGCGTTGTCTTATATTATATATAGTATATTGATCTAAAAAGTGTCTTATATCTCTAGTACACTGCATTCACAACCAGGGGCGGATCCAGGAATTGTGTTTGGGGGGGGCGATCTCCTAGAAAATTAACAATGTAGGACCGGGGGGGGGGGGGGGGGTAGCGCGCCGCAGGCGAAAAATTTTATTTGGCCACGCCCCTTTCTGGAAAATATTGCAAAATTAGTATGCCTTTGAAAAAATATTCTTGAATTGCAAAATTTTTGATTTGGTAGTTTTTTTTTTTTTTTTTTTTTTTTTTTATGTAAGCCAAAAAAAAAAAAAAGTAAAAGTTGGACAAATGATTTCTGAAATATTTTCTATTTTCATCTCTTTGTAAAATTATTAATGTTATTTCACTGAAAAAAAAAAAAAAAAAAAAAAAAACTTGAAAAAAAACTTGAAAAAAAAAGAGCAAAATTTAAATAAATTATTAATATTGTGTATTATTTTATTTTTATTAATTTATTTTTTATTATTATTTTTTTATACACCAATTTACTAAAAATTGTTTTGCAATTTTTCAAACTATTATCGATATTGTAAAACATAAAACTTATATTTGGATGGAAAAATATTTTGAGATAAAAATTATAAAATTTACATTAAATTTTTTTTTTTTTTTTTTTTTTTAGTTCTTTTCGCGAGCAAACTATTTCGTGGATGTCCAAGTATTAACAGAACTATATCTCTGATATATTACCCTGATGACATGACAACTAGGGGATGTTAAAAAAATTATTTTTTGTTATATTATACTGTATTTACTGTAGTCAGGATTCAAAAGCTTATCCAGCAATAAAAGTTGCGCCGAAGGCGCAAAAAAAATTTTTTTCGACTAAATTTTTTTCAACTTTTGCTCATTTTTTTCCACCCACGTGGGCCGTTTGGGGGGGGCGGTCGCCCCCACCGCCCCCCCCCTGGATCCGCCCCTGTTCACAACAGCTTGCACAACTAAAGTATAAAAGTTTGATCATCCCCCCGCCGGGTAGCAAAGTATACACCACACTCGCGTGGTATATCGCAACTAAAAAAAAAAAAAAAAAAAAAAAGTTTCATTTTGTAATTTAATTTTATTAATGCGTATTGCGTATAGCGATGCACTATCTCACACCGTCTAAAAAGGATAGTATAGTATGCCCAAATGTAATGTTAATTAGACGCAATTAATAACTAAAAAGTAAAAAAAAATTAAATTGCATATTATAATATGCATTTATATATATATATATATTATATGTAAATCGTATTGTAATTATTTTTATATTAATTATTTTAGCAATATTTTTGCCTGTGGTGTTTTATTAACACAATATATTATATTATAGATCTTAAATTTATTATATTGTGATATATACAATACATATACCATGCGGTATATGCATATACGCAATCTTTTATATACGCATATATATATATATATATATATATATATATATATATATATATATATATATATATATATATATATATATATATATATATATATACACTATATATACTATATATATAGAGCCATATGCATATATATAGATATATTTTATATATATTATTGTATATGTATAAATAATTATATTGTTTCTATTAAGTGGCGATTTTTAAAAATAGCATTTTTTTAGTATGTACATAGGTTTGACGATTGTTTCTAAATTAATAAATGTCTCTGTTTTAGATCTGAACCTTGGCAGATGCATTGTATTTGTATACTGATTGTAGGAGAGAGAAATGAAATAATTTTTTTGGAATTTTATTATAATACCTACAGTATATTTCTATTATATATTTGTGTGGTGCATACATGATATGTTAGCTTTGCTATATATATATATATATATATATATATATATATATATATATATATATATATATATATATATATATATATATATATATATATATATATGCACCATTTTTATGATTTTTTTTCTATCACTGTTTTCATATTCTTCTCATTATAGTTTTTACTTTAATCTTTGTCACTTTTGTCAGCAGCTTTGTTTCAAAAACATATTCATATGTATTAATGTCTATATAATCTGTTGTACTTTTACCCTTTTTTTAAACTTTTATTCTTGATAATTAACTTTGCGATGGCCGGGCTTTTTTTTAAATAATTAAAAACTTTTTAATTATATCCATATTTATCCACATAGGTATATAGTTGGAAATAGAGGGTATATAATTTATATATATATATTATATAATTATTAATATAATACTGTATTTACTGTAATATTTATAATATATTTTATGTAGAGTGCGCAGTATAGCGCAGAGTATATCTGACCGGAGGTATATTCAGGTGTAGGATCGGATCATGTATTCATGAATGTATACATACGCAGTCTATTAAACAAGCTACTTTAACCTAGTTGAATTACCTTAAAAAATATATTTAATAATAAAAATCTTTGATTATTATTATTTTCAAATTTTAGAAGATTAATTGTCTTCTCCGTCACCGTAGTTTTTTCTTCGTAAAATATTAGTTCTACAAAATCTCACAGCACTTATCGGCAGCACTGTTCAGAAACCGTCAGAAACCAGAAACTCTCAGAAAATCTTAAACGCGCGAAAAGTCAGCTGCTAGAAATTGGAAACTTCTCAGATTTGTCTATTTTATGTATGTTTACTTTTTGAGATAGTTATTTTCTGGCTATTCAATGATTTTCATGATTTTGCTTTCAAATTTATGTCAATAATTTTTTCAACGGCAGCATTAAGTGTAAAATGCCTCAAGACTTTTATGTATTACGCTGTTATTCTTGCTCAATATTTCAGGTATGCAAGTCATATAAAAAAAACAAAAAAAGTATGCATATATTATAATGTACGTTATGTACGTATACATATATGTACATAATATGTATAGTATGTATAATCATGACACGAGAATTGCATATTATGTACATATAATAATCGCATTTCTAAGTGTCCAAATGTAAATTTAAATATTTTATCAGTATTTTGTCTCTATATTAATTAACTCACTTTTTTTTTATCTGGCACCAGGTGCACATAGTGAAGAAAGTCAACAAGTGGCAGTGCAAGGTGTGCAATGAAAAGCAGTCAGTGAAAAAGGTAAGAGTCGATATCCCTGCTGAAAATAAACGTCGAATGTCAGTACTGTATTGTTATATAGCACAACTCTTGTGTATGTATGTGTGTCTAGGTGTATGGTGAAGGCAGCAGCAAGGATTGCAGAAGTCATGTTCAACGTCTGAACAGTCTGCGAGCTACTGAAGAGCAAACTGATGGTAATGTGCAGGTTCAGCAAGCGAGCGCTCTAAGCAGTCAGGATGTTGGACACCAGGCCAACTGCACTGAGGTAAATTATTTGGCACTATATATGTTTATATATCAAGTAATTGTTATATACTACGGTATGTAGAGAGCTTTCAAGAAACAGAGTTGGAGGAGAGAGAGAGAGAGAGAGCAGTAGAAACAGAAGAAGAATAAAATAGTAGTATAGAAAAAGCATAATAGAATAGTAGTATATAGAAAAAGCATAATATTCTCATGTATATATTAATTAATGCATCAAATATATTATTTTTTTTTATAACAGGAAAACTACGTTGACACGAGCAGAGAGACAAGCTGTGCAGCTTCTGCAGCAGGCAGTAAGTGGAGTCATTATCTTCAACCTAAACCCAAAGAAGTATCAAGTGAAGAAGAAAATGAATTGCTAGTACCAAGATTTACAAACAAACAGAAGACACGACGTCGTAAAAACCTTCAGCAAGTAGAACAGAGAGTCGACGAGCAATTCCAGCCAAGTTCCAGCAAGTGGTGTCGATTTAACAAACAAGAGAATATAAACACTGTGGAACTGCAACCTCAAGAAGATTATACCATGTCTACTAAATGGAAGAGCTATGGAGAACAAAGTGATTGGAATCAACATAACATTCAAGCCAAGAAGTTTAAAGTATCAGAGGAGAATAGTAACTGGAAATGTAAAGAAGAAGATGAGATTAATATTTGGACTGGTAACGTGACAAGTAAAAATCATAAAGCTCAGTTTATACCTGATAATGTTGAGGGAAGTAAGTGGGGTAAATATGTATCTGCTAGTAAAATTGACAATTCTGATGAGTCTGAAAATGAAAATATTCCTGTCAATGATTCTGCAAATTTTATCGGAGAGTCCAATTCTCAAGTTTTGTACAAGACAAAAGTTATTGAGTGTTCACAAGGAAATGGCAATCACAGTGCAGTAAGCAGTTCATGTGTGACAAATCAACTTTCTAAGCCAGGTTTAATTGACATAGCTGATATTGCAGATGATGAACTAGATGAACTTTTAAATATTTAATTATTTTCTAAGATGGTGTTTACTTTTGCTGCTTCCCCTACATTTTTTTTTGTATGCTGTATTGCCTATGCTATAACAAGCAACAATTTAAAATTTGATTTCATGTAAACTTTATTTTTAAACTAAAAAGCATTACTTATGTATGCAACCAATAGAAGAATTGCAAAAGTGGATTTAGTGAACAAACTCACAGAGCCCAACAATATTAACATAGTGCTATCAGATGACTTTGTGTTCCTGTCTCGAATTTTAACATTATTTCATATGGTATATGCGTATTGAGATTTAAAGCTTTTGTTTCTTCCTCAATTAAAAGAAAATAATATGTAAGTAATTTATTAAAATTGAGGAAAACAAAAGCTTTTAGGTTCAGTAAGCAACGCAGTTTAAAATAATTGTTGATTTTTTATTTTTATTTTTTATTATTATTATTTTAGCTTGAGTTATAGCTGCATGCCTAATTCCTGCATAAGAAAGCATGTTGAATTGAGACAGGAACACAGAGACATTTGCTAGTTCTTTGTTAGTATTGTTGGGCACAGACAAGTGAGTTTGTTTATTTTAACACTAAATATATGTTTGACCACTGCTTGCTAATGTGAGTGCTGTCAACTCTTGGTTTTCCAAGAGTTGCACAGATCTGATAGTCAAACCCAGAATATTGTGGTAACGGGTTGAGCCTGAGGTCTGGTAAGCCTCATTAAAACCCATACTGAAAAGGTTTAATCCTGGCCTACAAAAGATATTATGGTGCCATGATGCTGAAATATAGAATCCCAAATGATAGTTTGTATGTTGTAAAAATTATTTTTTTAGTTAAATAAATAGATACATTTTAAAGGATAGCGGAAACCAAGCAAGGGCCTTACCATAGAGTGAAGAGGGTCCCAAATAGTTTGGTGAAAATCCTGCTAGCACAAAGATTTATGGATAGCTTTTGGCACTAAACTTCAGCTCAAGAGAAAACTGAATATATGTGTGCCTTCATTGGTACTTACAGACCTGAAGAGCAATACAGACTCGGAGCTTATTGATAGTTTCTTTCCGAGTATATAAGTAAGGACTATTAGGCACTCCGTTTTCTCTAGAAATTTTGTGCCAAAAGCTATCCAATGTATGTGTTAGTTTTTTTTTTTTTTTTATCTATGTGCTTGCAAGATTTTCACCAGACTATGGGACTTGCTTAAATATTCCTTATGATATGAGTGTAAATAAATAAATTTGGTTTAAGACTTGCTGGTTTCCTCTACCCTTTTCTTTTAAATTATCAACCAATCTCAATGGATTATTATTATTTTCCTTCATTGCCTAAAAGATGCAAATTGATGGCTCGTGGTAAACTAAACTATAGTCTCCGCGTGCCTCAAATTTGGAACATCTGCACTCTCCGCCTCTCCCAAATTTAAAGTATTTCTTACCAGCGCTCCAGTACAGATGCTTCAATTTGTGGAGAGGCGGAGAGCACAGATATTCCAAATTTTAGGCTCGCGGCGCGAGACTATAGATAGTTCAGTTTTCCACAGAGTCATCGAAATATTTAACAAAAAAGAAAAGAAATGAAAAGAAACATATAGTTCCTATAGTTTTAGTATTATTTCCATTTGAAGCAATGCTCTTTATTAACATTAAAGTATTATACAATGTTTAATATATTTGGATGCACTTTTGTAAAATTTGTACATCAGTACTACTATGTGTGCCACCAACATATTTTGGGCAAGTAAAATAATTTTCTTGCAAAGACAAAACATAAACATATAACTTCTACACACATATAGCAATGTTTATCTTGTATGGAAAATTTGATTCATAAAAAAATGATAAATGAAGAACACATACCAAATTGAAGTAAAACCCATCACAGTTGGTATTTAATTTTAATGTAATAATAATAGTAAAGTACAATAATCCGATGAAAATTTGCAATTTAATTATTTTTCGTGACTGTTATATTCCAGTGCAGCATTCTGCACTGAAAAGTGTTCATTATTTAAGGTCTTATCCTACATGTAAAGTACAGCCAAAAGTGTCCGTGGAAAATCATTCAAACTTTCAGGGTTTATTTATAAAGGTAAAAGACCCTTGTATACCAATTTTTGAAAAGATATATGGATTAGGAGAAAATTGAAAAAAAAAATTAATTTAACATTATAGTTTAAATGGAGTTTCAGTTTTTTTGAAATAACTCAAAAAGTGTCCGTAAATTGCATATAAAAAAAATATCACATGATAGAGAATTTTATTTCACTATTTGTAATTTTTTTTTCAGATTTTTGTAAGGATAAAGTTTTTTTATATTAATTTTCAAAAAATATTTTGGTTAATTTAAATAATATATTATTTCATAGGTACATAATTATAATCCTTATATAGTTTTTTTTTTATATAGAATAACTTGAGAAGTATATTGAGTAGTTTATGTGTTCATGTTAAAGTCGATGCCATATATTTTTTTATTTTTTTATTTTATTTTATTTAACTCATATAGAATACATATTATACAGTTTTTGAGGTCATTATATATTAATCCGCTTCAGAGAGCTATTCGCTCGTGTCGAAGCAATATCATAGTTAGAAATTATAAAAAAAAAGGTAAGAAAGATTAGGTGATTGTCTTTTCACACATTTGTATAAAAAAAATATATATTTATTTATTATCCATTTGAATAGTAGTAGATGCTTTTTTTTTTTTTTTTTTTTTTTTTTTTTTAGGATATTTATTAGTTTTTTGAAAACATTGTTTTTTAATAAATTTTTAAAGGTTATATAATTTTTATTTTTTATTTGATCTGGTAGATCATTATATAACTGAGTACCTTTGGTTAAGATTGCCATTCGTCCCATATTAGTTCGTTGGAAATCAATGTGAATATCTTTAGCTTGTCTTGTGTAATACTTATGAATTTCATTATTATATACAATTTCAAAATCATTTTTTATTAAGTTATGAATTATCCTATATATTAAAGTGCATAGTGCCACAATGTTCATGCTATTTATATTTAGTTTATTAGTTTCTTTATATAAATCAATTGTATTTTTCCTGTATGGAAAATTATATACTATTTTGAGAGCCTTATTTTGCATTCTTTTAATGCTAATAAGTTCATTTTCATATGTATTACCCCAAATTCCTACAAGATAATTTAGATGAGAGTGTATAAATGCATTGTATATATGATTTTTTACAATTTGAGGTACAAAATTCTTAGCAATTTTCATTTTAATATTTGCAAATGTGTTTACTGAATTTCAATTTTGAGTCAATTATCAAACCCAAATATTTATATTCATACACTTTTTCAAGACGATATTATTTTACTTTAGGAGAAGGATATAATTTTTGATCCTCAGATCTGGTTATTATCATATATTTAGTTTTATCAACATTCATGGTCAAGAAGTTTGCATTAAGCCATTGCTTCAGTAAAGTTATTTAGATCAAATTCTATATCTTGAATTATAGAGTTTTCATCATTATTTAATATTTTCATATATCAAACATATATCATCAGCATACCCTGACTCGACAGGCGCACAAAAATTGTGCGTAATTACGACTCTGTTTTGGCGTAATATTACGCACATTTGGTCGAAATTTACGCCAAACTTTGTGCGACAATTTTTTACCCTATTTCAATAACCCACGAAATTACGCACATTTTGTGCGTAACTTGGCGCTCTGTTGCGTAATGTCGTACATATATACGAAATTTCGTACTTATGTGCGTAATTTACGCACATGTACTGCAGGTTGCATCGCTTAAAAAGCCAGGGGCACAGTGCATTGCCGTCGCCGTGCCGCCAGCCTGGGCACCCCCTAAATCCACCCCCCACCCCCTAAAATTTAATAATTTTATATTGATTAATAATTAGTATAATTACAGTATGTTTTTTTTAATTAATTAATCAATTTAAAATAATTAAAAGTCAAGTGAGATTGGTACAGCCAGGACTTCATAATATTGCTCGGCTTCATCTGGGCCTATAACACACACACACATACAATAAAATACAAGTCACTGATTGCAAGGTTTGCAGCTATCGTAGAGACTTGTAAATTCTGCAGGACCCAAATTATTGCTCGGCTTCATCCTATAACACACATACAATTAAATATAAGTCTCCCCGCATGCAATATTTTTAGCTTGTAGAGATTGCATGGTACAGCCTGCAGGACTTCAATTATTGCTTGACTTCATCTATATATAACACACATGCAATAAAATATATGTCCCGCCTACATGCAATGTTTTGAGCTATCGTAGAGGTACAGCCTGCAGGACTTCAATTATTGCTCGGCTTGATCCTATAACACACACAATAAAATAAGTCACTGCGCATGCAATGTTAATGATGGCTGGTCCCATTGTTGTGTATAATACATAACAAAAATAAACACATTACATATATGGACAAAACTGGATGTGGCCACAGCCTCAGTTGTACTTTGTCGTATATCATTGCATAAATTCAACATACTAGAATCATAAACAAAATAACGAAATTAAAAAAATAAAATAAACTATGTGTACACTCACTTGCTTGAAGATCTAATGTGCTGTATTTTAATTCACTACACTATAGGCTAGGCCGCGCGCCGCACCCAGCCGCGCCATTGTGTAAACAAAGCATATGGGAATTGCAAAAGCCGCAATTTTAAAGACCTGAAAAATGTACCAAAAAGACTCACAAAGTATACAATTTTCATATATTTGCAATAATTAAACGTTAAGTTACTTCCCGTGATATCTTCTTGTCTAAGATTGCTTCTTATTCTTCATAAACATCCATAAATGACGAGATCCGAGAACACAAGCGACTGTAAACAAATGTCGGCATCACGACGTCACAATCCAATATGGCGGCATGCGCACATGCGCACATGCCGCAAAATTCAAAATTCACGCATATGCGAATTTTACGTACAATGGGCACAACTTTGTGCGTAATTTTTTTGTAATTTTCAAGTTACGCACAACGCGCACAAACTTTGGGCGTAATTGTGAGTAATTTTTATGTTACGCCTAAAATTGTGCGTAATTACGCACAATGTTTGTGCGCCTGTCGAGTCAGGGTATATTACTAATATTACTAATTTACACATTATAGCAATATATTGCATAAAATTATTTACGGACGAAAAAAAAAAAAGGCTTGAAAAAAGGCTTCACTTTTATGGTCAATGAAAAATATAAAGCCATATAATTCAGTATAATTTATAATTTTATAAGAAGATACAAAAGAAATGATTTTTATTATGCTTACCCCTTGGAACGAATTGGAAGACACTTAATCGAGTGCAGTGCTGGTGCAGTGATCACGCATATATCTCCGCAATAATTTTGGTAATTTTTTGTACCTAAAGTTGAAATTTTAGAATTTTAGTGAAAAGTTTTCCAGATTTCAACTTTTTGCACATTTCAAAAGGTGAATGAAAAGTTAGTTTAATAACTGGTCAACAGATGTCTAATAATTAAAAACTCATATATATTTTAGTTACTAACTTAGCTCATAGGTGGCCAAAACATTCCAAAAAAAAAATTTGCGTGAAAGGGAGCGACGAGGGAGTAAATGCAAAGCAGAGGGGGAGGAGAAGTGAGGAGGGGGCGGCCATCATTCATACTTGTGTTGATGGGGTGAGAGAGCGGGTGTCTTGTGCTTTTAATCGTGTGAATGCCGCTGCTTCAAAGAAAACCATCATTATATTAGTTAATTTGACAATCTTAAAGTGTTTTGTAGCATCAGCTGGAGTTTTTATAACTAAACTCAATGTTGATGCAACGATTATTAGAATATAATGGCAGAAACTTTCGCCTCTAGTTTGTAAGTTTAAATTATTCTCCTTTGTGTCTTTTTGTGCGACAAAACACATGCCCTAAATATCTACTATTTTTAATATTTAACAAAGTATTATTTAAAGAACAAGTTTATTAAAATGTTCTATTATAGTGAAATGAAAGTAAAACGCGCTTGTGATATTCGGTGGTTAATTTGCATACTATGTTGGACGCTTTTTACATCTACGTTATGTGTGAGTGTTGATTTTAAAAACACCACAACTGTTCTACCCTCGTCTACTAGTCCTCTACATTGTTCTAACGTTAGACATACACTTCAGGGTGAACGTGGATTTGGAGATATTCCTCGAGAACCAATTTCAGGTAAAAGTTTCATTCAAAAATAATCATGTTTTCTATTTCGTATATGTATGTGTATTATAAACAGCTGGAGATTAAAGAGGGTATTTTTTATTATTATTATTTTTTTGACATTTCGGTATAAGAAATGAAAAGAGCTAATCATAGTATCAAATATTGGTTGAGGGGATCATTGCTTTTGTTATGGTTGTTTTATGTTTATTTAATATTCAAAATATTTTTTCTGGCATCCCCTATGTAATATTTTAAGCTATAAAAGAAGAAAAGCAGGCACCCCTTTGCTTATTTATATTGCAGATCATTTTTCTTGATCGCCCCTACAAAAGAAAAAGAAAAGAGCTGCAGTAGGAATGGATTTAGTCCATTCCATGGCTTTTTTTTTTTTTTTTTTTTTTCGTCGGTGCAGAGGTGCACTTTACTTTAGATTAATTTTTAATTATCACTGTGTTAAAATTTTGTATAGTAATATATGCATATATTATACAACTCAATTTCATTGATATTACATCCTAGTATTGGATGTAAAACAAAATATTATGTAGGGTAATGTTTTAGCAATTTTAAATAAAATCATTTATTAATTACAATTAATTAAATAAAGATTAGTACGTATTATATTGATATTGAAATAAAAAAAATAATAAAACGCGCACATTAAAACATTAAGAACCGTATCTTTAAAATGATATTATAGACTGTATTAATATCTTTTATCATTATAAATTAATATTATTGTTAGAGCATAATTTTTTAATGCTACAAATTCATAGAGTAGATACAAAAATTTTAAAAAAAAATCTGGCTAACTTCCTGACGTGAGAAAGCACGCGTCTCTAACTAAACTCTCCAGACGTAAATTTATAAACAAAAAGTCGCTCTTGGCTTGGCCGCACGTGTAAACTTTTATTTGAAGGTGTAAGCAAGGGAGTTTATTTTCAAATTATACATCACTAGTATAGTCACTAAGTTCCCCCCTCTCCTCTCTCTCTCACAGCATCTGCAGTAAAGATAAGAATACACGATCAATCAATAACTAGATATTAACATTTTCATGAGATAAATATAGATAGTCAAAGAGTTCGATTCTTTGTAATGTTTACTTATTCAAATGTTGTACACATAGAAGTTGGCATTTGTGAATATAGATAGTGGATTATTGTGGAAATTGGCAAGCAAGCTAGACAATTCCAAAGTTTTCTATTATTGTTATTGTTTTGTACACGCAACGTTAAACTTAAAGTATAGTTCTATAGGATGAATAAAAAAAATATAATGTTTTTAATGTATAGAAAGGAATTTTAAAATTTAACTCTTTTTATTAAAATTCAATTCCACACTACTATTCTAATCTTATATCTCGTTGTCATTTTTAATATAACTTATGATGGAGTGCAATTCATCAAAACACGTACACGTTAGGTCACGTACTTAAAGGAGTTGGGAATCGAAAGATCTTAGGTATTATAAGCATATAGTTAGGATTCTAAGACCCTAACCTAATCGATATCCCATGGCTCTGTGTCTCTCTGATCATTCAATATTTTTAAAATTAAAGATAAACATTTGTTCAAATAATGGTCTGTAATCTTTAGACAAGCACTTTAAAACAATTATTTTCTTCGCTAGATTGATTAATTAAATTATCAGTAAATAATGGTTACAAATTATATTGAATTATGCCGCACAAAACTACCGTTAATTATCAATTAAGTATCTCAGTTACTGCTAAAACGATTTCTCAAATATCAAGAACCATTAGAAAGATATTATGTATTGCAGATATATCAATAATAAACTATGTATATTTCAAGAATTTTAAGTTAAAAAAATATATTGATGAAATAACGAGCGCATTATTTTCTTTGAACATATAATTTACGCTATCGTTGAATTTTTGACTGCATGAAGGTAACAATTTACCAATCAAAAATGGGATATCTCCGTCGATATCAAAAGATAAGTAAATTCCAACAAGTCTAGGTCATAAATAATTTAAATATACGAGGCAGCAGTTAGCAAGAAGTACTTGCAAACTAGCAGTAGTAACTCGAATATATTTTATATACAATAAAAAAATAAATATAAATACATATAAAAAAAAGCGACCGACCGACCCGACATTCATTTCCATATTTGGCGAAGATGCTCGTTTGCCAGTTCCTCGTATGTAAATACCTCCAAACAAATTATTAGAATATATATTTTATATTATACTTCTTGTATGTAATGTTATGGCATAGTAGCAAATTCGTGTTTCTTTCTCTCTCTCTCTCTCTCTCTGGATCCCCCTCTTGAAATTCTGCCCTTACAAAATGCGGTTTTTGGGTGGGCGTTTCTTCATATATTTTTCCCTCCCACCCTTCCGTTCTGTTAAAAAAAAAAAAAAAAACGATCTTACATACTGAGAGGGACAGACTGGTTCATTTTGACCCCGTTGAAACCAGTTACAAAAAAAAAAAAAAAAAAAAAAAAAAAAATCTTGGGCTGAATAATGTACTGTGCTGCAAAATTCAAATTGGTTAAAATTCTCACTTTGTCAAGAAATCGTAAAATAATTCTTTCTCTAACTATTAAAGTAATCGGCACATAGCGATTCTTTTATGCAATCTATGAGGGATAAAAAAAAAAAAAAAAAAAAAAACGATAAACATCCCGATGTGCTGGTAAATACAGTAAATTATCATAATATCAATACATGTAGCATTACTCAAGCAGTTCAGATTTATTTATTTGAAAACCCTCTTACAAGAATTTATATTCTGGTCCTTGAAAAGATACACAACAAAATATACAGTACATTAACCACCATAAGTAAGCTAGAATTGCAAAGAAAAGTGACTCATTTTGACCTTTGTGTCAAAATATAAGAAATATAAAGGTGGTGAACAATGGTGCAAAAATTTAACGTTCTATCTTTTGTTATATATGAAAATCAAATCTATATATATATATTTTAGCTACATCATCATTCAGCTAAATCAAATAATTTGATTATTAATAATATTACTTATTGTAACGAAATTTAAAATCATAATATTATAAAAGCTTTGATAGTTAATATAAAAAATTCTTTTGTTACAAGCAGACAGTGGGTTGACTTGTGACATTTAATAATGAAGGAAAATCAATTTAATTTTATCAACGGATGCCTCTCAACCAAAATTAAAATCCAGCCTCTCTTCTCTATGTACCCTTTTTATTATTTGGTTATGTAAAACTAATTAAATTACTGTGTTCTTTTGCAATTTCCTTTTTCAATTAAATAAAATCAATAAACGTATATATATATATATATATATATATATTAAATAAAAGAAGTGACAGTGTTATTTTTGAAGCGACATTCTCTTGCTTGTAAAGAAATATAATAATTATTTTTGTTTTTACAGAAATGATCATTTATAAGCAATTATGGATGTCTTCATAAAATATAATTAGCCATTGTTTATTGCTAATAAAATGATCATAAAAAAAAGCCACATACATAACGATGTGAGGGTACTTAGCTGTCATAGACATTGTACAACAAAAAATCGTACTTCTATATTAAATTAATGTAACCTTGTTATGTACTCAAAAATCCTTGATCTTTTTTTTTTTTTTTTTCATTACATATTTTTATGTTGCGATTTGCGATCACAAAAGTCCTAAATCGATATTCTGAAAATGAAATTAGTTTTAATGTAATTACTTTTGTCAATTTTTTTATGCGAACTTTAATGAAAAGTTAATAAAATTGAATGCTTTTTACTCGAAAAAACAAACTCCCTAAAAATATTAACATAAAATTAAATTTTTATTTCCTAACCGATCGTTTCATTCGTTTTTAAATTACTCGTCTTGAAGTAAATACGACTAAATTTTATGAATTTAATAAGAATTTGTTCTATAAACTTATAATACACCCTAATCAAAACAAGATCAGTGATTTTTACAACCAACTACACCCCGTTTTGTCAAACAATTTTCATGAGATAATCAGTAAATGCTACAGGTTATCAACTGATTAATGTAATATTGAAATTAATCAGGCACTTTCTTAGGAGGTCCTGAAGTTAATACGTGCTCAATTTTCTAACAACTTAATTATAATAAAAAAAGGGGGGGGGGGGGCAGTTGGTTAAAATAACTAGTCATCTTGTATTGGCAATGGTTTTCTTTTCTACATCGCTTTGGTTTTTGTTATGACTTATGACGTGTTCGTGGCGCAGTGGTAGCGTGTCTGCTTCGTGTGCGAAGGGTCACTGGTTCGCTCTCCGTCTGTTTGGTTTTTACAAGACCGTGTATGCTGGCGGAGTGCACTTTTGGTCTTTGCATAAGAGGTTGATGCGTGTGCTATTGTGTCATGACATGACTGTCATGACTGAGTCGTCGGTAGGAGAGGTGTGTTGTGTATGCCTGTGTGTATGCATGTCTCCGATCGTCCTGGTGTCGGCAGTAGTGACCCTACATCACGCAATAGAATTTCGGGACGGTTCACACTCATATTTCCTACCTATTCATTCATCATCACCTAACCAAACTTGTTGTAGACAAGGTAAATATAAGAGCCCTAGATAACACAAGAACAATTTGCAACCAAGGTTGACTGGACACAAAATGTGTATGGATTATCAGAGTCTTTTCAGGTAACCTCATGGGTATTAGCTTATCTTCTGTATAGCCCATGAAAGATTGTATAATTACAATCACAATATTATAGGAATTATAACTATATAAGGACTAGACTAAGAATAACAGTAATTGTTTC
This sequence comes from Ecdyonurus torrentis, assembly GCA_949318235.1. NCBI lineage: Eukaryota > Metazoa > Arthropoda > Insecta > Ephemeroptera > Heptageniidae > Ecdyonurus > Ecdyonurus torrentis. Next base: position 19,620,035 of record OX439131.1, read on the forward strand.
TTTTCTATTATTTATCTAATCTGTAAACTATAGGATGATTTATTGAAGAGAATTACGAAATCTTTGTATTGATAAGAGATAGAGGGAGAGAGAGAGAAATGGTCCATGAGACACAAAACTAACTACATTGTCAATCACTCCAGCTGTTGTCATATAAACATTATCATCGTCTTTACGACTTTTTCACTTTACCAGAACGTAACCCGAGATGCTATACTTATACTCCTAATACATAAATATATATATTTTTTATTATACTTCAAAACTTTTTTTTTTTCCAAAGTTTATTTTTATGTTGGCTTACCAAATCGTTAAAAAATCTCGTAATGATAATAATAAACATGTGTCGATTGACACGAGTCTTTAGAGAAAATTAAATTGTTTTCCAAATGAATGGATAGATTTGCAGATACAATAAAAACCACAGACGAGACTGTTGTTTTTTTTTTAAATCTTTTAGTAGCGCGTGTTATAGACTCTTCATAATATTTTTAGAGTGATATCCAATTACAGTTTTTTTAAACTGATAATATGATTTAGAGAGAGAAGGATTATTTAACGCTTCATTTATTGAATGAATTGATATTGTATCAGTGATACCGATTATATATATTTTTTCTCTCCGTTTTATTTATGTAGTTTTAAAATGTTAGATCCGTCTTAATAGCTTTATCCTTGAGAGAGAGAGAGAGATTACCGAATGACTAATTTAAAACACGAAGAAATTTTAATTAAAAAGTATATATAATTTTCTAATTGGTTTAATAAATATTATATACTTCTATTTTTATAAAGAAAACAGGAAAATAGTCTTTAGCACCCATAAAGGTTGACACATAAAAAATTATAAGTAATATTTTTAATTAAAACAAATTGTTGAGCAATTTAAAAAGAATGTGTGAAGAGGTAGAAGATATATAAAATATTATAATGTTTTTTAAGTTCTAGAGAGCAGGTTTTTGTATATTATAATATAATATGATCATGAGGAGAGACGTTAGCGTGGGATGTAGTATAGCTTGTTGGTTACTTTACTTTGTGGAGTTTAGCGAGCGTGGAACGTGGTGTGTGCGACGGCGCTCGGCGGCGACCGGAGCCGCATTCCTTTTTACCAGCTGCCGCCTTCATGAGAGCAAGCGAAGAGAGAGAGAGAGACTCTCGCTCCTGATGGACGATCTACCGCATCGCTAGCCCACTGCTGCCATGCTCAATGCCCAAATACTTTGACCCTACCTGTGTACCTTTTTTTTAACTTTACTGGATCTTAAATATTTTTTTTCTCCCTCAAAATCTTCTGGAGAGAGAGAGAGAATATAATGAAGCCATCTCCTAGTTATGTATCATATCAACAAAAGAAATAAAATCTATTAATACATAATCCAAAGTATTGTTGTCGTTTTTGTTAACTTGAGAAAAAAAATCGTGTTATTTGATACATAGGTAGGTCACAGTATAGGGATTTAAGAAGAAGAAAAAAATGTATCTATTCTCTAATTTATATAGCAATGTATAGGTTTTGTAAATGATAATATTAAGAAGATTTTAAGATTATATTTAGAATACGTACCGGCATGGACGATTATTTTTTAAAAGATTAATTTTGTAAGATTGTAGAAAAGGATTATGCAAAGTATTTTCTTAATTTTTTTGAACACACGCCTTTTTAAAAACAAAACTAGCGAAAGATTATACAGATAATTTATTAAAATTTTTTTAAGCTTTATAAAAAATAGACAAACTTTTGATAGAAGTTGACATTAGAATTTATATTAAAAAAAAAAAAAAAAAAAAAAGTTGATGAAAAACGAGTTTTGAAAATTTCAGATTTCTATCTATATAATGTGTCGCCGATGATTTACATATTTCATGAACTTTCAAAAAATTAAAACTTGGTATTTATTTTTTTTTATTTTGTTTACGAATGTTGTTTCCACATAATTTAAGGCTGTTTTCTTTTGTTGTTATAAGTTTTATATAAGGGTAGTAAGGGCGGTATGTAGACACAAAGCAAGTAACACGTATTTGATATGTGCGAGGGTGACACAAATAGGGTGGTAAAAGACCGCTACTTCTTGAGACAAGAAAAGAATAAAGGAAGGGAGAAGAAGAAAAAAAAATTCAGGCAGTTGATGTTACCTGCTTTTTATTTTTTATTACACTGCACTCACAGGAAACAGGGTGTGAGTGAAAAGGGACTACATATTTGAGTAGCATACGACAAGACACATTTTTTTTTTCTTTTCAAATTTTTATTGAAAATCTTGACAAAAATGAAGAGCTCAACTTTTTTTATATTTTAAAAAAGACAAATTACCTGTAGATATAATGAAAAGAAAGAAATAAAGAAAAAAATGTAAGATTGGATGTCAAAATTTTTATTAAATCCTCTTTCTTGTGTGTTTTATTTTGTAAGTTTAAAGATATTTAAAGCTGTGTGTGCGTATAGTTTAAAAAAGAAACAGGAATTTCTTCCCTTTACTTAGGGTGCTTATTAACACTTCCTATCTGAGCTTACAGTACATTTGGGTGAGAGAGGAGAGAAAATTAGACCCTAAAGCTAAAAGGCTTTTGCGAGTATCATCTGCCGAGACATGGTGTAGCGTTTAATTAGGATGTGCACCAAAACCCTTTTGTTATTATTTTGTTTTCCTTACATAATAATATCAAACTCAAACCGCTCCAATCTTATTTAAATATAAGCCCTGCAGGATACATTTTATTGATAATCTATTATTATTATTATTATTTTTTTCGCTATCAATTTTTATGAATGGATCAATAGATTAGTTATTTATTATCGTAACTTTTACATCAAAAAACCCAGCACGCTCAGACTTTATAAAATTATCATAAAACATGGTAATAAACGTCATCGGTAAATTTTCATTAAGAGTTTTTTATTATATTTTCTTTGACAGAGTTGCTTTATTATATTATACCATATTGAAATGTCTATATTTGTTATGGATTTAGCAAGTTTTGATATTGGGTTTAAAATTGAAGGGGGGGGGGGGGGGTATTATAAATATATAGATGTGAAAAATCTTTTTAACTGGCATGTAAGTTTTAGAAAATACTGTTCATATTTTAGTAACCAATAAATAAAATATATAGTTATACAATAATCGTTGGTTTATTACAATTATTATTTTTTTTGTATTTATTTACACCATTATATTACATACATAACAGCAAAAACTAACAGAAAGAAAAAAGATAATTAAGAAGAACAAAAAATAGTTTTACTATGTATTTATGAAAAATAAAAATTAGTAAATGTTTGGTTGATGAAAAGGGTGCAAGAAAGGTATATTAATAAATACCACATAGTACAGTAATAGTATATGACACTTGCATCAACTATTAGTATTATTTACAATAAATTAATATGTAATTGAAAATATTATTCAACAGTCTCATCTATATCTAACGAAGATTAAAATTTTAAGTGTTGTTCGTAAAACCTGCTTTCTTGCATCAAAAAATGGACATAACATTTGAATAACCATAATATAGTTGAGCTTCATTTTAGTAGCAGAAAATAGGGTTTACGAACAGCAGTATTGTGAATAGAAGCGTTATAAATCTCGTCAATTTTTAAGTTATGATTAAAAATGTTTGCTACAGTTTAATATTCTTTGTGAATTAATTTTTGTGTAGTTTATTTTTTAGTTTCGTAGTCTCTTGCAAGAATTGAGTAATCTCGAAAACTTGATGTTCTGCGATTCAATGTATCGGTGATGCGTGAGCTGGAAAATTCCCCTTAAAATTTCCTATCCCTTAAAGGAATAGACCGGAGAAAAACATAAGCATTTATATCACAAAACACTTGATGGGATTTACATAAATAACTTTAGTTTGTCTCAAAACCCAACAGTAGCTCCGTAGCAGTGATCAGAAATGTCGATTTATGCAACCCGCACAACATTTTCATTCTAATTTTTGTCATAAACATGAATTTTTACGCAAATTGCATACTTTACAGTTTTTTCACGCTCTCTCGTGGGGCTACATTAATATTCTGGTAAAAATTGTCATAAGTTTTGAAGATCCCATTTTGTGTCTATTCATTAAAAAGCACATGTTGTTTTATGTGGTCTATGGCTTTAAAGCGACACACAACCCTAAAAATAAGTATTTTTTGTTCTTTCCTAAAACAATTCAATAGTAATCAGTCGTTTATTTGACTTTTCTAGTCCGCGGGATAAGCGAGCCCCGCGAGGGTAACGATATAGAGTACACGCCCCTCTACTATGAGTGTAAACATTTTGTACCCCCTGCTGTACCTGGTAAGCTTACCTGAGAAGGTGTACAGATTTTTTACTCACACAGTAAAGGAAATCTCTGACGTCAGAGATTTCTTCTTTACCCTCGCGGGGCTTGCTTATTCCGCGGGCTGGAAAAGTCAAATAAACGACTGATTACTATTGAATTGTTTTAGGAAAGAACAAAAAATACTTATTTTTAGGGTTGTGTATCACTTTAACGTTGTACGACCATAATTTTTTTCTTCTTCTTCTATAACTATTGCATCGAGGCTGGAAATATTGAAATTAATGCTCCTTAGACACACTTATACACGCATGCTTTAAGATAATAGATTTTTAAAAGAAAATTTCATCACTGATAACTTCCATTTATAAAATTGTCCGTCATTGGCTGTCGCGTATACCATCACATCGAGGTTATAATTTTAATGCAATTGTTGTACATTATGAAATAAATCATCAATACTTACTCTATATATAAATATGCATATATACTGTTAATTTATATTTTTATACAATGAAAGAAAAATGAGTAGAATAAACTGTAATAAGGACTCAAGGATTCCGGACGTGTTGAAAATTATAAAAGAAATAGAATGTGAATATTTTTAGTATTATTTTTCCATTAATATATATCACCCCATGATATATAGATTTGAAAATGATGGATATTTTGTCGCCTGCAAAATGTACAGCCAATGAAGAGCCGTATTTTAGAGTAAATGCATGCATGAGATGTCTGATGTTATTAACTATATGATCCTAATTTGATTTGCTCAGATTATCTCTCTTTCATGTAGACCCAAGTGTTAAATTGAAAACGTACGTATATGCCAGCTATGAGTGTGTTTTTCATCGAATTGTAAAGCGTATAATATACAGGATTACAAATATTCTTATTTAATTCAAAATCATTGAAACAAGATAAAAAAAATCATCAAAAAACACATGGTATGGTATTATGTATATAAAATAAACCCATACGATCATGGCTACAAAAATTTCTATAGATATCCAAACGAATGTTGCAAAAAATAATATTAATGATCTTAACTTTAACCTATTCCTCTATAGCTGTCCTCTTGTCTTGTCTCATTTTTTTTTTACGTAATCGTATATTTAAATTAATACTCTAACACACACGTGTATGTATAAAGATTTAAATAAAAAATATTTTAGTCCAATATGTCAAGGTTTTTCGCCAATTTTTTTAATTAACCAGAAAAAAAAATCGATGAGATCCTTTGAAGCGGAAAAAAACGAGGGTATTTTGTTCCTTTTGTACATTTTTTTTTTCTTTATTGGCATTTTAGTAAAATAGCCCACGCGTATATATATATATATTTTAAAGCCTGTCTCTTCACGTTTATTTTCTGAACAAGTTTCAACACGTTTTTGCATCACAGGTTGTAAGGAATGTGCCACACACTCTCATCAAATACCGGTTACATCTTCTTATATATTAAATAGATTTTTTTTTCTTCTTTTATATTGAACTATTAAACAACATCCTTTTTTTGAATTGAATGCATTCTTTTTCGATATCGTGTCTTATTCTTTATATGTATATAAAAATTTAAATGAAGCTCGTTTCTTTCTTTTTTTCTTTTAAGCGTGAAATTAATGATTTGAATGCTCGTGGCATTATAATTATTATTATATACTCGAAATAGAAAGAGAGTGAGTGAGTGAGTGTGGATGAATGTATAAGATTGGAGTATGGTGGTATTCAGTAAAAATAATATACCATAATTCACGATATAAAACTTATGACGATATATTCTAGTATTTTATATTTTTTTTCTCAAACAATCAATGAAATCAATGGCGAGAAAGAAAGAAAAAATCATGACGTTGCAATATATATCGCATCCCTTTAGGGTATACAATAATTTTTTTATTATATTGAACATTGTTATTATTACTTATATACCTGATAATTTGATGTAGCCAAAACAATTTCATTTTTTATATATAAAGCGTAGGTATATATAAAAGAAAAATATATCAACAACTAAAATTACCCACTGAAATTTATTATATTTTATTATAGACAGAAAGAAACTATAGTGTTGAAGTGACCATGAGAAAAAAAAAACTAGTACATAAACATACTAACTCCTTCTTTTTTTAACTTGTTTCATAATTTATGTTAATTTTTTCGTCCACTACTTTGCAATTAGTATATTAGATTTTACTATCTCTTTTTATTTTTACATGATCAGTTCCTAGCGATCGATGTCTAAAAAAATCAATTTTATTCGATTTGATTCTTGATATTACTAGTTCGATCACATTCGCTATTTCCGTTCAATTTACACGATTCAAACATTATTGATTGATATAACCACTATTCTTATGGAGGATTGATGTTGTATATTATATGTTATATACCTTTGAAATACGTGAAATTATTATTTTTTATTTAAATTCTAAAAGAGTATTTTGCGTATATCATAAAACTTTGAATTTTTATGTAAATTTTTTTAATGGTTGCAAAACTATATTGCAACATACTTTGAATATATTTCTTTATTATTGTGACAGTAGTATAATGCGGGTCCATTTTAATCTCAAATTAAGCATAGAAGTCTTTATATTTATTTTTGGAGAAAAAGGTAAAAAAAAAAATTATATATATATATATATATATAAAAAAAAAAAAAATCGTAAGGGAAAAATAAAAAAATGTTGGTATGATGAAATAATTTGAAAACTTCATTTTCCTGTGTATGCTGAAAAATAAAAATTATTTTCGTCATGTATCATCTTTATTAAAAACTTTATAAGAATTTCGTTACTCAATTTATTGACGGATATCCTCTTATTTTTACGTTCAAAATTTTTTTTCTTCAATTTTCTCCCCACTACCAAAAAAAAAAAAAAAAAAAAAAAAAAAAAAGCATACATTGAGTTAAGATGATTTATTGCAAAGGAAAGACGCTTTACGAATCAATATTCAAGATGTGAAAAAAAAAACATGCTAATTGATAACGCTCGTCAGGTAGTTCATAATATTCCTGTCATAAGGTGTATGTGTCACGCATATTTAATGATAGCCATAAATAATAATAAAATTGTTCATCAAAAAAATATTACTAAAAACAACTTCGCCCTTCATTTAGTTATCGTAATTATGCAGAATAGGAAAAGGGATGGGTTTATTTGAGAATGTATATAAAAAAATCCTATCATTCCATTCATAATTTTATTTTTAAAACAATGACATATTAAAAAAAAAAAAAAAAAAAAAACTTTTTTTGATGTTTTGCGGCTAGACTATAAGAGAGATTGAAAATTTCCCATGATTTTTATATTCCCATGTATTTGAATTATTTTTGATCGCACAGATATAGAAATATATTTGATCTAAATGGAAGGTTATAAAAATTAAAGAAGAGGGGAATTTTTATATATAAACCACACTACACCCTTCCTCTCTCTATCACCATACAAAATACCTTTATAGTGTCGGTAAACTAGTTTTAATATTTTATAATTAATTATATTGTTTTGTATAATAAGTATGAGTCATTAATATTGGATGACGTCATTTTTATCTTTTATTATTACATATTATGATGACTGATGATTTATAATAAGGTAGTCACAGTTATAGAGAGAAAAGATGAAGTTGGGTACCTTTAGTCAAATTTACAGGGCGGACCTATGCGTACAATAATAACTATAGTAGAGAGCCATCCGTACATTCCTTATTCAAGATTAGGAGAAAGAAGAAAAAAATAAATAAAGGAAAAAAAAAGTTTAAAAGATGTTCTCGGTATCTTTTTTTTTTTTTTTTTTTTTTTTTTTTTTTTTCCTTCTCCAAGTCGAAAGTAGCCGCGCGAGTAAACTATATACAAGACGTCTAACGATTTCATTAGGCCTCTAAATCACAACTCTAATCTCAAAAACTAAAGCGTAAATTAAATTTAATATGTTAGCTTTTGTGTATAGCCGACATTTTTTTTTTTTTTTTTTTTTGTATTCTTTATTATTGCCTCATTTGCCATTACATTTTTACTGTCAAAATGAAAATTTGCATATATTTACAAACTTAAAAATTCTTTTCATTGAATTAAATATTCAAATAGTTATTTTTTTGGCATATTTCGTTAGCTTTGTTCTCTTTTGGCATTTTAAGTTTAATTTTGTTATAATGAGAGATCAAAAGTTAAAAAAAAAATGTGAATTATAATTTTAAATTTCAACATTTATTTTTACAAGTGAATGTATATGGTCCCCTGTGCCAAAGAAAAATAAGAGAGAGGGTGGAGGGGTGGAGGTAATAATATCTGTGTATCAGCATCGTTCGTAAAAAGTTTTAAACATTTCGATAATAACAGTATAAACAAACAAAATTAATGTACTGCAAATTGCAACTACTGAACGTTGATAAATACATTTCATTTTCATCCTCATTTTTAAAAGAAAGAAGAAAAAAATGGAATAAATTATTTCTACTGAAAAAAGTAATTTATTAAATTATGAGAGCGTCTGCAAAAAAAAAAAAAAAGGGTTATTTAATTTATTTTTTTTCCTCTCACTTTCATTTCCACACCATATACTTTTTTTAAAAGATAGAATTTAAAGTTATAGTGGAAATAAAATTAATGTTACTCATGAAGCTAGTTAATAATTTTAAATCATTAGTTATATTATATAAAAAAAAAGTCTTATATATAAGTGTAATTAATAAGAGTTTGTTAAGAAGTATTATATTATTTATTAAATTTTTTTATTAGTATGTGCGACTGTTTCAAGTTAGTTGGAAGAAGCGTGCATTTTGTTTCTTTGATTAAGTAAGCCATAATCATGTGTAAATGAGCTATGTACTTAAAATAATAATGATTTATTTCATTCCTTAATATTTTTCTTTCATAAAGCAACTTATATATAATTTCATTAGTGTATATATAATATATTACATAGCAAACACAAACTATTATTATTTTACGATGTTTGAACGAATTTTATACATACATATTTATATTTTTTTATATATCATTATTACGACAAATCATAAATCTTTATACAAGTCTTTATACTTGATATATATGTATAAGAAGAAAGAGAGAAAAAAATCTTTGATAAGTGAATATTGTTTATTTTATTATACCATACATGTAAGTAGCTTAATTTTATTACTTTTGAATAGAAAAAGAGACTTATAAGTGTTTGCCAACTGCCGTGTAATGTTATAATATAAAAGTATTAAAAGGTGACATTAGAGTTGGGAAAAAAAAGATCAAAGCGAGCCCCTCCTATGTTATGTGCCCGGGTTTACTTTGCACGCACAGAGAGTGAGAGAGATATAGAGACAGGAGCTGCAGCTTCCGGGTTTTATGTGTTGTCATGGAGACGACGTGATATTTAGGCAACGGCGCGCCCACGCCTCTAAAATCTCCGCGGCGTATACATTTTATTATACAATGCTAGTTCGTTAAGAGAAGTCAAGTTTTAGCAAGCAAAGGCGAGGTCAATATAATGTTGGTAATTACATCTTGTTTAGTCAAATCAAACTGACATATTTCTCACTTTAAAAACATATCAAGACAACAGAGAGAAGGGGGTTATGCCATGTGCCAAAAATAATTTACTATATATAAGGTCCAGACTTTAGAGACAAGTGACGGTGTTGTTGTGACGATACAGAAATAAATATACAAACAAAAATATTCTTTTCTTTGATTGTTATGCACAGAAAAAAATTATCAATTATCACAACTGAAAAGTAGCTGAACTGAGTAATTAAATATGAACCAATCGATGTTTTCATTTACCTCATCTAAAAAAAAATAGTTAAAAATACATGGATTGTCACACCTGCTTCAACAGGTCAGGTAAATGAAATATATTTCTTCCAACTTCCACGCAAGTACTCGCACAGCTATACACTACAGTTGGATTATACATATAATCAAAAGCTTGTATTGTTAAAAAAAAATGAAAACAAATTTTGCGACCTTTTGTTACTTGACAGCCACCCTCTCCACCTCCACACCCTACCTCCTACCTAGCCTATATCTATTGTCCTACCTGCCTGTCTATAACATTCTAACGCGAGTTAAGAATAAATCTACCTCCAGAGTATATAAGCTTCACTGTTTTTTTAAACTCATCACTTTGATTACCTGACTTAATTTGAATTATTACTACAAAACTAACATTGCTAATAAATTTTAATTAGAATTTCATAAAAATGTGATATTTTTAACGTAAAACAAATAATTTTGGTAATATTTATTTAAATTATTTCTTCTTACTTTTTACACGTAGAAGATGAAAGAAACCACTTTTTTTTTAGTTTTGGAGGGAAGATTACAAAACACTTAAAATGAAGAAAACTTTAAATTTATTATGTTAATTATTATTATTATATTTTAATATATAACGATAATATACACATTATACAATGTATTAAAATTTACTGTACAGTATAAAACATTTTTCCTTTGCACACTGATTGCACGATGACAAAATATAATACTTGTTTTAAGTTTATTGTTATGAAAAAATTATTATTTAGTTATAAAATATTTATTTTATAAATTTAAAATTTTGATACTTCATTACCAAAATACTCTCCTTTATTTGAAAATTAAATTGATGTGTGTTCTGTAGATACTTTATTCGTTTTGAAATATAAAGTATAACTTAAGTATAAATAAAAATATAAATTAATAAGACATTATGTGTAAAAAAAATTATGATAAAAAGGATATTGTCTAATTGATTGGCTTTTGTATAATTGTGTGTTTAAAATAATAACAATTAAAATGATGGTGTTACATTAATATGTTATGATTGTATTTATATTTTTAATATTTTAATTGATTTTTATCATATAAATATAAGAATACATCCTTTAATTATATTATATAAATTAAGTAAAATAGTAAAAATATAAATAAAATTATAACTTATTTCAATTATGTATAAATACATAATTGAAATATCGTAGGCTTATTAATTTTTATTTTTTAATTTAATTATAATATTTATAATACTGTATATCTGTATTATATAGTAATTATTATACAGTAATACTATATAGACACTATATATTATATATTATATGCTATAAAGTGTTATATTTAGCCATCATATTTAAGTCATCTATCAGTGTGCAATAAAAAAATGTATATATATTAATAGAGTAAATAATGCAAGTTAATTACATTGTGCATTTCATTTTGAATAATAAAAAATAATAAAGAAATCAAATTTCATAATGACAATGTCCGTACGCACACCTTACACCTGCTTTGCTTTTAAACCCTAGCTGCAGGTAAGCCACGCGAGGCCCCCGGGCGGTTTTACATGTACCGTGATGGACAATACAATACTTCTCAACTGTTTTTGGGAGCTAATACAAGCGAAAAGGTGGCATTATCACATCTAAAAAAAAATATTTGTGATAAATATCTCCTTTTTATTTTTTCAATTGCAGAGACCGAATGTTCAGTTTTTACACCTATTTCTGAGCAACTGAAGTTTTTAAGTTACCGCACATGTTTTATTTTTTTCTGTGTGCAGACACGTCATCTCAAAGTCAATGTGATTGAATTTCGTCATACTGATTTTATTTCTGCCTTTCCGTATATTAAATGATAATATAATAAAAGTCTAAGTGTCAATATCGTATGTCTCAAGTGGAAGCACTTTTGGATCAAATTCTGTATGTTAATTTAACTATATAGGGATAGGGTGCGACTAAATTAATCACTGTATCAAAATGCGCATAAAAATAACACTCCATACGTTTCTCATGATATATTTTATATATGTAAAATATACGTATAGTGTTCGATGTTTTCATTATTTACTTGATAACTTTTTGTATTTTAATGAAAATAACCTTTTTAGGAGATTTTCATTATATATAGGCTTTCTCATTTGCATTGCAAATGAACTCACCAGTCTTTTATTATTTTTTGAGCGGAGTGATCAATTTTCATCTTTGCCTTTCGTTGCGCGAACCTGCAATGCAGTTATTATTATTATTATAATTTTCCGTGTCCAATAATAAAATAATACTATATTATACTATATTACTTGAAATCTAAAAAACATTTTAATTTTTTGACTCTAAAAGTTTCTTACGCAGTCATACATTATTCAGTGTATATACTCGCAGCTTTTAAACTATAAAGTTATAAAGCTTTTCTGTCATTATTTTGTAACATTAAATGATTTATATATTATTGAAGCTCGTATATTACGTTATGATTCAATTAATACGCTTTCATCTCTCTCTCTCTCTCTCTCTCTCATAATTTTAGTACCTATCTCGAATATATAGTTAAAACTATGAAACATTTTTATTTCTCCATAATTTTATGTGATACAAGGGAGTATGTAACGAGCTGATATCCCACCAATTTGAACGATAATGAAATATTAAATTAACATGAATTTAAGATGAAATGTTACTTAAAAGTTGTCATGTCAAACTCTTGATAAGAAGATATAAAAATATAGAAACATTCAAATTATAAAACCAACTCTGAAAGTCAAATCAAAAAAGTTTTGACAGTAAAATAATATAATAATAAAAACTTTTCTTGAAACAAAAGACGTTTTTTTTTTTTAAATTAATTGATTAGTATTAGGAGATTTATTTTGCTGGGATATAAATTGCGTATAGAAAAAGAAATATTGTGCAGAACAAAAATCCCCAGCATGTGACAAATGGTGGTGTCAAGTAGGTCCCTTAAATGAGCAATCGCAGTTGAAACTTGATATTATGCTTTTATATGTCAAAATTATGGTGACATGAAAATATTTCATAGGATGAACTTTTAGCTTTAACATGCATTAATTAATCATAATTATATTTCACAAGGATTTTTTTTTTTTTTTTTTTTTTTTTTTATTATTATTATTATTATTAAAACAATTTTTATCATCTGTTGTGTATGTTATCGCCATGTTGAACAACTCAAAAAGATTATTTTCTCAAGTGCTTGGGCTTGTCATAAACACAATTTCGTATGTCAGCAACTTTGGGATAAAATCTTTATTCCCGGACACACTTGAAAAAAAAAAAAAAAAAAAGTATAAAAATATTAATAAAAATTTATATTAAAATCACGTAGGTAATCATTTTTCTCATAAAATTTTTAAATAAAACTTTGTATTTCTTGTCATTTATGTTTAATATTTTATTCGTATATATTTCAAAATATTATTTTTATTAATATTAATATATATATTACCTGTTTTTCTTTTTAATAAAATAAAAACTAACCTAACTGGAAATTAAAATGTCTATATTTACTTCTATCTGTTGGATAGATTTTTATCTTAATTCTTACAATTTTTGACGTTATATATTAATCTATATACTTTTTTAATGACTTTATGCCTTTAGCATTATAATATATATGAACACATTACGATTTTTTTTGTTTTAAACCTTCGTCATAGCAAGAACACAAAACAGCATCTCATATTTCTTGTCTATATCATAGAGGTAAAATATTCATGATTGTGTTACATGTGTTTTGTTAAGTTTCGTGCTGGGTCCTGAACCATTATACACGGAGAGAACTATCGCAGTCATTGTTGAATTATATTACAACTAGGATAACGTATTTTTGTAAATGTTTATGAGTGCCTTTATCGAAATATCAATTTGTATTGATGCATTTTATTATAATGATTTGATGGATAATTTGTATATCCATAATACGTGCTTGTAATACCCTGTCCTTTCTATAGGGTGTATGCATTCATGTTAAAGTCGACGCCATGTTGGATCACTCAATAACATGGGTCCAATAACTCATTTTGTCACTTTAAAAAAACTAAGCAATATTTTTGAGAGCATTGATGCTTTAAATATATATATATGCTGAATTATAGTATCTCAAGTATATGAGAAAAATTACAATAACAAAAAGTTGACTGATTTCCCAAAGAAAATTGCCTTAAACATAGTTTGTTCTATGCTGAGCAATATATGTTATTCATATTACTCCAGCATGGCCTCCAAGCGCATTAAATATGATGTCATGCGGATACACCCTGTATGGTATAATCGATATAACACTATTGTATTGGCAATACTGAATTTTATAAATATGCAGTAACCAAATTAAATTATTTATCATTCTAATGTTTAATTTTGTTATGAGAAATATCCACGAGCAAAAAATTTGATGGAGTCGTTTGGTATAGTATATTAATTAATAATAATATTATAACATATATTCAAAAACTTGCAATTTATTTGCAATACGTTATTATTATGAGAGAAAAATACGCACTGAGTTTAAATGGTAAAATATATAATTTACAATCTTGCTATATGTATTTACAGAAATAGTTTTGCAGAAAGCCTACTTACAAAATTTGCAGGCGCACTCGCATTTGTTCCAGAAATTCAGTCTTTATAATATAAAAAAACAAACATAATATTATAACTTGACATCAGCATATCAAAAATTGTCTGCTTAGAGTGTAAATCTTGTATCTCCAAAAAAATTTGGTGGAATTCTCAGCACTTTGGGATATACTGTACAAAATTGCATCAAATATTATTTGGAAATATACTCGAAGCCGACGAAATATATAGTTCAACTTCATCTCTATAGGATAATAATTTTTATGTATAGACATCTCTAGACGTCACACGGAAAGAATACATTACTTTATAGTTATGCTGCATTTATGTCACTAGCTCAAATGATATACTAAAAATTATATAGAATATCGTGGCCCACGCGGTCCTCAAAATAACACAAATTATTATGCTGAACAACAAAACACAATTGTTAAAATATAGCATGCAGAGATTATAGTAATGAACAAATTGTGCTTAAAATATGCTGGTATAATTATGACTTATTTATTTTTGTATGTAAAGAGCAATAAAGCCATTGTATATATTTAAAAAAAAAAAAAAAAAAAAAAAAAAATGTATGATATACATACACAGTAGCAAGAAAAATACATGAAGCGTACGCATACTTTGTTATGAATAAAGATTATACCGGTGTTTAAACACCCGATAATGTAATATGTACGTAAGATATAATAATTGCATTGTATATTAGAGAAGTATTATGTGGCTTCAAGTTATAAGATACTTCATACAAAATTTATAATTAAGACCCTATATACATTGTATTAAATTACGTTTACGTATACAGTGAGTCAGTAAACGTAATAAAGCTATATTACTTACTTAAAATACTTCTTTTTTTTAATTACTCATCATGGTGCTAACATAATATGTTATTTAAGCTGGGCTTTATTTAAAAAAAGAAAATTAATATAAAACTGGGTATACCTACATTTTTAGCCTTTAAAAGACCCACAAACTTGTTCAATTTAAATGTTCAATATATATTTATATTATATATATAATGGAATAGAAGAGTAGGGAAAAATACGAGGAAAATATCGTCCTTATAAAATTCATTGAATATATAAATTAACAAAACAGAGAGAGCACAATAATATATTGTTCTCTGTAATTAAAATTCCGGCAAGCTAAACAAATGCCTGCCAGCAACAAACACATTTTCAAACTCCATCAAAATGTTTAAAAAAATAATTCTCATGTTCCATAAAAAAAAAAAAAAAAAAAAAATGAAGTGCATGTAAATACACAGCTTAATGTGACACGATAAAATGTGTATATTGACGTGTTTATAAAGTCAAGTTGAAGTGTTGGTTTGGGGGGTTCACCCATGACGTGTAATGGGGAAATAATAACTTCAGATTGTATCAGACACGCCCCCTCTTTTTGCCCTTAGGCTCTGAAATTTTTTTTTTACTCAAGTATCTCAGCAGTCTATTTGCTATTGTTAATTAATTGTTGGCTTTTGTCTCTTTTGTTTTTATTTTCAACCCTTACATTTTTAGAGTTCATATACCCCTACCTAAAGGTTAAGTAGATATCATTTTTCTCCCCTAATTCCCTCGTTTTTTTCCCGTATGTTTTATCAAACAGAAAAAATCAATTGTTAGAATAAACGTTAATGTCCTAGTTTTCTTTTTTATCAAACACGCACTTTTTATATCGATTTTTTTTTTCAAATTTTTTTGCTCAAATAAATTAGTTTAATATAAAATAAATATAAGTTTTATTTTTATGAATTATAATATTATAAATTATATCTGTCTAATGCTTCGTTTCTTTTTTCACTGCTTGGCACGATTGCGTATTTACAAGAAATTTATTTTAGAATGAAAAAAATAGATACGTATATACATAATTTGAGGGAAGGAGATAAATAATGTTATGTTTATGTTTTCTGTATTTTTTCTTTGTCGAAGTCATTAATTTACTTGACGTTGTTTATTTTTATTTAAATTCTTCTTTAAACTTTGTGCGTGCTGATGGTGGTTGAAAGTTATACATACAATATAATATAAAAAAAAAGTAGAGAGAGAGAGAGAGAGAGAGAGAGAGAGAGAGAGAGAGAGAGAGAGAGAGAGAGAGAGGAGAAGTATGACGTTGGCACCGCAAGAAACAAGTAAAGTGAGACTTTAGATTACTTACTTTGCATGAAATAAAAAAAAAATAATAATAAAAAGAAAAAAACCTGATCATGGCGCCATTACTTCGTGGAAAACCACGAGATCTCGGTTTATTCTTATAATCAACTTGACTGGTGTCTTTCTCGACTTTGAATATGAGAATGATGAAAGCCATACACAATGACAGTCTGCTTGTCTTCTCTTATGATATGCATAATAGCATGCAGATAAAAGAACGTATATTATAATAAAAGCAACGAAGAATTTAATTCATGCACTTTTATATATATCAGAAAATTATTGAATAGTTATGTTTTCAATGGGGAAAGCAAACGTAATTTTACTACGGTTGAATTTTTCTTTGCACGCGAAGGCAGTTAGTATAATTAATTTTCTGTGTCACTATAAAATAAATAAGTTTGAGCAAGATTTTAATCTCTTTATTGACGATTTAAATTCCTGAAGGTAAAAAGTGGTATAAAGAGTTGAATTTGGTAGATCTGCAAATATAAAATAAAAATTTATGCTACAAATTCTTTTGTAATTCGACACGTAGGAAATAAAAAAATAAAATAAATAGAGCAAAATTTTTTAGTCTTTTTAGTCTTTTTTTTTTTTTTTTTTTTTTTTTTTTGACGTCAAGTTTAAACGCCAGCAACATCCCACACACAAACACACGCGTGAATATAATTTGTAAGCAAAATAAAGTAACTTCACTCACACAAATGTCAACTCAAGTCTAAACCTACATCAATCATCCAATGTCAGAAACCTTATATACATAGTACAGCACAAAAATTTAATATCATTTACTTTTTTTTTTAAATGTAATCCTTCATTATAATAAATATATTTTCTTGTATAGTATTTCGATGAATATTGATTTTGTCTGGGTTGTACTGAAGTATTATTAAAAAGTGTGTTGATGACAAGAGAAGTGTACTCAAAAGTCTTTTCTTTTTTTATGTAGATCACGTGGTGTGAGGGTTGTAGAGTCGAGTAGACGTCTCTCCAGACAGACAGACACTGCTCTGCATTTTGTTTGTTGTTTGCGAGATAGCAAAAGAGAGAGAGAGAGAGAATACAAAATATATGTGTGTATCTTTCCCACCCTCTATCTCTTCTTCTTCTCTCTTGCGGTGAATCTAATGTCTGATTTTTATAACCCTGAATGTTTGATATCTGACCTCATATCTCTCATGTATATGTACATAAATATAAACTGCTACTGTATATATGTAGTTGTTGTTAAGTCTACGTATATGTGATACTTTTTATTAATATATATAGGGTATAAATATTGATATAGATTTTTATTAGAGATGATAAAATAAAAGGGCGTAAAGGTCAATGAATATAAATCAAACATTTGGTAATACTTATCAATAATTTAATGCGTAATATGTCTCAATGATATGGTTGTTATTTTGACTGTTGGCTTCTTGGAATAATTATTTTAATTAGAATATTTTTATTGAAAATATTATACTACATTTTCATTCGTAAATAGGCCATTACATAAAAATCCCACCTGCATGGAGAAAAAAATCAAAACTAATTATAATTGAATACGTGTGTTTACAACGTTCTTTATAATTTTATTATAGAAATTACTCAACTCTCTCTCTCTCTCTAAAAATTAACCTATTAAATGAAGCTTTTTAATGCAAGTCATTTACAGAGTGCATTGTTAGACAAAAACATTTTTAATTAAGAAATAAAAATGCATTTCGTTTTTAAAAGGCAAGAGGGAAGTGGGTGATGGGTGTACTTTTCTGACACTTTTTCTCAAGAATTTCTTTACATCTTTTTTTTTTAACATATGGAAGTGGTGACCTCCCCTCCCCTTCTCTCAACCCTCACCTTCCTCCTGTGGCTATATCATTAAATACATAATATTATAAGAGTTAGACCACCATCCATGAGAAAGCTTATTACATTAAGCAATTCGATACTCTTCTTTATACCTTGAAAACTTTTTTCATTATTATATTTGTTGTAGATATACAAGAAAAAAAAATTATTATATTATGTTCCATATTGGATTCGGTCGGCTTATTTTCTTCTGATCCACCGGATTTCCTTTCATCCCCTTGAAAATTGAAAAGAAAGTTCAGCTGCAACGTGAAATTACGTTTTTTTATAAAATTACATACTTTCATACGTCTGGAAATTTTAAAAGCAGAATTATGTATTAGAGGGGGAGAAAAAAAATGGAGCATAACAAATTATTTTTATTCATTTGTACCGCATAAAATAGTTCATAATAAAATATATGAATCAATGAAGAGATAAAAAGAATTGAATTGATATTATTGTCACTTTGCCACACGTGCCTTCAAGACGTGCCTGCTCCCATACTTAGTTGATGTTCACTTTTAACTTCCGGTCCCAAGTGTGTCACGTGACATGAGCTACATGCTCGACATCTCAATTTGTGTCTCACAAACGCGCCACCCCCGCAATCTTACGCTCTATCCAAGAGCTCTATATATTTTTTTTTTATATGTGTGCTATTTAATTTTTTTTTCTCCCTTCCAACCGTTGCGTGTGTGGTTTTTCTCTAAAAGAGCCACCTTGAAAAATAAACGTTTTTTGATATGTAATCGTGTATATAGCCGCCGCTATACGCACGCCCTATCCCTAACAAACACTTAAACCGCGCTCTCAAATTACTTAATTGTGTTATTAGCCTACAGGATATCAAAAAATATCATAATAGACTTCATCTATATAGTATAATCATTATTTTATTATTATTTATAAATCTTATTTATTTTTTTATTTTTCCCTTAAAAAAAATATTATATTATTTATCAAAAAAATATTTAGCTGTCATTTCTATATTATAATTACTGTAGATATACTTTTTCTTTTATATAATTTATTGTTTTTCTTAACGCTCGATTTCTTTCAATATTTTATTATATAAAAATATATAACTTTTTTTTTTTATATAATATATTTTTTTGACGTATATATTTTTTTATATCTTTTCTACCTTATATAGAGTAAGACTGTTAAAAAAATATATATATGTATATATAATATAAAGGTTGTCTCTATGAATCATGTTATGTTAATCATTTCTAGTACGCTTGTCGCACAATCTTGCGAGGTGGATCGATCTCTTAAAATATAATATAAAGTTTGTGTCGTATAAGAAAAAGAACGACGCTTGAGGGAAGAAAGACTATTAGGTCGGGCCTAAGTAGTGATGGGATTGCGTGACATTAAGGCCGACGCCCGCCTATTTCTTCTCATAATGAACCCCCACACACACACACACATTTGGTCACTGATGATACCGCACAACACCGCGCGATGTAATGCGCCGCGTGAATGCTCACTTGGATCGTCCGGCACGTACAAACATCAAAATAACAAAGCAATGTGAATCCTTTACTTTTTTTTTTTTTTTTTTTTTTTCTGCGGTTCAGGAATTAAATGTATTACTCATATAGACAAGGAAAATTCTCTAGTGTGTCTTTGTAATTATTTTATATAGTATCGTGAGAAAACAGTTTAAATACACTGGAAGAAAAGTTGTCTATATCTATATAATATACATATAATACAAGTTTTGATGTTCTTTTAAAATTGCGTTTATATAGAAATTAGTTAGTGACGGTGAATCTGATATACTATAATAATGTAGCCTGTACTGCTCTTATATTAAGTTAAAATTGCTCTCTATATATACCCGAAATCCAATTTTTTTTTCCGTGTCTTAAAAAATGTATTTCTCAAATTTATATATAAAATAATTTATTTTTCTGTAAAGAAGATTGTGGAAAGTTTTATTATACAATTTCTGAAAATAGAGTCTTATTTTTATCATTGAAATTCCACGTGCTATATAATTTTTCAAAAGTAGATCTCCATCATCCATCATCAATTTCTATTCTCGACAATATGTCGCTTAGGCTATAAGCACGAGCATGAATAATAATTTGAGACATGACAATACCGTACCAAATAAATTGAATATAATTTAAAACCAATTTATTCACTAGTTTTTACTTCATTATATTTCATGTATTTTTTTTTTTTTTTTTTTTTTTTTTTTATCTCCCATATATGAATAAATTTTTCATCGATCGCTTTTCTTTATTTAGTCACATCGTTAAAAATAAATTTAACTTTGGATATATAGTCTGACTTGATCAACAGCCTCATAAATTTTTTCTTAAGTATATAGCAAAAACTTCGCCCTTTGCTTTTGCTTTTACTTTTTACTTTTTTTTTTTTTTTTTTTTTTAGCTCTATAGAATATTACTGATATTTTTTTCATAAATTTCAAGTATATTTTATGCATAGTTATAGTCATAGTTTTATGTCATTTGCATGCAGTAAATGACATAAATTCTGCCTTTCATTTCATAGCGTAAGGTGAAAAGATTTTATAAACATTTTGCATGTTGAATTTCCAAGGTGTCTTGCGGTTTTTGTTTTATGGAAAGTATAAGATTTTGGTCCCCCTGGCTCAACTCATATTTGTGTAGTCGTTTCAGTGTTATTATTGCGATGCTATTTATAAGTGAGATGAGAGAGAGAGAAAGACGCTCGGTCATCAGCCCCAGTTTGTCTCCATGTGGCGCCGCTTGAGCGCCCCCTAACCCCCTCTTAAGTCTACTGGAGCAAAGCACTATATCACCACAACTTTGTAATGTGTGTGCACTATATAAAAGTAATGAGAGTCACAATAAAAGAGACTTCGTTCTATCAAAGTGATGTTCCACAATGAAGACATACTTCTTTCAAGCAAAGCACTAACTTTGATTGGTTTACTTGGGCGGAAAAAAAAAGAAAAAAAAAACGTTTTATGCATTCATTATCTTTTTGCTTTGCTTTGTGTATACTTTTATATAAAAGCTCGTATGCTACTGTATCAAAAAGAAAATGACACTTTTTTTTCCATATACATAGTCCGCCTTTGAGGTTTCCAAAGCATCGTGCATGATTATTTGTTTTCACGATGCACGTCACTATATCAGACAGACAGTATGGAACAACAATCCAATTCAGTAAAGTATATTATTATATTTGCAAAGGAATTGATTGAGATGTTGAGAGTTTCGTTGCGGTAAAATAATATATTAATTAATAAATTCACGTGACGGGATTCTGCTGCTGCTGTAACAAACCTTTTGAATCATTAAAATAAATAGAAATTGCGTTGGTATGCATATTGATTAATAATAATAAAAATTGGCTTGTAATCACAGTGTAATGTGCTTGTAATTGCTTTTTTGTAGCAGGTGTATCTCTATTGACTACATGTAAATGTCTCTAGTCTATATAATCACTAACATTCAAATTGAAAATAATTCTTGAAACTTAATAATATTAAGGTTAAAATGAATGAAAATACTTGAATGTATGAGCAATTATTATTTTTTATGTATAAATATGTATATTTTTTTTAATTTGTTAATTTTGGATGGTAGCGATAACTGATGAGTATTAGACGAGGTTGAGATAATGCAAGGTATAGGCAGGCAGCAGCTGCTTTGCCTGTAGCCATGAGGCTGAGTGTCATGCTAATGAGGTGACTGTCCTGTATGTTGCAGGTGAAGGACTGAAGGTGTGCAACGCTCGCGATGACGCCTCTTCAGACACCGGTCCAAGCTCCACGTGCTGTACCACCAAGATGGAGGGTGCTCTGGCTGCCAGATCGAGGCAAAGCTTTGATGAGTCCCTTAATGATGTTCTAAGCGGCAAACTTTCTACCGTCCTCAAAGCTAGAGCTGATAAGTTTGATGGTAAGATAAATATTCCTTTATTATAAAAGTATATAATACTAAAATTTATTACTATAATATAAGATGACATAACATGTTGCCCTCAATGCCAAGTCCACCAAGTATAGCTTTATTATATTATCCCCAGC
Organism: Ecdyonurus torrentis; assembly: GCA_949318235.1. Classification (NCBI taxonomy): domain Eukaryota; kingdom Metazoa; phylum Arthropoda; class Insecta; order Ephemeroptera; family Heptageniidae; genus Ecdyonurus; species Ecdyonurus torrentis. Next base: position 19,642,691 of record OX439131.1, read on the forward strand.
ATCACAGGTATAATAGTAATTGTCCACTCTGCGCTACTTTTTACTATGTTCTTTTTTATTGTATTTTTAACGTGTCATGTCAAATTTTGCTAAAAGCATCAACAATTGGCATTATTGCTTTTTTTTTTTTTCTTCTTCTTGTTCTTCTCGCAGATAATACTTGCCAAGTACAGCTACATACATCTACTTTTTTAAATTGAAGATAATTCACCTCGTATGTGACCACAATATACAGTTTGTCTGCTCACGAACACTTTAATTTTTTTCAATTTTAGTAGCTTACGTCAACCTAGAAAAACTTTTGTATAAAAAAAAATATATATATATAATAATTTTGGCAAGAAATGTAATCTTTATTTTAATATCAATAATTCTCCTACACTCTAAAGCACTATACTATTTATTTTTATTACACTGACAGTGAGTTGGAAAAAAAAAAAAAAAAAAAAAAAAACTTGAAGCAGATTTTTTCCTTTAGCTGTTTATTATTATATATTTTTTAAGAGAAGTAGTTATGCTGATAAACATAAGTTTAGTCAAGCTTCCCACCTTCATAAATACTAAAATGTTTGTTATTTCGTGCTATAAGAAACAATACTCAAAATTTCTCACAACCCGGCGAGAGAATTAACATTGCTATTTTAAATAGTTCTCGTTTTATTTCTTGCAATGTTTGCTAGTATACCGTAATCTTTATATTATACTATAACACAACATGAAGGAGAGGAATGCTATTGTTTGAATATCTAGATGAACTAACACGAGAAGATATTGTTGATAAGAGAGAGAGAGAGAGAGAGAGAGAGAGAGAGAGAGAGAGAGAGAGAGAGAGAGAGAGAGAGAGAGAGAGAGAGAGAGAGAGACTTCTTGCATTTAGTCCACAAAAACGTTTAAAAAATATTTAGACTTTTACCATTGTCAATAATGTCCGTCTATGACTTATACATCAATAATGTTGTCTGTTCTTTCAAGTTTCTTAATTGATATACATCTCGTATAAAAGTTGCAATCTGCAGTGCAGTGGTATTATGTCATATTCTCCATAGTTGAATGAACTGTATAATATTATTACATATGAAAACGTAAAATCAATGAAGTGTACTTGAACTAATTAAGGTATACTTATGCAGTGATAAGGGTAGAAATTTTGCGTCGTACTTTTGTAAAGTCATGCTAAAATATTGTAATATATGAATCAATCGCGCATATAATTAAAATTTTGATCAGATGTGGTTATGAATTAGCAGTGAAAATTTTTAATTACACTGCGAACATTTTATTTCTTATGTGTAGTGCAAATAATAAATAATTTTTAATAATGTACAGTGAATAAAATATTTTTAAATAATATTTAATGTTAACAACATTTTATTAAGAGTATAATTATATAAAAAATATAATAGATAGAAATTAGGAATAAAAAAAAATTCAAATTGCGTTCTATTGTGATATAAATTAGATTAAATACTAATAAAAAAAAAAAAAGTTATATATTTTTTATCGTATATGAAACAGAAATTTAGTACTCCTTAATTTCATGACAAAGCGAGTGTATATAATATAAAATAATCATGACTACTACTCTATATACATATTATGAGGAAGAGGGGATGTAAAATATTGATTTTTGAATTTAGTCTCGTTGATTTGATTCTTTATTACTTTTATAATAATAGGGAGATAGAGATGGGTATGTAATGTATGTGTCATCACCCCCCTTGGAGGTTTATGTACATACCCGGCCTTGAAAAAAGATGGTACATGACGAAAATATTTTCAAGAGAAGTAGAGGATTGGTACTCTCTCTCTCTGCTTTTGCTCGTGCGGCCTTGGTTATCTCTCTCTCTCTCTCTCTCTCTCTCTCTCTCTCTCTCTCTCTCTCTCTCTCTCTCTCTCTCTCTCTCTCTCTCTCTCTCTCTCTCTCTCACAGGTACTGTAGGCGTCACTAGAGAGGTTTAAGAGAGAGAGAGAGAGAGAGAGCATTGTTACTGGATTTTTATAGTAATAATAATAAGAAAAAAAAATATACTGGAATGTATGAAGCTGGTTTGAATCCCGGCTCTCTCACGAGCTCCGATGAATAACACCGTAATATATACTTAAGTTAAGCCATTCTAAGAATTTCTCACTTATATATTGTCAATGTTTTTGTAGTGATTAATTTTTTTCCCCTCTCAGTATCAAAACTTGTTATATTATTAACGCCATCTTATTTACATCATGACTATAAGAAAGAGATATAATTTAAGCTCGTTTAGTTTTAAGCAACCTGTTTGGATTTTTTTTTTTTTTTTTCGTTATACGTAGATTGCTATAAAATACAACAGAGAGCAAGTTTTTTCTCTCATATTAATGATCAATAAAAAGCTAAAAAAGTAGAAGAAAGAAAACTATCATCGTCATTATATTATTTCTCTATATATAAAGGTGTTTAATGTTACAATTTTTACAATGATGATTTTAGTGATGCGCCTTTTTTTTTTTTTTTTTTTTTTAATTTGTATATATTGTAATGTTTGAAAAGGATAAAATTTTCGATTAAGTTTTACGCTTGGTAATTTTTTTTTCCACCGTAATATTATAACTAACCGTGAAAAAACAATTTAGCATTAAGTAATTTAAATTATTTGCTCACATACAAATTTATTTCATGCTTATAGCTTGTACACACACAATCAAATAAGAGAGAGAGAGAGAGAGAGAGAGAGAGAGAGAGAGAGAGATTAGCAATCCCTATGTGTAATAATAAATTGTTAAAAAAGCATTTAGAAAAATGAATCAAAGTAAATAAAAAGTAAGCAAACGATGAATGTAAAAAAAAAAAAAAAAAAAAAAAAAAAAGCAAAGTACAGTAATATCAAAAGTTTGTTACATCTCGTTTGAATATAAAGAGAAGAGTATTTTACGGGTTTTTAATTCCCAAGGGTACTTGAACATTGATTGCTATTGCGCTGCAGGGACATATTTTCTTCCAGGGGTGTTTTTTTTTTTCACTCTCTCTGGTACAGAGAGGAGGGAGAGAGTACAGTAAAGAGAAAGAAGCACGGGGGGTATAGGGTGAATGTGAAAGGTGTGAATTTTTCTGTCTCACTCTTTCATATCACAGTTTAAATATATAGAGCAGACTTGTAATCTAAAGAGTCTCGCCTCTTTAGTAGACGCTATTTTCTTTCGCATAAATAAACTTTTAAAAACTTACGACGGTTTGTGGCGAAAAAAAAAGCTGCGGGGTGGGTGACTATGGCTACGACTTGTTCATGGGGGTTGGGAGGGGGAGGTACAGTGAACTTCATGTAAAATGAAACCTCTTGTCTGTATGTATGTATTCTGTATACACAATACACACATTATTATCTCACCACAGAATTGTTATATGAATCTTTATCTTGCGGCTACTGCTTTATAGGTGTCAAATTATTGGCAAAGCAAGGATAAAAACATATTATAATAAAGCATATTGCATTTCAAACTGCAGCCAGTAAGTGCAGCCGTTATCTGTGCAAGCAAATACTACATACAGACATATAGATCAAACAATTATATAGCTATGGCATACATATATACAGCTGCAGTGTCATATTGTGACAGCACAGCTAAATGCATTGTTACTAAACTTCATTCTTTACGTAAATAATGCTGTGCAAATTTATTCCAGACCGTCTGCTCTTCTCTCTCTCTCTCTCTCGCTCTCGCTCCTTTTAAAATTATTTTTGATCAAAGCTACTCTACTAGCTCGTTTTATGTACACCATTTATCAATCGATTTAGCAGTCACACTTTATAAAAAAATAATATATATATATATATATATATATATATATATATATATATATATATATATATATATATACATATACATATATATTTCTCCCCTCGTATTTATTCTACAATTTTTTTTCCTAACATTTGCTCCTTTTTTTTTTTTTTTTTTTTTTTTACATAATAAAATTATAATTATATTTTTTTATAAATACAGTAACGTATTTTATAAACATAAATACTAAAATGTCATGCACAGCTTTTAATTTCAAATCGTTTAACATATAATTTACATAATTATTTTATTGGTTTATAAAAGGTATAGAACATTATAATTCTATATGTGCGGAAAGAATTGTTACAATATATTTTATAACTATATTTTTATTGTGTTTTTTTATTTTGTTATAAATAATATACATTTAAAAATAATATTTTATTATGTATAAAGTTTCTTAGTTGTTGCATTAATTATAAGTAGCATTAAATTAATAATATTATTACATCATAAATAATAATTAAAATAAAGTTTGATATATATAAAAACATGTAAGTTGATGCCATATATATATAAAACAAACTTAAAGACTGTTTTATGAACAGTTTAATATACTTGATGTTTTAATTAATATTGTTAACTAAAAGATATTAATTTCAATTAATTATTTTTTTATCTTATTATGATCATTTAAAGAACTTGATATTAATTAAGTGTTTTTTATGTTCTCAGAATTCTTCCTAGAACTTCTATCTATTTCAAAGCGTGAATTTCATGAGATGTTCACTCGAACTTACGGCGTGATTTATGAACAGAATTCTTACGTTTTCACGGAGTTATTTGATGATTTAGAAAAATATTATATGAGAGGGAAAGTACGACTGGAACATGTTATGGAGTCTTTCTTCTCTAAGTTATATCAGAAGATGTTTACTGTACTTAATGGACAGTATCACTTCGATAAAAAGTGAGTATAATTACAAATTTTGACTTGTATACGGTCATTTTACTTTAAAAAAATTAATTTCTATTGGCATATGGGAATAACATGTATTTAGCGTCAACTGAAATCTCCATCTAATTGCATTGAATGGCCATAAGCCAATGGAAATTCATTTTTAAGAAAAATGACTACGTATTTGTGAGCGCATAACAAGTCTATAAAAAGACAATTTCTTAAAACTTATAATTTCATAATCTTTAGAAGTAACACAAGATTACTTTACCTCATCATTACAACTAAATTGAAGCTCACGAAATCATAAGTTTATACTGCATACTTTTATTATTATGTGCTTATAGTTTCCCTCAGCCATCACATTGTATATATAAATGTGAAGGCTATTCTCATATACTTCCAACACTGTAGGCTTTGATTAACCATTATCGGACTAAAGCTACCCCCGCACTTTGTTATTATTATTTTGGCATATCAAAATCGTTTGTACCACACAAGGTACATAATATCTAATATATTATATACACAGTACACACACACATGCACACTACTGTATATTAAATAAGATTATAATTAGAGCCTTTATAATAATTTTGTAAGCGTATATCTCTCTCAATACGTAATATTAAAAAATTTCTTGAGCTGATTAAAAAAAAAAAAAATGAAAGTTCAAGGAGAATAAAAAAAAAATGAAATTAAGTAACCATGCAAGCCGACATAAGAAGGAAAAAAATCACAAACTTTATAAAGTATGCTAAGAAAATGTCTTTTTTCTTTTCACAGAAATACTTGAGAAACAAGGGAGCATTTACCCTCTTTCTCTTTTTTTTTTATCTCACTTTTGTTGCCATTACTTTTTCGTTGTAAAAAGTGTAATTAAAAAGGCAAGGCAGTGAGCCAGACTATAGGGTAATACACTCCTAATGTGCTGACTTAATCAATTATGAACAAGTCAACAGCCTTTTTCTTTAAAGGAGCAGGAAAAAAAAAGTTTTAACATTTTTATGATTGAACAAATAAAAGAAAATGTGTTGTTATTTAATAAATAAAAAAAATAATACTTAATGTATAAAGTTGAAAAATCGGCTTACATTTTTCTCTCTGTAAAAAAAAAAAAAAAAAAAAAAAACAGTTATTGAATCTACTTTTTTCCCCTTTAATTTTACCTGTGTAACAACAAATATCGAGATACCCAAGTAGTAAATAAATGTATTTTTAATGTAGAGAAACTAATCTATTTTAATGTTAAAAATGCTACCTGCCTCCTTTAGATTATTGTTATTTTCATGATTGTTATTAATTGTAAAGAAATCCTAACTTATTTTTTACAGTAATTGTTTTTTTCGTCATAATTTCATTCACATTACAATTTTTTTTAAACATTCTTTTTTGTGCTACATTTTTTTCTTATTCTTTAGTTATGCGAATTTATATATATGTAATAAATTTTTCATTCCTTTAGTGGTTTTTATAATTTGTATGTAAAAATGGGATAAATAACAGATGAAATTATAGTCCCATAGTTATTTTTATTTATATTTTTAATTATACATGTTTAGCAGAGTTGTTAGTTTATCCTGGTGGGAAAAAAATGTTAATTTGCACTTTATGTGAGGGAAAGAGAAAAGGTAAAGTTTTTACACATGTAAACTTAATGTATGTCCAAAATTTTGATAGTTATATAGTCCTGCGTTTTAGCTAAAATAAATAATGATAAAAAAAATATAAAAGAGCAAAGCTACTTAATTGCCACTTTTTTGCAATGAAATTTTTATAAAATGATTATGTTTCGTTTAAGAAAACTAAAGGAGAGTGAATAATTTTGAGAATGGACCAAAAATTGTAAATTTGGCGTTACAGTCAACCGGGGTGAAATTGAAACTCCAATCATGTGCAAACTTTCACTTTTCCCTATCTTGCTAGACACAGAGCACTTTGAAAGCGGGTCTGTGATTGGCTTTCAATTTCACGCCAGTTGACTGTACTCTAACAAATACTAATCCTTCTTTTATTTTCAGGTATCTGGACTGTGTAGGTCATCATATGAGAGAGCTACGTCCATTTGGAGATGTACCACATAAGTTATCTGTTCAAGTGAAACGTTCGTTCATCGCCACACGTACATTTGGTCAAGCGTTGACAGTTGCTGCAGAGGTTGCAAATCACATGCAAGAGGTGAGTGGATTTAATGTCGTATTATGAAGCCTTTTATTGCTTATAGTGTCTACTGTACTTAGTTATTTCTACATGTGTCACATTTTACTAGGGTTTCTTCTATAGTTTAAATATAATAACAATATAATACATACATAACATACTCAGTAAAATTAAATTTAAAATTGGCTTACATAACATTATTGTTCTCTGTATAACTATGATGCAAATACAATTTGTATTGACGTGATTAAAAATAAAATTAAAAATAAAATAATGTTGAGACTTTTAGGTAAAAACTTACATAGTTATCAACTATTTTATTAACTATTACTTTTTTTTTTTTTTTTCATAATTATTTATATGACCAAAAACTAAAGAGATATAAAGGATAATAAACCACCTTGGTAATAGGTATGATACATAAAAAAAAAAAAAACAATTAGAGAAAACCAGCAAAGGCCTTACTGTAGTGAAGAAAAACGCATAGTTTGACGAAAATCTTGCTAGAAACTATGAATCCTCATGCTCGAGTCTGAAAAGACTAACAAGAAGCATAGCACACTCCATTTCACTGGGAGCTTAGTGCTAAAATTATCCTTTATGTGTTAGTTTTTTTTTTTATCTTTGTGCTAGCAAGATTTTCACCAAACTGGGACTCTTTTCACTATGGTAAGGTCTGTGTTGGTTTTCTCTTATTCCATTCTTTTAATGTTTACTGAAAACAAAGTTGTGAAAGGTAAGAATGTTTGTGTAGTTCATGAAATTAATAGTGGTGTATCTTGTGATTGACAGGTCCACCTCCCCCCAGACTGTGGTCGTGCGCTGGCCAGAATGTCAGGCTGCAACATTTGTCAGGGACGTCCCAACTTGCTTGCTTGCGCAGACCTCTGTACCAACGTGATGAGAGGCTGTCTCGCGTATCACTCGGAGCTAGACACTGAGTGGAATACTTTTGTTGGTGAGTTTTCCTGAACCTCTTGTGCTATGATATCATTTAAAACATGGATATAATTACTGTACTTTTTTATGCTTCATTGTGTAAATATGGTAATGATTTGGAATGCATTTTAGATAACTTTCATTTATTAGGGAGAAAAAAACTTTACCTCAACTTATTTTTATAAATTTATCCTCGCTAAATTTATAACTTTTAATATTATTACAGTAGCACAGTATTGAATACAAATTGATTGATATTATTAAGTGGGGCAAAAAAAAAAAATGTTAAAATGAAAATATTACTTTTTTTTTTATCCAGCCACTTATTCCCTAAAATCTTAAATCCTATTTAAAATGCATTTCTAATTATTATCGCCTTCCCCCACGCCACCTTTTAAATGCAGAAACCTGTGTTTGGAACCTCCCATAGTAAAAACTAGAATTTACAATGTTCTGTTGCCATGGCAACGTCAAACAACAATACTCATTGTTCCGGCATGTCAGTTGAACTGCGATGATTTGTAACTGTTTGTTTAAATTTAAAGTGGTGGTCGTCTGACAGTTTTGACTTCTTAACTGTATTTATAAAACTTTATGTCTATTTAAATTTAAGAATTTCTCATCTTTTACAATTTGAATTCATAAAAATTTTAATAAAAAAATGGATGATTTAAGAATTAAACCTTCAAGTAGTAAAATTTTTAGTACATATAGAGAAGAGCAGAGAAAAGGTTCGGTAATCCCCTTGTCATCTACTGCAACCCCAGCTGAAAAAATAACACAGAACAATTTTACAAGTAAGAAAATTCCTGAAGTAAGAAGAAACATATCTAAAAGTTTAACTTCAAAACAAATCAATTTAAAAATAAAACAACTAAGTTTAAGAATTGAAGAAAGTGATATAGAAAAAGGTAAAATAAGAACAAAATTTCAAATAAAAGAAGATGAATATAGAAATAAAATAAAAAATCTTGAAGCAAAATTAAGAATATATCAATTACAATCAAATAGACGTGTTCAATTAACTCCAATACATGGTAAATCTAGAATACCTGTGTCTATTGAAAGACTGCTAAGAAAACCTTCCTCTTTATCTGTTGCACCGCCATCGTCACTCCCTGATCTTCAATCTGAAACAAAAGGTGATGAAGTAGTGGAGAATACACCCGAGCATCACATTATAGAAATTCCAAGTTCACCCATAATAACACATTGCCCAAAGGACCATGCAACTGAAGTGTCTATTAAAGTGAACCAGTTATCACCTGATGTGGAAAGATCAGATGAAACAAATGAAGTCCCTGGTGATGAGGCTTGCTTGGGACAGGATAAAGGAAAATGGGGGAAGGTTGCAGGAGGAATATTAGCTGCTGGATGTGTAGGAGCGTTTGTAGTGAACTATCAAGATGCCATTGTAGAAATGGGAGCTAATGCTTTGGAACTACTAACTAGACCACAATAAAATTTAAATTTCATATTTTTTCAACAAAATTTGATGTAAATTAAAAATAAATTTCAAATTGGCTAAATATAAATACTGGTTTTGTTACTTTAAAATTAAGGAAATTTGAACTGTGTGGTAATTAACTTATACACAAGATGGATTGAGCATTATTTGCATTATTGCATAGTATTTTATACACTTGTGTGTGTTTAATTTTTACCTGTGTTAGAAATGATTTTATCTCACATGAGCCCCTGCCATCTTTTCTCATGTATGGTTAATGTACTAGTTATCGGCAGCTTCAAGCATTATTCACATGACGCGTAAATTTGACGCGTGTCAACGTGCATTGACGCGCGTAACAAAGCTGGAACAAGGTAAACAAATGGAGCCGTTCACATGTAATTTTCAAAAACCATGTGAACGGCTTCATTTGTTCCAACTTTGTTACGCGCGTCGACGCACGTTGACGCGCGTCAAATTTACGCATCATGTGAATAATACTTAAGGGTCTTAATGTTGAAATTCCTATAGTATGGTTGAGAAAAGCAGCCAAACCGACACTGCCGCAGTTATCGGCACCCCCCATTTTTGGCAGTTTATCTCGGCCCCCTTTAGTGATAAAATAGTTTGTAGGTAGTGGTATGGAAACTAGACAAAATTCTAAGATAGGTTGGTTCTAGTTAGAATCTCATAAACTTAATACTTTCGCCGTAAAAAGAGCCTGCCGATAACTAGTACAATTACCATACCTTAAATTTCCACAATTTTTTCAAATTTATGTGATTTTTTACAGTAAAAGTGTGTTAAAAGTAAAAGTTTAAAATTCAGTTTATTTGATGCATGCACTGGATTTTGTAGTGCAAAACTTATACAAACCCCTCTAAGCTTGGTGTCATATCAGTTTTCTAGGCTGTAGGTAGAGTATAGCAAGGGCTTGTCTCTCCTGGCATGCCAACATTTCTTAGAAAGGTGCAATAACTGTCTATGGCTAGAGATGAGGTGTGATGAAAATGGCTGGTGTCGTTTAAAGTTAGCTCAAATGCAAGGCAACCACAACACTTGACGAAGAAGAAGGAAAAAATAATAATAATTAATAAGAGCAGCTATTACTCATCCTTGTCATACTCTATATACCAAAGAAATAAATCCATTATATTAATTCAATTGCTTATGATGTTTATTGTTTCAGATAACTTTGTTAAGATCTCTGATCGTTTGCTGGGTCCATTCAACATTGAGGTGGTGGTAGAGCCAATCAACATCAAGATTTCTGAGGCTATCATGAACTTCCAGGAGAATGGACATGACGTCTCACAAAAGGTATTTTCACGATTATGTAATCATGCGGGTTTACCTAGTTAAGTCATAACAGACTTCGAGAGTCAAAAAATAGTGTATATCGACTATCAAGGATAGTAAACGGCCTCCAGCATTTTTGTATTCTTCAAATTTAAATCGTAATATCACCACCGTACATACATATTTGAAGGGGAAAAAAAACAAAAAAAAACATAATGTGCACATATCAGACAATAAATGTGTCAAGTTTTAAATTTCAATATTTAATTGTAAAGTTAAAAATTCTCGCGGCCGTTTACTATCCGTGATGAACGAATCCTTCATTAAAATATAATTTTTATGCTAATGCTTATTGTATAGAATTCATCTTGTACTTTTACATGTATACTGCAACAACAACAAAATCAAAATCTTAGAAGTTGCTTCACGTATTTTTAAAAAGATACAATAATTAGCTGTATACTCCCATTTAAAGACATATTCATCAACATGCTATTTATTTTTCTAATCACAAAATCATGAAACTTGCAAGAGTAATGTTAGATTATCCCATAATCCATTCCAAATGCATTAAAAACTTTGACTTGACCAACCAGAAAGTAAACCAGAACACCATAGTTGTTTTGGTTAGAGCAACCAGCTTTACATTTTCTATTGGAGCACACAATGTCATGATTCATAATTGGAAACTATTGCTTACTCTAAAATTTAAGGGCCCTTTCAAGGACATTTTTTGTCCTGCATGTTATTTTTAGTATCAATTTTGGAGATCCCATTTTGTGTTGTTTGGCCTGATATGTCTTAAAACAATAGTCAAATTATTATTTAATATTATTCATATTATTTTACTGCATCACTGAATGTGTATATTAAAGTGTTGACACGTTTCTTTATTTCTTAGGTATTCAGTGGCTGTGGCAAACCAAGACTGGGGAAGCGTAGCAATACTGAACTTCACTTTGAAACTCTGCGCTTTGGTAACAACAACAATAGAAACAGAGGATCTATGCATGCTGAACCTACACCACTGGAGAAACTTATTAATGACACTAGCTTTAAGGTAAAGTTATTGGAATGGTTAATGGGAGGTATATTTTAATTTATATCATCAATGGCTAATACCATAAGTTATACCAGGCTACTTCATACCCTATGTTAAATTGTGTCTCCGTTTTCAATCAGTTGTCTGTTCGCGTTCACCAGGAGGCTCTGGCTGACATCGCGAACACCCCACCCACCCACCCTCACACGATGCATTCGAACACTCATCCCTCCCTTTTGTATATAACATTTTGCCTTTTTCTTATAAATATATTTTTTTCTTTTGCGCGATCTTTTTCAAGAGGAGGTGAAAACTATAATGCATTACTTGACTTCTAATTGTCGTAGAATCATGAATGAAACGAGAAAATTAGTTATTTTTTTCCAAAACTATGTAATAAATGATAAAATTAAGGCTATCATGAATATTTAAGTAAGTTAATATTTCGATTGAACTTTTATTACTCTTGCGGTTTCATGCTGTGACTACCCTTTTCGGTCCTTTTCGGGAGGGAGCGAAAAATATCAATCCATTACTTGACTTCTAATTGTCGTAGAATTACGAATGAAACGAGAACATAGGTTATTTTTTTACAAAACTATTTAATAAATGATAAAATTAAGGCTATCATGAATATTTGAGAAAGTTAATATTTCGATTGAATTTTTATTAGTCTTGCGATTTCACGCTGTGCCTACCCTAAATACCCTTCCGGTTGCCTCGTCCCTCTCCTCCCCCGTTGGAGGGAGATTGTAAACTTTTCTTTCATACTGAAAAAGACCTTTCGAGAGTAAGAAAAAGGGACAATGTGTACAACTACTGCCATCCAGTGAACAGAAACACGATGAGAAAAAACGGCGACATTCCGTCCATATGGTCTAGAGTTATATATATTCTTTATTATATGGTTATACTTTGCTGTTTATAATTTTACATGATAGCCTAAGAGTGTTAAAACCTTAATGACAGGACTTTATTATTATGAGGTGTGTACAATTTTAAAATTCATGTCTTGTAATATGAGACAATTAAATACAAGTAGATTTAGCCATGTTTAGAGGTGGTTGTGTCCCTTTAAAACAACAATAATAATCAGATAATAATAGCCTAAATAGGTACCTAATAAATAAATAAAAAATAATAATAAGTTGGAAATCAAGGTATATTATTAAAAAAAAATTTAAAGGTATTATATAATAAACTTTTTTTTTTTCTTTTTTTTAAACAAAAACGTAACTGCAGTGATCATGTCACCAATTGGCATGTTGATGGAAAAAAATTAGCTGAATTGATCAGATTCTTTTTGAGAAAAGTATAATAATAATTATGTAAATTTCAATAATATGCAGATTTTAGTAACAAAGTTTTATTTAATTCCGTTAAACCTAGTAAAAAATAAAACATTTAATACACCCCCTCCCCCTCCATAATCATAATTTAAAGCAATCATATTTACTGAAACACTTTGGTTTCCAACGTCATGAAGTGGAGATATATAGTAGTAGAGGCGTGACTACCTCCAAACCTGCCTAAATTGATATTTTCATATTTTGTGGATAAATAAATTTCAAAACTTTACTTGCCATGAATGAGACAATGTCTTCAGTGGTCTAGACTCTATGTAACAAGGCATAGTAGAGTTAATATGAAACAAACAGCTTACATGCTGTCCATTAATTGCGGAAATGAACAGTGACACAATGTACCATTGTTATATAATTTCCATTTTTTCCCCTCTAACTTCAGTGCACTAATGTATTTGTGCATATATGTAAACAAAAATTCTATAAAACACAACACAGATTAATTTACCTTAACTGATTGATTTTCAATTCAATGTGCTCTAAAACTCTCCTACTATTTTCTATTATGTATTTATTTTATTTATCTTAATTTTTTTAACATCTTATAAATCACCTGCAATGTATTTTTCCTTATTTTTACATACAAGAAGCTTACAAGAGGATTTTGTATTGTATATAACTTTGAGCTGATGTATTTCGTCTTTCAGCATTAGTGGATATCATAATAGAATTAGTAATTTGTTCACTTCTCTTAAAAAAAATCCTACAGAAACTAAACAAAAGTTAATAACAAATTGTGTACTGTGTTTGCAGGTTAAAGAAACTAAGAATTTCTGGAGTTCGCTGCCCCTACAAATGTGCAATAATGGTGAGATTGCAGCCACTCACAAACAAGACAATAGCTGCTGGAATGGACAAGCAAGAGCAAGGTACTGTCCCATTTTACCCCAGTCATGAGGACTTGCTATTGAGTTGTTTGTGTAATATTGCCCCCTCCCTAAAGCGTAGGACAGCGGTCAATTTCTTATTGCTTTTAGCGTGATGTTAAATTAGGGGACCTTTAGCTTTCCCAGCGTCACCCAGCGCGCTAAACCAATAAGCTCCATTGTTGCAATGTGCAAGTAAACATGATTTTTCCATATGAAATGTATTGAGAATATTTCAAATTATTTTGAAACGTTCGTTAATTGCAAGTATTCCGTTTCCAATCTCTGTCCTAGAAAGTTTTTCACTCATGAATTATAAGCGCTACATATGTAATATATTATTTGGTTCCATGGTGATACAGACAATGAGTCATATCACCTAACACAAAAGAAACAAATAAAATAAAACTATAATATTATAATGTATTGACTTACATACTTGTTAGAGAAATGATCATTTATTTAGCATTTACTTATTGAGTAATATGAGGTATTTTAAAGCATGTCAATGTTGTTGCAAGCAATATGTGTATCTTGTATTTTGTCAGGCAAAGCAAAATGTGTAACTCGTATTTTGTCATGCAAAGCAATATGTGTAGGTCGAGCACCATCTCCATTACGTTCGGGAACAACTTACACATTTTGCTTAGCTTGACAAAAAACGAGATACACATTTTGCTTCGCCTGACAAAATACGAGATACACATATTGCTCGCAACAACATCAATGTATCAAGTGGGTATTTTTAATCTTACTTTTCAAAAATATGCACAAGATTGACGTTGCTCTATATCCTCTGGAAGTGCGCATTATTAACCTTAAATAATCTCATTAAAAAAAATTCTATTGTAATACCAACTGCAATTAGTGTTAAAATGATATTTTATTTAGTCTGATATATTAAGATAGAAATAGAAGGAGAGAAATTAGAGCACTTTGTATTGAAAGTTAATGCACAGCAAAATTATCTAATTTTGATGGGATAGGAATTAAAATTAGAGAATTTTGCTTTGCATTCACTTTCAATACACGGTACTCTAATTTCCCTCGTTCTATTTCTATCCTATTGTTTTAGTATCATTAACCGCGATGGTTTTTTCATATATTTATATTATGTCTGATATATTAAGGAATATAAACCATCGTGGTAAGGTATGATAAAATTGAAAGAAAAGTGTAGGAGAACCCCTCAAGGCCTTTACCATAGTGAAGAGAGCCCCATAGTTTGGTGAAAATCTTGCTAGTACAGTTCTATATGTTAGTTTTTTTTTTGTTTTTTTTAGTCTTGTATTATTTGTTTACTTGGTGATCATAATTATTTTGTGTTTTTTAGGTACACAAAGTACGTGGTGCAAAGTTCTGCTATTTCAGAACAGGCTTCTAACCCAGAGGTGCATGTGGACTCTAGAACTAACAGCGTGCTCAGTGAACAAGTGTATGCTTTGAAAGTTTTGACCTCCAACCTACGTAATGCTTACAATGGCAAGGATGTTGAATGGGAAGAGTTGCCAGATGATGATGGTAAGTCAATCTATATTACATTTAATATTGTACAGGAAATAAGAAAACAATTTTTGTGTAATTATATATTATTAGGCAAATGTCTGTGTTACACTCATGGGCTGTTCACAATGACAAGTAAATTCACATAACTCTTACGTGAAGATATGACAATCAATGCTATATTTGGATTCTTACGTGGAAGTTACATAAAATTCTGCATCATTCTAAACAGCCCATTACAATTAACCCACTCATAGTTATACCCCCATATCTTTAACTTTACCACTGGCCAATTTCTGGTTATCTACGGTACTAAGGTACGGCTGGTTAGGTATGTTGAATAAACACAGCTATGGTGTTTTAGAATAGTAAACAGTATTTTGGCAATATTGTCTGAAAACAAGTAGGAGTGAGAGAAAGGTTAGAATAGGACATTTTCGTGGCTAGAATTTTTGCTAATTTACATTTCAGGGTCTGTTTCTTTGTAGTGGATGTTGCAGTCTTTTCTTAAAAAGTTCATTGTCAGATTAGGTTTGTCTTCAGTTAAAGTCGATAAATGGAGTGAGTTGTTAAAGCCATGATGTTTTTTTGTTACAGAGGACTCGGGGTTAGAAGCAAGTGGGAGTGGGTCAGGAGACTTTGCAACACCATCCTCAGGAGAAGGTCGAGATTCTGGCCACCATGACCCTGGTCCTGTGGACTTGGAGTCAGGTGAAGGTAGTGGGGACTTTCATCGCTACCCTGAACCTCCCCCAGTGTTTAGACAACCTGGTCACACAGTACCACAACCTCCGTCCCCAGTTCCACCAAGACAACATCGCCCTCCTTCACCTCAGCCCCCAATCTCACCCTCGGGACCAACATCTTCTGCCACTCCCACAATTCAGTCTGGCAAGCTGGTGACAACACGAGCAGTTGTCACTTACCTTGTACCCATTGTGGTTGCCTGGTTTGGAGAAATGTTCTCCAAGTGGTGAATTAACTAACTCGGCTGTGACTTAAATTTAACATCTGCCTACGAGGAATGCAATAATAATACAAGTGGTTTGTAGTTTAACACTTTTGACAGGTGAAAAAAGACACTTATACATAAAATAAAATTGTTAAACTTACTTTTTTTTTTTTTTTTTTTGTTGCATTTACAGCTTCGTATGCACTGATTTTTACTCTTTAAAACAAAATAGGTCTGGCTAGGTAGCTTAAATAATTATAATGATAATAATAATTAGAAATGGTGCAACAAAGATCCTTACTATACATTATATAAAGAGAAAAGATGTACCACACTTTTACTCTTTAACAAAATGGAGGAAAAATATTCCTAGATACCAGTGGTTCATATTATAATATTATAGTACTCTCTAGAATATGTACAGACCTACTATAGTATGTATACAATCACCACAGTAACAAAAACAGTGGCCATATTTTGAAGGCACTTTTAATAAAACTACAATATAACAATACGTATACAAAATGCAGGGACTGTCATTTTTATCATTGTGTAATTTTATGTGTGTTTGATCGTCCAGATATTTATCTTAGGAAAAATACAATATTTGTGGCTCATGAATTTATAATGAGAAACTTCCTTTGCTGTCTAATAATAACATCATTGTGGGCTACTTGAGTGCCATTTTTTTTTTCTTCTATTAAATGTTATAAAAAATTATTTAAAAGGAGGCCAAAATTGTGACTTTTTTTTTTTAAAAAAAAATTGGTTTTATACATAATTTTTTATATTCAATTAATTTTTGTATTAAATTATTTATTATTTGTGTAAATTATTTTGTATAGAATTACAATGTTTTAAATTGTACTTGATTTGTTTTGATATATTTATATATTATGATACCTTTTTTCTTTAAAGTTATTTACAAAGTTACTATATTTTCAAGAAATTTGTCATGTCATGACTCATCAAAATGGACAGTAATATTTTTTATTTTTGACGTTTAAAGAGATGTTTCAGCCTTGTTATTGGCCGAGAGTGTGAAATATTGGACTTAGCAGCAAAAATTTGTTAATGTAGTAATTTTGATTGGTATATTTTAAATTCAAAATTGCATTTATATAAATCTCTGGTTATAATGTACGAATGCAGTGTTTATGCATGTATTTGATGGTATTATGACACATGTTTTTTTAATAGCTAGTCTTTGTGTAGGTACATACATTGAATGTTTTTAATTAATATTTCAAAGTGTTGTATCACAGAATTCGAAATAATATCTAATTGACTGATTACATGTAAGAAAAGACACAAGAAAAAAAAAATTGTCTCATGAAAAGAAAAAAGAAATCTTATTATATTACAAAGATTTTGAACTTTTTTTTTTTTCTAAAGAAAAGAAAAATACTATAAAAAAATTTATGGCGAAACTATAAGAATTTAAATTTGTAAATATAAATTTTATACTTAATTGTCAATTTTAGAGGGTATTTGTAAGTATAGAAAATAATAATTAAATATTATAACATGAGTCCGGTTCACACAGAACAATATTTTGATTGTGCAATAATTGTGCATTCAACATTGATTAAAAAACATTTAATGTTCATGGAATCCAATTTCTTGCACAGTAAAAATAAGGCTATGTTTGAACAGGACAAGAATGCAATAAATTAAATTGAAATAAAATACATATTATCCTATTTAAAATGTCATATTATGAATGTTTTTTACTGCTATTATAGTACACCATTATTGTCATTTAGAAGGAATTTAAAAAAATACAATTTTCTGGACCATATTACCTATACTTCACATTTCCGAAGAACAACAAGAATATGTTCTTATCCCGTTTTTTACTTTAACTTATAACTTATTGTTAGATGTATTTCAAATCAATACATAATTATACTTACACTTTTGAAGCACTTCTTGTTGTGTCATAACATAACATACTTATTAAACCCTCTTTTTTTTCATAC
The DNA here is from genome assembly GCA_949318235.1 of Ecdyonurus torrentis. Lineage (NCBI taxonomy): Eukaryota > Metazoa > Arthropoda > Insecta > Ephemeroptera > Heptageniidae > Ecdyonurus > Ecdyonurus torrentis. Next base: position 19,660,956 of record OX439131.1, read on the forward strand.
TTAAAACTCTTGGTGTAATAAAATAATATGTCTTTTCTTACTTATTAAAACTTTATGCGTATTAGGAAAAAACCATCGCGGTTAGTATTAATAAGTTTAAAAAAATAATTAGAAAATAGTTGGTAGAGATTAGAGCACGTTGAATTGAAAATTAATAAAACGCGAAAATTCTCTAATTTAAATAGTAAATTGTAAATTGGGACAAGTCCAATTTGTCCCAATTTACTATTTAAATTAGAGAATTTTCGCGTTTTATTAATTTTCAATTCAACGTGCTCTAATCTCTACCAACTATTTTCTAATTATTTTTTTAAACTTATTATTAAAACTTTAAAAAACAAAAATATTATAACAAATTTAATCCATTATTGTGCAGTAGAAAAGGAGCATACAATTTGTTCAAAACTTTCCACTAATATTCCAAATGAAGTTACAAAATTGTTACACAATATTCTTGTACTGACATAATTCTTAATGTATGATGACTTTTGGAATACCATGTACGTATGTTGATCATTTAGCAGATGGCTTGTAATAAAGATTTTAATGTTATTTGTAGTAACATTGGAGGTATTAAGGAAATTAAACCATCATGGTTAGGTATGAAAAATTTGAAAGAAAAGGGTAGGAGAAAAACCAGCAAGGGCCTTAATAGTGCAGATTTTCACTAAATTATGGGACTCTCTTCATTATGGTAAGGTTCTTACTAGTTCTCACATTGTCTTTTTTTTTTTTTTTTTTTTCTTCTTCTTCTTCTTCTTCTTTCAAATTGATTATTTAGTACTGCAGTGGGCTATGCTAATGAGATTTAGTCTAATGGTGTCTAGAAGTACCTTAGAATCTCCTGTAAAACGGAAAAGGAAGCACTTGAATATTAAATCAAGTGATTTTAGAAGTGGAAGGTGGCTTGGGCCTAGCTTGCTGCTGGCACGAAGTTTCCTCACATTTCCTTTCCAGTTTTCAGTCATTTACATAAGATTCCTTTATCTTATTACTAGCATGGTAAAACTGCGGTTAAACCATGTAATTTGGTTTCTATAATTTGCTCTCCTAATGCTATAACTAGAAGTGCTAATAAAGAATGGGAAAGCCATAAAAGCTTATCCTAGATTATGTAAGCTGCTTGGTGAAAGGCTTGATTACACAGCAAACATAAATATGTAGTTAATTGTAAAGCAACAATATTTCAAAATCAAAATAAATACCTCCACCCATGTTATTGAGGATTATGTCAATAAATGTACTATGGATTAAACTATTGCTTAGACTTATGACAGTTGGAACTAACCTCTTATAAAAATGTCACTGAAAGTCTTTGTTAGCCAAGTCAAGTTTATCAGCTTCTGTAGCACAGGCTCCTACCTTATTTTCTTGTTTTCACTTACCCCAAGAAAATATATTTTTATTACCAAGGGTAGCTAATAACATCATTGTGTATGTACAGCTCAAGACAAAAGTTACAGAACAATTTGTATAGGCAACCTGCAACAACACTGCTATCTTTATGAGCAAGCGCAGCAGTTGCTGCTGCCTAGTGGGGGTCGACTTCCGTAAGAGGGCGTTACACGTTTGTGAATCAAAAGAAACGTTAGTTTCAGTGATGCGGTACGGTGGCAGCATAAGAGGGCGTTACACATTTGTGAATAAAAAACACACGTTAGTTTCACAGTGATGTGGTACGTTGGCAGCACGGTCGATTGAGTTGATGTGACGTCATTTTGTAGATCAAACAGTCGCATCAACCATGCTGCCACTGTACCACATCACTAACAGTTTTTTTGATTTACAAACGTGTAAGGCCCTCTTGCGGAAGTCGACCCCCACTGCTGCTGCCCTGTTTGGGAACTTTTGTCCTACACTTGAACTGTATCTGCTATCTGCTGTAATATATATAGACCAGTGGCTGCAAGAGATACACAAGTGATTCAAATAATATATGTCATAACCTGTTTTAAAACAAAATAGGTAAATATATATCGGAGAGATGTTTTGGAAGAAGACTATGCAATGGAAAGCTGATGATTTCGAGTACTTACTAACTTTACTAATTTTGTGGTACGAGTTATATTTGAAACAAAAGATAATAAATGAACCAATCGCTGGTGTCATAGACAAATCTCCTTGCTTGGAATATCAATAATTGTATGCTCATATAACTGACTTTGATGTTTAATGTTTATGATATTTTGTACAAATAAGTGTTCTGAAGGCCAGCAAAAGGTTGTTTCTCACAAGGGCCTCCATTTGTCTTCTTAGTGTCTTCTGCCTGAGAGAGAGAAAGCCAGAGAGAAAAAGTTGGATGATTGATGAAGCAGCTGTACATGAATATGTTGTGATTGTGAGATATTAAATATTAATTATATAATTATCATACATTTTGTAAATTTTAAATAGTCACAATTTGTAAATAAAAGGGAGTAAAAAAAAATTCCTCCCATTTTTTTTTTATTTTAAATAATTATATTTATTTGTTTGTGATTTGTAAGACTAATTTAAACAAGAGAAAAATGTACTCTGTGAGATAATGATGTGAATGTTTCACATTTATGGAAATGAAAATATTATTGTGACATTGAATATAGGTTTAATTATTTTTTAAATGAAATAGCAGCTTTCTTACTTTTTTTTTAATTAAAACTTAAAATGCAATTAATTTTAAACTGCATGGAAAACAACAGTAATCCTTCATAATTGTTACACTTTTTTTTAAACTTATTTATTAATATTTTTTTGAAATATTGTAAAATGTATAAATGCCTACATTTTTAATCTGGTAATAAATGATAATAATATTAAAGAGTTTTTTTTTTTTGTCTTATAGCACACTCTTATGATGCAAATGGAAAAAACAAACAAAAACATTATATTTTGTTAAATTGTAATAAAAGGAAAAAAAGTGCAGAGGTAGTGGTTATATGCAATGCATACTGGTCCCCCCCCCCCCCCCCCCCCCCCCAATATATCTATATGAATATGAATGCAGCTTTCATGTCTCCAAAAGGTATATTAAGGTATAATATAATGTAGGCGTATATATATGGGGAAATTTAAATGCAAGTTGTTGTTGTTGTTGTTTTGTTTTTGTCAGAAATTGGATTTACTAATTTACAAATTATAAAAAATAAATACTAACTTGTGGGGTAGACATTGACACATTTCATTGAAATAATAACATTTATAAGACATATTTATATGATGTTAAACAAAACAAAATTATAAAAGAAAATTGCAGAAGAGAGATTTGAGCACATTGAATTGAAAATTTATAAAACTCGAAGATTCTCTAGCTTATATAGCTTGGGACTTGAAATCAAAAGTTCTAGCATGGACCAGTGCTAGATATATTTTTATTAGAATAGACATTAAAAGAATAGAGATACAGTGTCAATAAAATACAATATTTACCTAGTATCTCACGTTCTCACACTGCATCAAAAGCACAACATTAAAAAACAGCATCAGAAGTATACTCATGGTCGTAGACTGGTTTTGTTCTTAACTAGGATTCGTCAGTAAGGCTCAGCATTTACATGTAAGACAGTTACAAAATATTCAATAGAGATATATTAGGAAAAATTGGGGAATGAAAAGTAGTAATGAGCGTACAATTAAGCTAATTGTTGTACTGACAGTGACGTCAAGAATTACCACAGCGGTCCTGCCAGTATCGGCTCATTATAGTCTCCCATTTCTCAATTTTTCATAATCTTATGTGTTTTTTAAATCATATCTTTTGTAAGTAACAATCATCACATTCAACTTTTGCTTGATATTTATTAATTGAATAAGATAAGTAACTATAAAGTTGATGTTAAATAATGATTGGATATGAAATGCATCAATGTTGTAGTGGAAAATATGTGTATCTCGTTATTTATCATGTGAAGCAAAATGTGTATCTTGTTTTTAGCAACAGCAAGCAAAATGCGAATCTTGTTTATTATTTTTTTGTCATGGCAAGTAAAATGTGTAACTCGGAGCGCCATCTAAATTATGTTCGGAAACAAGTTTAACATTTTGCTTGCAATGACAAAAAACGAGATACACATGGATATAGATTGGAAAAATTGAAGAAAGTGAGTTGAGCTTTTGCTGACAGTGACCCTTGAGTAAAAGATAATAAACCCAATAATTACTAACCCAGACCAAAACTGAACCAGTCTGGCTTAGAAATTATAATCTCTCATATCATATTCAAGGCTCCCTATCAGCAAAAGCTCAACTCCCTTTCCCCAATTTTTCAAAATCTATGTTTTGTTTCCAACCCAATCTTGATTTATCAATCATTCCACAGTCATTTTTTTCCCCATTACTTCAAAATTAGTTCAAATTGTAACTTTAAAAGGAGATGGCTTATTATGATAACATTCTCCATGGAGAATAAATGCATTTATTTTATATTTAAAACTAGATTCTATTAAGGAAAATATATCGTATGTATTATTATGCTTCAGAATTTTTTCCAGCTGATGAATTTTAAAAGACTGTAATTGCATATGGTTATGATAACTTGAGTTCATCGTAGGATTATAAAAAAAAATACTTTGTCACAGAACACATTTATTATAACGCTATTCTTTAGTTGTTTCAAAATATCTACTTAATTCTAACCATATACGATGTAAAATATATTTACCAATATATATTATGTGCATTTTGTAAATTCAAATTTCTTTACACAATATGAATTAATTCAGTAACATATATAAAGTACACTAGCACTATGAGACTATGACATATAGTTTTAAGTTTTAATATAACACAAAATAAATTATAGGAACAGAGAAGAAACAGTATTATTTTGATCTAATGTATATCAATGGAGCTTACCGCAGTGGAACCGTTCAATCAGGGACAGAGTGCAGGAAAATAAGCTTATAGCTCTAATTTCCTTTACTTTATTGGTATTGAGGGACTGTGTTTTTAGTGAAATCATTGCATACATTATAATCATATATAAATTTTGAATTGCACCAAAAAAAAAAAATCAGGATTGGTGATTGATGGATAGAAAAAAAAAATCAGAGGGCCATATAAAAACCCCATACTGAAAGGGTATATAGAAGGAAGGTCCTCGGATAAAAGGTTCTACCTGTGCGCAGCTCGCCGACACGCTATATCTGTGCGCAAAGGCAGGTCCTTTTATCCGAGGCGAGGACCTTCTTTCACACATACATTGAAAGTGAACCAAGTAAAAATCTTAAAAGCAAAGAACCACGCACATTATTATTTTTTTTTTCTTCATTTTTTTTTTTTGTCATTAATTGTATGGCTAGAGAATATACTGACATATAAATATATAATTATATAAATGTAGCAGCTGTCTACTGATCTATTTGATGGTATAATATCGATTTCGGAGATTTCAATTTTATAAAGCTTCACTTCTTTCTTACGAATTCCAAAAATAAAAAGTAGGTCCTCCAGGTGAGAGTGCGGTCAGCAGATAAACGTAGTGTGACTAAAAAATAATCTCTTCTTAATTTGTTTCTTGGCACTATAAGGCAGTGTATAATACAGTATATTATTACTTTTTTTTATGTCATAATTGTATTGTACTGATCCCATACCCATATAGTGGTTAAGAATATCAAAATTACGTTTGGTGTGTGTGCTAGGGGATGATTACATGTTTCCGAGGCAAACCAGTAAATGCGCCGAGCCAAATAATAAAAGTAATAATAATAATAAATAAAAAGAAAGAAAGAAAGAAAGAAAGAAAGAAAGAAAGAAAGAAAGAAAGAAAGAAAGAAAGAAAGAAAGAAAGAAAGAAAGAAAGAAAGAAAGAAAGAAAGAAAGAAAGAAAGAAAGAAAGAAAGAAAGAAAGAAAAGGGACATTTGTATTATATATATATATATATATATATATATATATATATATACATATATATATACATATATATATATATATATATATATATATATATATATATATATATATATATATTAATTTACCGTATTGGCTTAGAATTATAAGTATTAAGAAAATATTTGTCCAAAAAAGTGGGCAAAAATCACGGGGGGAGATATACAGTATCACAGGGCTGCAAAAATAATTCATTACGGTAGAAAAATTATATACAAGAGAAATATTAATTGGTAATTTTTGATGTAGAAATAAGATATATTTGCGTGCTGGTATTTTACTAAAAAAACAAACAAAATATTATTTTTGTAATTCGTTAATCAAGCTTTATTAAAATAAAATCCCAGAAATCGATAATATACCATTAGATAGATCAGCGCAGACAGCTACATTTATATAATGTATAGTAGTACTTTATTGTCCTGTAGAGTTAATTGAAAATGAAATCCATGTAATTTTTTGCAGTCGAGCACATATATATATAAAAAGAGATGCTGAGGCTGTAGGTACCTACTCCCAGAATATTAAAAAAATATATGTTCAGGAGCTAATATTTGTAATATACACTGGTCTAAAATATGGGAATATATTGAATAAAAATAAAACTGGCACACTTATTCACGCGAGCACCCGCCAATTTCTTTGCCCCTAACATAGATGCAACCTAGCTTACGCTAATGATGAAAAGGTTGCCTATCTACAAGGCGAGATTTCAACTCTCGATTTATAGTACCTGTTGCACATATTATTATTATAGATATGGAATAAAACAGTATAAAGAACATCGTAAAAAAAGATATTATCAAATAATTTCAATTAATGTAATTATATATATAAGCATCATAAAAAGCATATTATATATAGAAGCACACCCGCATAATTTGGCTTAGCGCGCGTGCAACATGTGACTCACTTATCTACTGTAATCAAACGAGGGTGAAAGCAGGGTTTATTAATGTGAGAAGTTTTCACTTTATTCAACTTTATAATATTTATTATTGTTTATTAAATGCGGGTACACTCTCGACACACCATACTATATTGTAAAAATGGTTTTAATAGATAATTGTAGTTGGTATATAAATTCTACAATGGTCGTATATATAGAAAATAATATCTTATTTATAAAAATGCTAAATTAAAGATTTTTTAAAATAAACGCGTAAGAATAAATAAATATTAAATGTGTATATATATAGATGTAATTTAACATTGACGTCACAGTATAGGTAAAAAGGAAGCGTCTTCGTTTGCTTGTGCCCCGCGGCAATTTTTGCTCCATCTTCTTGATGCTAAGACGATGCCGTGTCGTTTTTCGTTCGTTGTCTGGCTACAAGCGTCATGGATGAGTGTGGATCTAGTCATGATTTATTATTAAAACATGAATCTAAACCCTCACCCATCAACTACACTTTTGCTCAACGATGAAATTTTTAATAAATTTCTTCAATTTCTTTTTCTTATGCAGACGTATTACAAGAAAAGAAAAAAAAGTGGCAGCGATCCGCAGTTCCGCGCGCTCGACTCCCAATGCATTGATCATGATGGCGAGTGAAGGTGGGAAAGGTATGCAAGGTCAGGTAAACGCTTGGGTTTTCAAACTCTCTCACGACTATTTTTTTTTTATGTAAAATTTATGAAAAATATATATAAATGCCCAAGAAGTTTTTAATATACTGGATAAAATAAAAAAATAGAAAATTCTAATGCATAAATCTTTTAGTTTGAGAAAAAAACTATAATTATTTAAATTTTGTATCGCCAACGTCAAACCAGGTAAAAGCGAAGCCAAGCCATCGTGCCATCTCGAAGAAAAAAAAAATCAAGATTTTGCAAAATATTTGATAGAAATCTTTTCATGAATGAAATTTAAAACTTTAAATAAATTAAAAACAATGAAGTTATAATTAAAGGCTAAAATTTGAACTAAAACATAATTTACCTGTACCAAGCCATCACTAACGACCGCGAGACGAAATGCTCAAGTTGTGAAGACAGGAGAGAAGCGAACGCGAAGAAGCCTTGAGAGTGAAGTGAAATCACGGCGCGAGAGAAGCGAGCAAGCAGCCACGCACGGCTTGCTCTCAACAACGGTTTATTGTCCTCCTGAACTATGCGGGATATGAATTGGCCACTCACAGCTCAGGTATCAGGGTAAAAATTTATAAGCCTCTTGTTGATTGGTACAACATTTTGGCGCTTAATTTTCTTTAGAATTCTAAACCGTTGAAGTGGGGGACACAGCAAGAAGATCTTATTCTCCCACCCTCCTCTGACTCATCATAATGAGCCTATAAAACCGGTTTGCAGTAAACTTTATACATACGTCATGAAAATTTTATATACGAAAAATTTTCACTTTTGCAATCATATCAAATTTATGATGCAGTTTATCAAAATTTTGTATCACTAAAAAAAAAAAAAAATCAACTTTATATCATCATAATATTTAATTTGTAAAAGTGTAATATGAGTATGACCCATGATATTCGATCACGATCATGCATACGACTATATTTAATTAAACGTAGTGCGCACATTCGTATATCGTACTTCAAATTTATGCCATGTAGCAAAAGGATAAACCTATATTACGTGGCATGCATAATTAATTTTATTTGTACATAACTAATTTTAATTTACGTTACATGCATTGAAGGAAGACATAATAGTCTTATAAACTAAATGGACCGGCTTCCACCTCACAAGAAAAAAAAAAAGGAACGGCTATATTTCAGTTTGTCGAACAATAAAATCTTAATTACGATGAAATATAATAATAATATCAACCCCCATCCAGTTTTAGTTTTTTTTTTTTTTTTTTTTTCCCCAGAACAATGGCACTTTTGAGTGTCTTATTATAATAATATATAAGTTAAGAAATATTATATATTTTAGCTATCATTCTTCTGTTCGTCTTTCTATTGAGACAGCGTTATATTTTTAATAAATTATATTTATTCTGTTAATTCTCATACTGAGCAAACCGATATCGGTTGACAGTCTCTCTACTCTTTCGCTTTGCACCTTTTTTTTTTTTTTTTTTTTTTATTTTTTTAGTAGTAGTACACGTATAGACATATATGATTAAGTAGGAAAATTTATTTTAAAAAAGTATATAAAAATATTGTAAGTTGCTATTTTAATTAAATTCATATTTGCCCCCTACTGCAGGTGTTATAATATAATAAACCCCCCTCCCCTCCCTGTCGTGAGTATGTCCTGCTCTCAATCGCGAGCTCACGAACAAGCCAGCAAGGTGAAGCTTTGGTGTAGATCACAGCTCACAGCACAGGTAGATAGATAGAGAAGGAAAAAAAATCCTCGCAAGTAAGGAAGGAAGCTTCGCTCGCTGGCTATCCTCCACCTCCTCCACCTGCCCGTTGCTTGTAACCTCGAAAACCGAGCAGCAGTAATACAAAGCACTCGCATTCTCCCCTGGTAATAAAAAAAAAAAAGGAGAAAAAAAAAAAGGAAAGATTTTACATTTTTTACTGCTTTTTCTATTGAAAATCTGGACGAATACAATGAAAAAACAATTTTAAGTGGTGTATTGATTTTTAAATTACCTCTATATGCTGTTAAAAGATTTACTTCTCTATAGGGCTGAAAAAAAAAAGTACAGTTATAAAAACTCAAAGAACAGAGGAATGAAGTATTTATCGAAGAGAAAGCGAGGTAAAGTGGATTTATAACTTTGCTAAAAATTTTGCACTAGACGCGGTACGCACGCCTAAACCATCACAAAAATGCTTCCATGTATTGAAAAAATGCAAATATAAATAAGATCATATTTGTCGACGTTAAAATTTTATAAATACATATTACCATGTAAAAATTAATTATATACCTTTCGCAGATATAATTATTTAATAAAAGTAACATCATAATAATAAAGAACATAGGGACAATATTTTTAAACAATTTGCGTACTTTTAGAATAAAATATATAGCGTATATAGCGAAGGAAAAAATAAAAAAATATATTACATAGATGCAAATAATTTTTGCTAGTCATGCTTCCTCGATTTACTCGAGTTGTTAAAAACAACAAAGCAAACAATTTTCTTGTGAAGTACTGTACGTTGAACAGCAAGACTATTTTCAATATGATTTCAAGTCTATCATAATTATTTATGTTCAGTCCTAAAATAATTTGAAAACAATCAAACTTAAATATCCAATAATACATTTAAATTATAAAATATGTTTTCCAGCAACGTATATAGCAACATTGTTCTATAAAACGATAACGAACAGTATAATATATTTTGCTATATGCAATAAAGTCAATAAAACCCTTGCATATCCTTACGCTTTGTCGCCATTTTCGTGGTGCCTAATGCATTGTCCAGCAAAAGGGAAACATAATTTTACCTCATTTATCGCATAAATAAACGTTTATTCCGACTGTAATCATTTTTCTCATATTTTTTAAGCTTATTATTAGCGCCTAGAAATAAGGTTTAAATTAGGTTTAAAGCTTAGTTTGCTCATTGAATTTAGAGTATACTCTAAATTCAATGGTTTATTGCTATTAAAAAAAAATGTGTTTTTCATATGCTGGCCTGTGTATTTCTGACCACCAAAATGGTGGCTCTTAAATATGAGTGCAACCAGTCTATAGCAATAAATGAATCCATTTTAATGACGATTAAAAAATATGTATATTTTCAGCGTAATTTTAACGCAATACATAATTTTTAAGTTTTCAAATTATTGTAACTTCTCAGCATATTTAGGTAATTTTACTTTTGGTATACAGAAGAAAGGTCCGTGGAAAAAAGGACCTCGGATAAAAGGTCCTACCTGTGCATTCATTCGACTTTAATTTTCTAACACTTTTTCTTCTTCCCCCCCCCCCCCCCCCCCCGCTTCTCTTTGATTTTCTTACAAAATATCAATCACTGCAATTTTCACGTATAAGTTTCTAAATAATATATTATATCAATTATATCCTAACATATGTCAACATGTAAATACACAAAAATACTGGTAGATTTAAATAATTATTTCAATATAAAAATATTTTAATAGAATTATAATTCATGAAAACTGTCCAAAATTTAAAAATCCTGATTAATTTTGAGGAAGAGCAGATGAGAAAAACATTTAAATTTAAGTCACAAAACAAAAATAATGAAACTAAGCAATATAATACAACAATAAGAAAAGTACAGCAATTTAAAATCGTATGTTATGTATATATCTAACTTAAGTTAGAAATTTCTAATGAATCAAAACTTAATAATGATATAAAGATATCAAAGTAAACTGAATATCAATATATTGCATTTTTTTTTTTTAATTGAAGAAAATTTTAGAAAAAAAGAAGAAGAAAAAAAAGGGGGGTGGGGAGCAATATAAGTTTCCAAACTCAATCTAGTGTAAAAATTTACAATCATTTCAATAAGTTCTGATTCCAATAAATAGAATACTTTTAGATTGAAGGACTTGAGAAGTCCTTGATAAAATAAAAGTTTTGATGATGAAGCCAAATAAAAATGATGACAAACTATAATATATTGATAAATGATCGGATGTTTTTTAAGACTTTTCATATATCAAGATACAGGTTTTGCACAAATTCAAATTCAATGTTTTATTTTATGTATATAGGAAAATGTTTAGAACTTAAAGTTATCAAACTTATGGAGTTCTAACAATCGCGAGCATTTGTATTTTTTTATTGTTTTGTAAATTTTTGCTTGACTGTTGTTTTCCTTATATAATGAAAATATAAGATTACTCTACTTGTATATATAGTGGAAGTTTCATTTGAAAATGAATTATGATTAAATTTAAAATATGTTTGCGTCTCCAATGTAAATAGTATATAAAAATAAAATATGCGGATTTTTTTTTTATACAATTCGCGACTTGCATAAGAATTTTTTTCATTATTGGAAACTGAGTGAACATATTTGTTTTTACATAAGAAACGCATTTTGAGTAAACAATTTTATCACTAAAGGGTATATCTGCATGATGTCATATTTAATGCGCTTTGGACACCATACTGGAGTAATGAATAGCATTGCTCAGTATAGCACAAACTTCGTTTTGGGCTATTTTTATTGGGAATTGGTTTCTTGTTTGTTTTATTGTAATTTTTCTTACATACTTGAGATACTATATAATTCAACCAATTAATATCATTGATTATTTTAAAAATATTTCTTAGTATTTTTAAAGTATCAAAATTAGTCATTTTCCTATACGGCCCATATTATTGAGTGATCCAACATGGCGTTGACTTTAATATGAATGCATACACTCTATAGTTTGCAACAACTAAAAAAATTCCCATGCAAGTCGTCAATTTGAGCTCTGTTATTTATTATTATTTTTTTTTATCTATAAAATTAAAAAATTAATTAGTACTGATTTATTTTTTAATTTACTACTCAGGAGGTTTCTATTAGCAATTTATATATTTGATGGCGGACAAAAGGCCCTCGGACAAAAGGCCCTGGCTGTGCGCACAGGTAAAGCATATCGGCGAGCGGCGCAGAGGTAGGGTCTTTTGTCGGAGGGCCTTTTGTCCGCGGGCCTTCTGTCTGTATACGTTTTGAAGTATTATTGGGTGCAGTTTGATCATAATACATAAAATTTAACTGTAAGAATTAAGAACAGAGAACCTCTTATTTTTATTATTATTATTTTTATTCTGTTCAGTAAAATTATTATTGATTTGTCGAGAAAGCAATTTTCCATGACCAGCAAATACTATCAATTTTGATCACGTATATATTGTGTGAAATATTCATTGCATAAAGACAAGTAAACCAATAAGCGTTAAAAAAGCCTTTGCTCACTTGCTTTAAACTCTCGTGCATCGTGCATGTGAAAATTTGAAAAAATAAAAAGATTATGCCAATCTACGTAATTGATGAATTTGTATTCATATTTTCTGTCATTTTTTCTTAACATTTTACATAGGAGTATAAATTAAAATTTTAATTTTAAACGATTGCAAAAAGTGCCTCTACCCCCCCCCCCCTCAACCCCAACAAAAGGTACAATATTGAATTAAATCATTCCAATTTTTTATTGAAACTTTTATAATTTTCTATTAGTATTATATAATAAAAAACTCTTTACTTTGCCGGAGAGTGTTAGTGATCAAAAATTTACTCAGCTAAACAAAAGATGAAAGATTATATTGTATTTAAAAATACAAGATAATTAACTAAATGATAATATTTACAATTTATGAAACTACTTTTTCTGCTTCCATTGAGGCGAGAGTCATATTGACAGAAACAAAAGACAAAAAATCAATACAAAAGGTATACATTAAATTCTTAATCAATATGCTTAAAGAGGGATAATGCTAATATTAAGAAATTTTATAGGTTTATTTGGTTCACACATATATATTGGAATTGGATGAAAATCACAAAAGGGAAGTTGGTGAATATATATAATATAGAGAGCTTAATATAATCGTTAATCGTATCGTGCCGCAGCTAAATATCTGAGCATTATTGTTGTATACGAGATGAAAGATTACATGCATGCTTGAGGCGCCGGTGAACGTTAAGATGACATACGAAGACACCCTGGCATTCAGAACGAGGCAACGAGGCGAAAATGACCCGGCCACTCGGAACATAAAGGTACTCAAGCGCACTTCTCAACATCCCGCCTTGGGGTGAGTAAAACAAAAGACATTCAAATGAGACAAGTAACAAGAAGTTAACTAAAAATTCTTTCTGTCTTCAATGTGCTCGTCATTAAATATATACACCAGCACTTTTGTCTTCAAAATCCTTCAAATGGATATTATTTTTGTTTGTTTTTTTAGTTTCCTTCAATTTTTCAACAATTTAATATAATGCTAACTTCAACAAATCAAGCAAATTTAATAAAAAAAAATAGACCTATAACTTTTTTTTTAATTTGTATTTAAAATCAAAACTTTATTTATTTATTATTTGATCACAGAACTTTTATTTTGCTGGAGGTACACCATAAATAATAAATTGAGCTTTTACATTCAGTTGAGACTAAATTTTTTGTACCTATGTTGATTATAAGTGAGAGAGAGAGAGAGAGAGAGAGAGAGAGAGAGAGAGAGAGAGAGAGAGAGAGAGAGAGAGAGAGAGAGAGAGAGAAATAATGTTATTGGTAATATCAACAGAAACTCGATCACATTATAAGCAAGAGGTCATTGTTTATTTATCAATATATTTATATATATATTTTGTGTTTGCTTTATTTTTTCTGAAAATTACATTTTGTATCCGCATGCACACAAAACTTTCATTTCATTCACAGAAAATGTTTTTTTTTTTTTAAAGCTAAAATAAATCAAATGAAAGCTTTTAAATAATAATCATTTTTTAATATTGCTTTGATCATTGATTTAATGATATTGATTATGCATTAATGCCATTAATTGTAAAAAAAAAAAAAAAAAAAAAAAAACTTTGGATTTGAAGTTTGATGTCAAAGAGCAATATATATCTCTATTAGACTACAAGGATAGATGACAGATTACTATATAGATAGATTACTATAGATAGAGCATACAAGTCTGTGATGGTTATAATAATACAATATAATATATGAGTTATTTATTATTATTATTATTATAATGAGTGTGGCAGCTTTTATTTTTGTTCTAAGAATTAAAAAGCAATAATAAAACCAGTCGCACCTAAACAAGGTCCTGGAAAAAAAAGTGTAAAGTAACAGTTGGTGCTGATTGCGGCAAGAGCAAAATCTAATATATATATAATTGATAGTGAAATAGTATAATATGGTTCTGCACACTGCAGTGTATTACCAAATACCATACACATGGTCTTTGGTAGTACTGTACTGTACAGTTCGTATGTATACATACCAACAATTTAAGCCTCTTTATACAGAGATTGCAATCCCTATCTATGAGAAAGAATGAGAGGATCTCTATATTTTTTTACAGTTACATTCTTTCAAAGTATACAATACTGTAAAATTTTATTCATGACTTTCTTTTCCCCTAAAAATATATTTATTTATATTAAAAAAAAAAAAAAAAAAAAAAGTTACAATTCCAGCTACTTATATAGACTTTAATTATTACAGTTATAGTATAATAAATAAGACTTGATAAAAATAAAGTAAAAACCTAAAAAAATAAAAAAACGTACGAAACAATGATAATAAAACGTACGTAATAATAAAACGTACGAATGACACAATATAATAATTACTTATAATTTAAACCAAAATTAGCATCGTTGTTTCACCAAATTATTCCTTATTGACGTTAAAAGTTATAATATAAGTTTTAAAAGACTAAAATACGAAAACAAGATTCAATAAGATTTTTTAAATTCACATTTTTCAACAAAATTAACGTTTTAGTGTAGCTATAATAATCCATGCATATATTTTTACTTATTTTCATCATTTGTCTCTTACACTAAACTTACCCCACCCCTCTCTTTTATTTCAACACGTATGAATTTAAAAAAAAAAAAATAAAGATGATACATGTATGTTCGTGTCCGATTATCTAATGCATGAATTCACATCTCAAACGTGACAAAGAGAGACTAGCATTAAATTATAAAGTGTACGAATATAATAAAATTGTGCTAAATAATATCACACGTTTTTCTCTTACCAGTCCAGTTTTGAAAATATCAGGAAATTACTTTGCTGTATAATTTACGTACGTATAACGTATATATATATATATATATATATATATATATATATATATATATATATATATATATATATATATATATATATATATATATATATATATATATACGTATAATATGTGTAGTAAGGGGAAACTAAAGTATTCAGTGAATAATGATTACATTTTAATAGGAAATCGTACACGTTACTTTTTATTATAACAATTATTCAACATTTCTCTAAAATATCTCTTTTCTTCATTATTAATTTTTTTCTTAATGAACTTCGCTACATGTTACGGTTATGGTAACGAAAAGTTATATACTTTAATAATTTAATTGAAATGAATATTTAAAACCATTTTCCAATATATATGAGTTTGTTCTTGTTTGTTCTATAAAACACATGAAACGATTGCTTTACCTCTTTTACAAACATTATTTTCAGTCTATTGTCACCTCCCTATATACATATACATTATATTTAAATTCAATTGTTTCCATCACATATATTCGTGCGGTTACTCTGTTGATAAACAATGATAAATGTGAATGATGAAATGTTACGTGTTCGTAATAAAATAAACCACAACATATTTTTGCTATTATATTCTATACTTCGTTGTATCGGAAGTACACCAATCATATTGATGATTTTAAATTACGTCTTATGCAATATTATCAATGTAGTTGTACTACTGTTATTATTTACAAAAATTACTCTTCATTCATATGATATTATAAATATAAAAATTTATCAGTACAATCATTTTTGTCTTTTAGTTCAAAATTAATGATGTTTTCCGCTTTTACACAATAATATTCTACCATTAATCCAAGTATATATTTTGTTATTGTTGTTTTTTGTACGTACATTTGATTTGGCATGATTGATTATTCATATATATTATTTTTCATTTCAAATTAATTATTTAGAAAACAATAGTGTAGTCACGTGTTAATTTTTACTACAAATAATAAGTTGTTGTTGTTTTTTTTGTGTGAGTTATTTGCGTTCTGAGAAAATAACTTCTATATTTTCTATATATAAAAAAGTTAATAATAAATACATCATTTTCTTTTATAAAATATTAACATGAAAGAAGTTAAATTATTTTCTCAGCAGAAATTTTGTTTTAATACAAAAAGTTAATTGAAATATATAATATAAAATACTGATTACGTAATATTAATATTGTCAACTATAATATTATGAATTATTATTATGTACGTACTTTGTATAATGTATATTACCATATATGGTAATACAGTGAAGCTAGTTGAAATTAATAAAATATTTATTTGGCATTAAAAATGTTTTATATTTTTGTAGTTTTAAGTTATTAATATTTTCATAAAAAAAAAAAAAAAAACATTAAAAACATGTTGTAAAAATAAATTATAAGCTGTAAAAAAAAAAAAAAAAAAAAAAGTCCCCTGTAAAGCAGGCAACTGTTTGAGCGGTAAAGTCAAGCGGGTTTCATACATTAAGGCGTTTTATTAAAAATATATTATATTATGTAGAGATGTAGGTTTTTATATTATATTATTATATGTTATTAATATGTTTATTATATTATATACGTTTATCAAGTGATGATTTTTTTCTTCATTTTTTTCCTTAATGAACATAAATGTACATGTTGTGATAGCAAAAAACGTCAATTCAAGAAAGAAAAAGTTAAGTAAAGGAGAAAGATAAGAAAGACTTTTGTTTTAACTGTAAAATGCAACAAAACCAACGATCGTATTTAAAACATATATATTATATAATATATTTAAAATGAAACAATACAAAGAACAAACAAAAGCTATTTCCTCAAGATTACCCTCTTACGTCATTATAATCCATTTTTCAATATTTCAAGATAAAAAAAAATCTTTTTTTTTCCGTCACAAAATAAAGTGTTTTGAAGCAATATTTTATAACAACAAAACAAAATCGATTATAAAGTTTTTTGAAATAAAATATTAATTCAAAAAGTTTGTTATACTTGCGTGTTTGGTTTTCACTGTCAATTTTTTTTCCTCGTTTGAATAAATTATATTGAGTGTGTGCATGGATGTAGGAAATGATGTTCTGTCACCGTGGCAGTTGACGTTGCACAAAATATGAGGAAATTAAAGCCGAAGATTAGCCGATACATGTGTGCACCTGCACTACTTTCATGTTATTCAATATCCATGTATATATTGAGGTTTTCAATACATGTATCATAAGAATCCATGGTTTTAAGGCACTTTTATTCCTTATGGTGATTAAATGTATACGCAAAATATGATTTATGAGAGTTGCATCTCAGCTGGGACTATGAGAAAAAAGTTGCATTGGTATTTCTGTCGTTTTATTTTGTCAAATCTCTCACTTCTCTCTCTCTCTCTCTCTCTCTCTCTCTCTCTCGTTCATAAAATTATACTTAAATATTATTAATACCAATCTCTTTTTTTATAAAAATACGTTAAAAAAAAGCTGTAACTCTAACTAAAAGAAATAGTACTGATGATAAAATCAAGAATATTGAGCATTACAACAGTATTTTTTTTTCTATTTTCTATAGTTGTTCGTCTTGAGTAGTTACAAAAAATATAAGTGTGTGGGTGCGGAGTTTTAATCCCGACAAGGTCTTTGTAGTTTTGTCACGTAGATTTGGTAATCTTCTCTAAATTAACTGTTTTTCTATACATACCGAATTCTTTCTATTTTGTCATAGCAATTGGAATAATTAGTCTTTGTACATTACATTTGTTTTTTTTTAATATTTAAGGCATATTACAAAATGTATCATATAATTTTACATAACTTTCAAATCTTTTTTAGGCTTTATAACAGGGACTGAATCCTTTTGTTTTGGACTATAATTAATATTGATATTTTAAATCTCCAATAATCAACAGCAGCAGTGCAAGACTGTTGGCTTAATAAATTAAATATTAGGATTTACTAAATTAACAGTCTTGTATTATTGCTTTTGATTATTGGAGATTAGAGATAAACAAATTTTGAAATATCAATATTAATTTGTCCATAACAAAAGGTTCCAGTCCCTGTTATAAAGCCTAAAAATATTTTGAAGTTATGTAAAATTATATGATACATTTTGTAATGCCTTAAATATTAAAAAAAAAAAAAAAAAAAAAAGATAAATAAAAAAGTTTTAATGTACTATTTTGCTTGAATGTTTGATATCAAATTATCAAGAAACATGCATAAAAAAAATTAATTTTATAGTTTAACTACGTTAGTTTGGTAAAATAAACAATGTTTTATATATGCTATAAAATTGTATGATATTTTATAGATGGTAGATTTCCTCTAGAGTTTGTAAATTTTATATAAAAAAAATGAGGGTGATGAATGATGTTCATATTTTTTTGGTTACATAAATATGAAGAGAGTCGTATAATATTCCTTACTCCATTGAATTAAATGAGCCGCAGTCTATCATCGTTGCACTTGAATAAGAAGTAGTTTTTCCAAGTCATATTTCTCTTCACGCAACGAAATGCCTTGCACTTTTGCATACAACATTATATTTATATTGTTGCATAAAATATATCCGGGTCAAAACAGCAATAAAATTGTATTTATAATTATGTAAATCATTCTAAACGACGAGAGACTTTTTTTAACACTTAAATTTTATTTTTCCAAAACGGAAATAGAATGTTTATAACCATAAAGATGATGTACTGAAATAAAAATAGAAATGCATTGTTTGTTTGTTTTCCATTGAATAGTGGTTTATATTATGTATTTTCATATTCATAAGATGATTAATTTGTCTACTTTGTTTTTGTTTCTTGAATATATATATATATATATATATATATATATATATATATATATATATATATATATATATATATATATATATATATATATATATATATATATATATATATATATATATATATATATATATATATATATATACACACACAGAATAAATAAATAAAATATTGTTAATTAAGACAATTAATATAAATTTTAATAAAGCAAAAACTGTTATAGAAAAGTATTTTTTTAAATAGTACACAGAATGCATTATAATAATAATAAGTAATTAGTTTGCTTATTGTACTTATTAAGTATATATTAATATTATACGGCATCTTTTTACTAGAATTTTAGCAAGACTATTGCTTTATTGATACGTAGTTATATGAAAAAAGGATGTATAGAGACTATAATAGAATATGACATTTTAAACTCTCTCTCTCTCTCTCTCTCTCTCTCTCTTTCTCTCTCTTGATCCAGTTCTTTTATTATTATGAATTAAAAAAAAAATTGACTGAAGTTTTACTACAATATAAATATATAAAATACTTGGAATTGCTTGAAGCAAAATCCTTGAAAATTTCTACAGAATTTTACTATTATATTAAATGCTCAAGTGGTACAATTTTAATCTCATAAAGCTGTACGTACATAATTTCTTATTATGAAAATTGATATCATATTTAACATTGAGTTTGATTTATTATGAGATTTAGTTCCTAAGCATCAAAGGATATAATATCAAAAATTGAATGAGTTATTACGTCACCCACGTCTTGCTTAAATAAAATGACGTTGTGATGACATGTCAGCAACAGACACAAAGTGAAGACAAAAGTTGTTCACTCACACAACGTTATGGCGCAATTTCTACATCACGAGTGAGCTAGTCTTTCGTAACTTACGTGATTAGCTTTCTCTCTCTCTCTCTCTCTCTCTCTCTCATGTTTTTTGTTTTGTTTACTTATCGACAGGTGTTCTACTTTTCCTATAAATTCCTTTAAAGAGTTTCCAGACATTATTTAGTAAATAAACCTCTCTCTCTCTCTCTCTCTTTCTCTGACACAGAACACCTTCTCACCTTGCACTTTTATCATCATTGACGTAAACAAGTAAAATAAAACCATAAAAATACAAGAAAGTCACGTCTTCAGGAAAGAAAGGACAAAAGTCAATGATATATATTTTTTTTTTATAAAAATCTATTCACATAAGGTGATTATATAATGCTTAATGTTCTATTGATAAGTAAAAAAGAAATACGTAACAAAAAAAATTAAAACCCAATAAAGCAAATATAATTTCTTTGGTCAGTTATTCTCTATAGAATCTCCTAAAGGGATTTTTATCAACTTATTTATTACTCCGGCAAATGCATGATCAATAAAAAAAATTCTAATATAGTAAATTTAATTCAAATGCCTATAACTACCACAGCTACAATTTTCAAAAACATATGAAAATTTTAAAATATATTTTTTTATTGTTATTTATGCAGATGAAGTCCATAAAAAATTTCTACTTTTTTTTTTCTTTTTATGATATTAATTTTAACTTTAAAATATTTGCTCGTGTGGTAAAAATGTCAAGTAAATGGTTCTCATGTTACGTTTTACAAACAAATTTATAGGATGTAACTATTTATCTCTATCTATTTTTTTGAATACGAAAATGTCACATTTTACCACTATAAAATAAAAATATGAAGTTTAAATTCTCTGTGATAAAAAAAAAATACAGACATTGCTAAGATGTTTTAAGATATGAAAAGCATTTTAAAAATGTTCAAAGTCAAAGCATGTGATAAAGAGGGAAAAAATTCTACATAAAAAAAATTCCTACATTTTTTTTACCTTATAAATCTAGTTGCATTCTTAAAAATGAATTTATGTCTAGTAATACAGTAAACCTATTATTGCATGGATTTTATATTATAGAAAAAATTGCAGCATAAAATACTTTAAAGCTTTCTTTTTTTATTCGCAAATACAACTAATATGAAAGGAATATAGAACACAAAAGCAATGGTTAAGAGCTTAAGTATTGAATGTGAAACAATAAAACGTTAGGACTGCCGAGGAGATTGAAAACGATTTGTGTAAGTTAGAGCGCCTGAAGAGTATGCAACTTTTTGAGCTTTTCTGTTCATAATGTTGCATACCTCATTTTCTGACAGGGGTGAACGTAGAATTCATACTGACAACTTTAATTAACGTATTGCACCTTTTCTAACCGAGGTAAAAAAAAAATATATATATATATATATCACAGTATTAGAACATGACATTTAATTAAAAAAATAAAAGTGTGGTAAAAAAAACACACTTTAAATGCATTACATTATTGCGACAAAACAACAAATTTTAGATGTACCATTATATATTTTATGTTTAATATTAAAGGAGACAAAAAAGGATGTAATAAAAAAAATTAAATAGAACAACATGAAACCACATGATCAAGTATTAGTCTCTTTGTTAAAATATATAAAAATTTGATTACTTCAGTTCACTGCAGTAAAGTTTGAGTAGTAAAAATGAGAGAGATGCAACGTTGCACTCTGGTCACGTCTTGTACTCAGCAAAGTGAGGAGCGGAGAACAAAGCAAGTGATGATGATTTACTCACATCGTGCTATCAACGGCTCTAAATAATCTCTTCCCTTCTTTGGTTTCTTTTTTTACTGCAGCCAATATTGTGCAAGAGAGAGAGAGAGAGAGAGAGAGAGAGAGAGAGAGAGAGAGAGAGAGAGAGAGAGAGAGAGAGAGAGAGAGAGAAGTCTTAAAGAAAGAAATCAAATTCATCCTTATCCTGTTTTGAACTTATTCTTATTTTATTTTGGTCTCTTACTTCAAACTTATACCTTTTAACTGTCATTTTTTATTATTATACATTACTCTATACAAAAGTAGCTATCACACATCAATACAAATTAACAATTCAGTAATCTATTTTACTCTAGCTTGCTGAGTAGTAAAAAGATGATTGTAAGTGATTTATGAAAACATAAAAAAAAGACAATTTATTATTATTATTTTTTTTTTTGTTTAGAGGGTACCTATACGTATAGCATGAAATCATTATTTGCAGATTCAACTGATTAACTGCAAGTTTCATACATCATTACTCGCATTACAAGTCAATTTATATATATCATTTTTATATAAAACAATCATTAAAAACGACGCCTGACGCAAATTAATGAACAAAAATTGTAGAGTGTTAAAAGAAAAAGTATAATTAAATTATAAAATTTTATGAGCACATTAGTAGAAAGTAATTATAAAAGTGACTTGATAAAGTAATTATTAACTTGAAATTACAATTTTTATACATTTTTTTTTATTATTATTATAAATTAAGATGTTATAATATAATGTCATCTTTAATTTTAAAAGAAATTGTTTTTTAAATTCATCTGACTGTGAGATAAATATTTGTTACGAATTTTCTCTACTTATAAGATGACGTAATGAAAACAAATGACACACGACACGTGTCGGGAGACACGTGAGGTCATGACCTCTCAATTTTGACAAGAACTTTGTAGCAACAATATCCCTTTTCATGTTATAGCCACAAATTAATTTTTATTAGGTTTAGGAAAAAAAGTTATTGAAGAAATTAATTTTTGTAAGAATTTTCAAACATCTTTTATACTCTCTCTCTCTCTCTCTCTCTCTCTCTCTCTCTCTCTCTCTCTCTCTCTCTAATTCTTCTTATATTTTTATACTGTTCTGTGTGTCCTATACTGGGTAAAATGTAATATCATACTTTATTTATGTTTTGGAGAAGGATGAAAGAAGAGTAATAAGCATCGTAATATTTTTCTATAGTCCTCATTATAGAGAATACTCTAATCCTATTATAATTTAAATTAGGTTCAGTTCTTCTTTGCTAAAAGCCAAATAATATTTATAATTGCACTAAAAAAATTTTAATCTATTTACTTATTACTTTACTTTAACCAAAGACCACATGGTCTATGCTTTAACTTTTATTGATAAATTTAATATAAAATGTATATGTAGATGAATAATACATCATTATTATGTAATAATGCATTATTACTACAAAACAAAGTTATTTTTAGTAACTTATATACTACTTATAAATACATAATAATGATTTAAAGTATTATTACAATAAAATTTGATATCTAGAAGTGTATTGCTTTTGTTATGATGATAAAATTGAATAACATGATTACATCTTCCCCTCTGTTCATATATATAAGGCACTTCTCTTAAAGTATTGACTTATACTTTTGACTGCAATAAAACAAAATTTAAGTTGAAAATATTACTTCTTAAAACACCCTCCAATTCTCTATATAAACATACAGTCTTAACCGTCTTTATTTATTTCTTATTTTTTCTTATGTCAAAATAAGTAGAAGTTATTGTATTTTCCTTTCAAATCGATGCACATATTATTGACTGCACTTCATCATAATTTATTGCATTTTGTATCAAAATCACGCATGTGCATATACAACAAAATAATGCAATCAATATGTTAAATAAGAAGCAGAAAATATATTTAAAGTCTTGACAATCTTTAAAAAAAATTGAATAAAAAAAATTGATTTATGGTAAATTTAATACAAAAATAATGTTTGGATTTTTTTATTATTAGTTTTTGTATTGTTTGAGAGAGAGAGAGAGAGAGAGAGAGAGAGAGAGAGAGAGAGAGAGAAGAGAGATGCACCAATTTCATTATTACACACATCGAGTAAATTTATTTAGTAAGGAGTTGTTCCAATGGGAAAAAAATACACAAAGTCAAATCTATCATGTGCACAATTTTGTAAGTGAAAAGGAAGAGAAGAAAATAATGCAAACTTGAAGCTTGAAGCAATGTTATTATAGCATCGCAATATTGCAATATTGTGTGCTTTTTAGTTACATTTATCAAACAATATAAGAAGAAACAAAAAATAAACATAATATTCAACTAAAAAACAACATTACTTGCAGTTCCTTTAAAGACGAAGAAATGATAAAAGAGAGAAAAAAAACTTGTTATTATATGTACATAAAATATTTTACATTTATATATCAGCAATATGTTTTTGACAAGTTAACACAATCTTTTTTTAAAGATTTTTTTTTTCACTTTATAAACCGTAATATCCGTTTGTAATCGACAGTTTTATAATTTAAATTTATTCTCATATTTTCCTATATTGATATATAAATAAATATGAATTTTTAGTGACATTATTTTCTTATAAAATATAAACTTGAATAATCATCTCCAGTATATTATATAAAATCCTTTTGAAATGTTAAACATTTTGAGTTGATTCGAAAAGGAAGTATTTTATATGAAGGGAGGGAAATGAATTGAGTTAATAACAGTCGCTATAAAGCATAAATTATCAAGTCAAATGAAATGAGTAAAATAATTAGCCATATATAGTTAATATGCAAATAAATGTTATCTGATGAATTATTTCAATAAATTAATAATATGTAAATCTATATGTAAATAAAATATTTAACAAAAGAATAAAGTATTGATTTATTATTATTATTACTTTTTTTTTAAATTTAAAATCAATTTTATGTAATGAAAAAGTTTTTGTGTTTGTTGAAAATTTAAATTTCATTTCTACGTTGTCAAAGTAAAAAAAAAAAAGTTGCAGACACAAGTCGTTTTATATTAAGCTGCCAATAAAGTATAGATTGAATCTGTTCAATTTTAAACTTTTGTTGAAAAAAATATACAAAAGAATGCAAATGTTACGTATATATATAACATTGAACTAATATTATAGAGCTTTGTACTTTTTGATACGCATTTGACACATACCTTTTTTACGTATATATAAAAAAATACTCACCTTTTGATGTAATTTTAAGACCTTTATATTAGTTTGTGAAATGAGATTTAGTACCCGTTTAAAAGTACTGAAATGTGTGCAGCAACAACAACAACAAAAGGGTGTTAATAAAATTTTAACTATAATATCAAAAGTTTTTTTTTTTATACTACAACAATATATTGTTTTATATTTCCAGTTACATCAATTTTTATTTTGAAATATTTAAGCTTTTTATAATTTTTATGACTTTTATATTCGTATTATTTTGAGAACTACTTATACTTTATATAGCTTTTATTTTGATTTATTATTATCATTATATAAAAAATGTCGATTTAGTTATTCACAAATAAATTAGTTTAATTTACATTATTTTATTTAAGTACTACCTAACAAAATACTATATATGTGTAAAAAAAAAAAAGAGTTTATAATTGTTCAAATAATAAAATTATTCAGTTAATATTTTTTTCTCTTTTATTTTATTATAATTAATATCATTATAAAACAATTATTAAATTTGCTTTTATTTTTTTAAAAATTTAATAATTGTTATATTTTGTTTATTATAATTAATATCTATATAAATAATATGATATATATATATATTTTACTGCTTTATTTTTGAATTAATAAAATATAAAAACGATTTTTATTTTATGTGTTTAAATGTTTATGCAGAATTTATTTGCTCTATCTGTATTTTAAATATTTATATCACGTTAAATTTATTGTTTACGTAAGCTTACATATAAATAGAACATTAGCCAGCAAGTGTAAATTTGAATGAAGAACACTACATTTTTTTTTAATCTTCTCTTTATTGTCATTTTTTTCCCCAATACATCGTCTATTCTATGAATAAAATTACTTTGAATATTTTATATTCTTTTTTTTCCGTGATGAGTTTCAATAAAAAAAAAGCTTGCACCGTTTTGTAATAATTTTTATAACTATTGAGTTCAATAATATAGTACACTGAAAAGTTGATTTTAATTCTTATTCAATATAATTGCAGATTTAATTTAAGAAGTTTTCTATTTATGCATCAAAACTGCTTAACGATGCATCTAAGAAATTTATTTAAAAAAAAAAGTACTCAAGATAGATAAGAAAAACGAAGTTTAAAAAGCAAAGATAGTAATTCATTTTAACACTGATTTCGCATCCACTCTCCATCAAGAAAAAAAAAAGGGTTTATGAAGAAATGTTGTTGATTATTGGTGTATCATACTTGACTTAAAATAAGCAGAGCTGAACGTTAAGTACGTATATATGACAGTGAAAGTGATTGGAAGAGATATTAATAAATTTGAAATGATTATCATTAATATAGACTGAATCTTGTATATATAATATCTTTTGATGTGTAGTAACTTCACTATTTGCCATTGCTCTTATTCTGATAGAAAACTACAATGTTGGAAAAATAATAATAAACTACAAGAATTTCACCCAAGTTGCCTTTTTTTTTTTTTTTTTTTTTTAAATGTGCTATAGAACTAATTAATGGGATTAAACGAAACAAATTATTTTTATAATTTTTGTAGAAAATTAATTACATTATAACAAATTTATCAAAATAAACAAATAATCATTTTTTTTTTTTATTTATGGTAAGAGTAGGACATGAATATCCTTTCTTATATCCACACGATCACTGTGAAAGTTACATTAATTTTTATAATTGATTAAAAAATTGCAAAACTAATACAATCACAGCAAATATATACATATATATATATATATATATATATATATATATATATATATATATATATATATATATATATATATATATATATATATATAAGAATATATATATATATTATAGCATTGGTGCCTGCATTGAATTTCGGCCAAATATTCTTGAATAAGCATTTACTGAGTAAATCTTGACGAATGTCATTCAGTCAGCATTTGATCTAATACAACTAAATAATCTAATCATTTGCTCAGAAATCTTCGTTTTAAACAAATTTTTACTCGTTATTTTATACCCCTCAACGTTCCCTTACATTTTTTGATTTGGAGAAAACGTGAAACAATTTCTTTCTCACACATATGGACTCACTATTATAGTCAGTATACATAATGGATACAGTTACAGTAATATATTATATATATATATATATATATATATATATATATATATATATATATATATGCCTTTATTGCGCTGACGCCATTCAAAAGGTAATAAATGATAATGCTTCCGAATCCGAACATAATACAGCAGATTTATGTAACGCTAATTGAACACTGTTGTTTGATAAGAAATACACATTATCAAAATGAAAAGAGCAACTTAAACAGTAATGTTGCTTAAAGTTGGAAAATTATTTATTGTGACTATTATCTTCTGAGAAAAATACTCACTATAATGACGTGGAGAAATATATTTGACAACTTCAAGTACAAACTCATTTTACATTACATTTTTAAATGAATCAAACAAAATATTAAATTTTTGGTTACGATACAATGGTTATAATTTTATATTATTTTTTCTAAAAGTTAATGATTAAATTGCTATACAAAAAAAAAAGAAAAAAAAAGAACAAATTTAAATATTAATTGAGCTCAAACTATAATACCTTTTTATTTAATAACTTGTGTGTTTCATATAAGTATAAATCAGATGATCAGTTCCGAAAAGTTTATTATACAGTTTAAAAGTATACTTATATAATCAAAAAGTTATGAGAATCAAATCTGAATCATGCTAAACATATTTATATATATATTATAAACTTATTAAACGAAACAGGGTTGAAAAACTCTGAAAACTTTTTTTTGCTCTTTTAATAAAAATAGAAATTTAAAATGATAAAAATAGCTTAATAGGCATGAGAAAACTTTATCAAAATCTCTCTCTCTCTCTCTCTCTCTCTCTCTCTCTCTCTCTCTCTCTCTCTCTCTCTCTCTCACTCACTCCCTTCACGTAGAAAATATTCCCAAAGTTATCGTACTTTATCACAAAGGTATTACTACTTCTGTCTGTCTGTTACATTTAAATCACGAAAGGTTTCATCTTCCTGTGCACACATGTCTCGCTTTCTCTGCCTCTCTTTGGTGCTTTGTGTTGAATTATCTTGTGTAAAGTATATAATATAATATATCTTTAAAGCAAGTTTGAATTTCACAATGCTAAAGTTAACAAGAAAAACAGACAAAAATTGAAAGCAAAAAAATTTGCATGATGTGATTTGTATTCCCCAGGAGGTAACCTTAATACAACACAATATTTCTGTAATATTATATTATATGTTTGTCATATATCAGTTTAAATCATTAAATACTGGCATTATAAACTTGTAATATTTTCTCGTAATAATGCAGTTTTTTAAAAATTATTTTTGATCTAAAGCACTATAAAAAATTTATGAATCCACTTATATATTATGACATAATTAATGTATTATTTTGTGACTCAGTTATGTAAAATTTATATTATATAAACTAAATATTTACTGTAAACATTTATGTGTACACAACAATCACTAAAAATTTTATGATTTTGAAATTACATACCCATTTGTATATTTTATGTTCACATAACATAACTTTATTATATTAAGCTATTATAGATCAATATTTTAGCTTATAATAATTGTCGATACTTTATGGGGGGAGGGGTGTCTTTTTAAGTAAAGAGTCTTTTTTAATTCTTTTATAAAGTATATAGTTTTTTTCGGTCCTTTCTTGCTTTCAAGTTTAAGTTCTGAAAGCAGTCCTGTAAGTTTTTGTGCACGTTCGACGGCACTTTGATCATATAATTAATCAAAGTTCGTTCAATTTTTTTGTTTCCTTTGTCATTTCTTTATCATTTGTTAGGAGAAAAACAAGCTATACCAACGTTTGTTGGAAAATTAGCATACATATATTTTATAATAATTCTCAATTTTGATTATATGCTGAAACTAAGGGGAAACTGTAAATACTTTATTTCATATTGCTGAAATATTTCAGCTTTATTTTACAAATGGCAGGCATTATATAAAAGATCCGCAATAGTATAATTATACGATATCTCCACTAGATGATTAAAAACAGTTCATATAAAAATTGTTGCAATAAATTATCAAACCCAACAGTTATACAATTTTTAAAACATCAGTCCAGTCTGAAAATATGAGGGTAAAAAAATACATATACCACAATAATAAATTATGTAATAAAAAGACTTTTATTCATTTGCCAAACAATAAAAGTTTCCACTTTTTAAAAGCATTTCGCAATGCTTTATAGTAATACTATCTTTGTATATTGAAAGTAAGTGATATTAAATATCGTTATTCATTTCATTTACTACAATATTAAATTGCAAAAAATATTTTATGCAACTATTATATTTCTATGTGATTTAATTGAAATGTCTCAAGGAACCAAAAATAGTTTATGTATATATTATGTTTAATACTCAATTTACCTGCTTAGAATAAGCTTTAATAATAAAACATATATATATAATAATAAACAGTTTATTATTTTTATGTTTATTTTATATGAAATAAAACGTATTCAAAATAAAATGTATATTCATAAAACTTTGTCTTTACATTTGTGGTATAAAATAATATAAAACTCATTGCCATGTGAAATAACGTATACAGTCAAACGCTAAACATAAGTTGATTGCATTGTATATGAATTTGACACATATGTATTATACTATAATATAAAATATTATTAATAATTTGTATTGAAATTTTTTGTTTGATTAAATATTATTAACAAATCAACGCATGCGCTAAAAGGTGATGTATTATATGCTCTAAAAAGTAATATGTGATATGAGAAGAAACTGCGGGGGAAGCGACGCTGAAATCTATATACGCGTCGTCCGGCGCGGCGCTCTCACTCTCTCTAAGCGTATGCGCGAGAAAGCACAGAAGCGGGGAGAGAAAGATGACGGTGGTGTCGGCAGATGAACACTGGACCTCCCGCTAGAAGGTGCTTTTCTGGTGGTCGCTCTCATGACGTTTCAAAATACGCGACTATTTTCAACAGGTTGATTAACGTTGCGCTCCAATAGCTCTTTTAATCATGTGTTAGCACATATAATCTCCAATTAGAAGTTATAGATAATTAGAGATTTAACGCTAATGCTATAATAATTAATTACTAATTATTTTATTATACATAGCGTAAGTAATTGAAATCAAATTTTATCACTATTCTTAAGTAATAGTCCCATTGCATTTAATTTTAGCAATTAAATTACTAGTAAATTTATGACCATCATGAAACAATAGTGACTATATATAAATATCGTAAAATTAATACTTCAGTGATTTATATATATTCTATTAAAAGTAGATTATAGGTTAAACGTTTATCAAAAATGGAATTTGAATTAGAAGTTAGTACTTCTACAGAACTATTTTCAACATCGACAGAAGTGTGGAATAATTCATCCGTAAACCAAACTTTAGCAGAAGATGACCTCTTCTACTTCTATCAAGTAAGTTATACTTTAATATTATTATTTATAAATCTGTACAGAGGGTTTTAAATTAAAATGAAATTGCTAATGAGTAATTACCATTTCACTTAAATAAAAAAAACTTGAGATTGATAATTACACATAAAATTTTACCTTTTCTTTTCCTAATTATTTTATATTATAATTATAACTTTTCAATTCAAAAGCTGAATATTTTTCTCCGTTGATATTTTTCGTATATATTTTCCTTTATTTTGCAAAAGAAACGATAAAAAATTATAAAGTAAATTTAATTTATGTTGGAGTTTGACCATCAATTCGTTACATTTTATAATGTTGAATTTTTACAGCTTATTTCACTAAATTGTTATAATATTGTTTCATTTTATCTTTGATCTTTTTTCGTATCAAAAAATAATATTACGTATATAAAGGGAAATATATGGACTGTATGCCAATGTTTGAGTATTGAACCCTGATACAATTTTTTTTATTAAATTTTTTACATTTTTCATGTAAATACCTCATTGCGTATTTTTGTTATTATTATTATTTTGTAAAATTTAACAGTAATATAAATAATTTAATAATAATTTGATCAAAAATAAAACAAAAATAAGAATAATAACCAACCATATACCAGATTGTTTACATTTAATGCAAGTTCAAATTTTATTATCACAATAAAAACGTTTAATGAAAATACAAACAAGTTTATTTATACGACGTATTTATGTTGAAAATTAAATTTCAAAAAGCTTCACAATAAAAGGAAAACAAAATTCATTTTCTTGTGCTTTATAGAAATACTCTGCGTGGCTCTAATTAAGTTTTCTCTTACTGTTATATAATATAAAGCATGTAGTAATAATATATAGGGTTGATTTATATAAAATTTGGTGAAATTCTATGTTAAATGAATGCAAAATGTTGACGTTACTAATGAGTTGACTTTGATCAAAAAGCGGAAAATTTGTTTATGCTAACCACGGACGGTAAAATCTGATAACACACAAAATGTTATTGTAATCTAGCCTAGCGTTGACAAACTATTATTATACATATTTTTGTAAAAAAAAGCTATAGTTTGAAGTGCACATATTTTTTATAGCAAACAAATTTACTACATATCAAGTGTAATATGAAATTTAAATTTAGAATTCAATGTTGAGTTTACGTAAAAAAGGTACACAATAAATATTTTAACATGAGTTTTATTAAACAAATTTGTAAATATTTAAAATTTGAATGAGTTTGAATAATTAAGAATGTTAATAGAAATAGAGAGAGAGAGAGAGAGAGAGAGAGAGAGAGAGAGAGAGAGAGAGAGAGAGAGAGAGAGAGAGAGAGAGAGAGATTGTATATTGACGTGAACATGAAGAATAAAAATATATTCCGTTTCATATAAAATAATGTTTGTATATTTTACTTAAAATGTTTATTATAACATTAAAAAAAAAAAAAAAAAATGAAATGTGCTGATTTTGTTTAATTACTATTGTAATATTTTCTTGCTAACTTTTTTTATATTATGTTCATTGAGCACCCACCAATAAGACTTCATTGTCTTGGATGGGACTTATGTATGTATTACTGTATATTATATCATAAGACACATAAAAGTGGGCTCAGTATATTTAAGTGTTAGTTAGATTTACCTAAAATATTTAAGAATATAATAATCTGTATCACCTGTGTAATAACTGTAATGTTATTAAAGCAAATATCATATTACTTAATTTTATTATTACATTATAAGGGACCACATACAGGTATAACAACGATAGCCTGTGTGGTGATCGCTTTAGGCAAAAACAAGTGCTTGAGGAGATTGCCACTTTTTTAACTTCATTTTTTTTTTTTTTCACTCCTAGTGAAAATAATTTACATTATAGCTTTAAGCTTCGTTAACTTTTGTACAAAAATTGCTTTAGGGGGATTTTCAATTTGAAAAAGTTAAATAATATTAGGTGTAACAGATTAAAAAAAAATCAAAATGTATTATGTTAAAATATATTTTCCCTTTTCAAATAATTGTCATTTACAGTCATACATTTATAAAAGATTATTTTGTTTTATGATAAAACTGATATTTTGTTTTAAAACACATTTTAACTTTATTGAATACGAATACAAAATGTTTATACAATACGTTATATACGCGCACCTAAAAATTCTAAAATTTGTTGTCTATTTTGTTAGAGCTTTATTTCTCGGAATAAGATAAAGTAAATAAGATATATTTAATTAAGTCCAATGTATAGCATCAAATTGTATATATGACTATTGGCTTAATGAGCTGTGTGTTTAAACTCGGGTAAATAAATTTGCTGAGCAATAATTAAGTACATTGCCAACGTGCAACTTTGTACATTGTTTGTTTATTTCTATATTATATTTCAAACTAGCCTATATAAAAGCTCATAACATACTCTAGTATCCATAGTATGGTAATTATACTGAATTTAAGGTAAAATAATACGAAATAATTATTATCTAATCTAATAAGTAGGTATAAATTTTAAAATATTTGAAGAAACTGCTTAAGTTAATCAAAGAAATCAAAATGTTTCCTCACGTCTTAGATGAGATAATGAAAAACCCAAAACTTTATAATGCAATTCCATACCAAACTTTTTATTTTTGGAATCAAAAATAAGGAATGGAATATAATAATAATGAAAATTTAGGAATGAAAAATATACTTCTCTAACTAGTTTCTTTTGCTTTCATAATTGTTTAAGTTTACAATAAATAAGAGATTGTTATAAATATATTTAAAAGTCTTAAAAATCTTGTAATATAAAAGGTTCCAAAATGTTATATCTTTAATGATAATAAAATTAAAATACTCTCTTTTTTTTATCAATTGTTATTTGTTACGATTGAAAGAATGAAAAGAAATAAAGAAATTTTGAATTTGAATAATATATTCACTTTCATTTTTCTTCTTCTTTTTTATTGATATTATTTTTTTAGTGAAAGACAATGTGAACTAAATTAAAATAAATTAAAAGAAACATATTTTTTTAAAGCTGAGAAATTGGTGATAGTAATAAAAAAAATATATATTTTTTTTTGTTAGAAAAAAAAGTGTAATCCCAAGTTGTACACCAACATGTCGTATTGAAAGCTCGATGATGAATTACATTTTTATTTTATTTTTTCTCTATATACGATTTATAAATTGAAGAAGACAAAGTAATGCAATAAGTTCTGTAGTTTTTACACAAAAAAATTTTTGGATGTCATCGAGTCCTAGTGACAAACGATTTCAGTAAGAAGAATGTTTTGTATAGTTAAAATTTGGTCAAAGTAATTATAATGCAATAGGGTAGGAGAGAGAGAGAGAGAGAGAGAGAGAGAGAGAGAGAGAGAGAGAGAGAGAGAGAGAGAGAGAGAGAGAGAGAGAGAGATTATATCTAAAATTAAATAACATAAGATCTAAAAAATAATGCACTTCAAAAATTTTAGTTTCAAATAATTCTTGAAACAAAGTTTTATTTCTGAAAAGTGATTTCATTTCATTTGAAATCATTTCATTAGGGTAGTATATTTTTAGAAGTTCTTATTATATATATATTATATTAAATTATATAAGATTTTTTTTAAGGGTTGTTATATTGTTATACCCTTGAGCTATATAGATAACATTTAATAAAAAAATATTATATCTATATTTTGATAAATATTTTTTACTTACAAAAACTACAGAACACAAAATAAAACTACAAGAAATCCATTTGGAAAATGGAATTTAATCATACCTTTTTTTATATTATGCGCTGTATAATATTAGGTGTCAATTTATAAGATGATGAATTTCATTTAATTATTAGATTATCTTGTCTTATTATTCTACAAAAGTTAAGAGGGGGTGGAGAGAGAGAGAGAGAGAGAGAGAGAATCGTGAGTTAAATGGAGTATAAGTAGAATAGACATTATATAGAAAGGCGTTGGCGTTAACTCTTCTAAGTATATAATGCGAGACCCATTCATTTTAAAACACACTTCATTCATACAATTACATATTAAAGATGATGACATTTTGCACATAAACTTATATTATGTAAATGATAGTGTTAATTATGTGTATAAAATTATACATATTTGATTAATTACTAAATTTACTGAAAACTTAAATATTATATATCCCTTTTTATTTAAATTAATACAATTAAGTTAATAAAATTAATAAGAGTAGCGTTATACTTTTTTAAATAGAAAATAATGTATTTATATATAATGAAGCTAAATAATTTTAAAAAATAATTAAGTAATTAAAAAGTTATAAACTTATACATAGTTATAAAGTTAAAACGATTTAATAAAAAGAAGAAGAAAAAAACTTTATCAATTGTTTGATTATTTCTTTTTTAAATCAAATTATACAGATTTTGTTGAATTGCTTTTTTATTACACTTATATATTAAAGAAAAAAAAGAAAGAGAGTATACTTTGTATAAGATTTGTTAAATATAAATATTTAGTTTAATAGAAACATTAAGCAAGTATTACGATGTACAGTTTAGTTAGTATAATATTAACACTGATTTAATTATAAAATAACTGTCAGAAGTAAAAAAAAAAATAATAATAATAATAATAAAAAGAAACGTTAATGGCATAGAGAGGTTGATAAATATTCATACATTATGAGGCAGCTATAGTCTACCCCAGGGTGCATATAATTTGTGTACAAACTTGCAATAACAATTTGTATATTATACGTATACGTGAAACAGAGTACTAGAGTGAGGCATCGAATAATTGAATATCAAAAACTTTTGGCATTACTTTTTTTATTATTAATATAACGTTTTTTTTTTTTTTTTTTTTTTTTTAAAGACAGCTTCAAGTCTTATTTGGGGAAAGTGGGGAGGATAATTGGAATTATATTAAAAATATAATGTAAATGTTCATTATAATAAGGGCGTGTACTAAGTACTTTAAGTGGCACACGTACAAGTACGCAAATAAAGAATAAAATTAAGTCATTTTATCGCCACTCTATTTTACCCGACATCTTTAAACTCATCAAATACAATTATGTTAATGTAGAAAACGTGTTAGATATCATATTATGTAGGCAGCTCGTTTTATAAATAAAAAAAAATACTTATATTAGCGTAAATTGAATTGCTTTTAGCAAATAATCTCTAAGTTGAGTAAAATAAAACAAACATTTTTTTTTTCAAATGAATATAATTTTTTTAACATATTTTTATTTTATTTGCGTTCATATACTTTTGTATTTGAAGAAAATATCATTCATAAATAGTGTATAGAATATTTTACTATATAGTATAAGAAAACATACAAAGAATAAATGGAAAATTTTACTATATAGTAAGAAAGAAGCCGCAGCTATATACAGTTAAAACAAAAGAAATAAAACAAGAAATAAGCATTTAATTGAAGACTTAAATAAAAGAACATTTTCGTTGCTGTGTACACTTCTATTACACAAACTTATACTGTTTAAATTGTGGTTTCTACCATGAGAATATTTGAGGTAAAAACTTGAATACAAATTTTGCAACAGTTTAAAATTTTCTAAAAAAGCAAAAGACATCAATTATATTAAATCATATTTGAGTTAATCTTAATCATAAATTTATAAATATAGATGATTATAGTAAATATCACACCTAAAAAGAGACTGTAAAAAAATGTATCTATCACTAAGGTGAACTTACTCTGTTTCTCTGTACTGTGTACGTAATGTACTGAACTTTCAAAGAACATCAACAAACTAAGCGTTAACTCACAGCAATAATAATCTCAACATAAATTATATTGAAGGCTGCACAAATAAACTTTTTCGATATACCAAACTCAATTTTTTTACGTAAATATTTGATTTTTTCAAAATTTAATTTTAATGCAATAAAAACTTTATAGAAAAATAAATATTAATTTTTTTCTTTGCCCTTTTTTTTTTTTTTTTTTTTTTTTTGATAGATTTATGTCAATATTTTTTTTTGTTTTATCAATAAATTTATATAAAATTATTGAATAGAAAATATTTTTGTGTACTTTATCTGGCATTTTTCAATTCATACTTTTTTATTCTATCAATAAATACAAAATTTTATTTTATATTGAATCGTTTGATACAAAAGTAAATATTTAATTCAGATAATAATATACAACACATCAAAAGAATCAAAACGCCAAATAATAAATATTAATCCGAAGTATAGAAACTCCATCATAATTATAAAAATATAGGGTGTATATGGGCATGACGTCATCTGGAAGCAATGAATAACGTTGCTCAGCATAAGGGCAAATGTGGGTTTTGGCTATTTTCCTTAAAAAATTAGTTAATCATTTTTGTTATAATTATTTTTCTTGCATACTTGAAAAGCTAATTCAACCTGTCAACAGAATCAATGGTCTCAAAAATATTGCTAACTTTAAAGGTGTAGAATACCTTGTACAAAAAAGTTGCGTAATATCCTAACAAACCTGAAAATCAACGTTGATTTGGTCGAAGTCATTTATTTCTAATTTATTTTCCATTCACAAAATGACACTGGCGGTCACTGACGTCACAGCTCGCCCGGTTTACGCGCGCGTGAAATAAGCGAGCTGTGACGTTCGTGACCGCCAGCGGCATTTTGAGAATGGAAAATAAATTAGAAATTAATGACTCCGACCAAATCAACGTTGATTTTCAGGTATGTTAGGATATTACCATTGAATTTAGAGTATACCCTAAATTCTAAATACTCTAAATTCTAAATGAATTTAGAGTATACTCTAAATTCAATGATATTACGAACCTTTTTTGTTCAAGGTGTTCTACGCCTTTAAGTATTTTTAATCAAGCAAAATGTGTCATTTTCCCATAATATACCGGCCTATGTTACTTCGTGCTCACTTATGGCTTCAAATTTTAAATGAATGCAACCATACCCTATATAGTATTGTTATATATCATTTCAATTAAAGGCATAGAAAACATGAAACAACAAGTTCTTTTTAATCAACACAAAATGGGATCTACAAACTTATGATAATTTTTACCAGAATGTAAATGTGGCCCCACAAGAGAACGTGAAAAAAACCGTAAAGTATGCAATTTGCGTGACATGATGTCAGAAACAGGCAAAAACTAGTATGAAAAATGTTGTGTGGGTTGCATAAATCGAAATTTCTGATCACTGCTACGGCACTACAGTTGGGTTTTCACGTTTTCAGACAAATTAACGTTATTTATGTAAGTCCCATCAAGTGTTTTGTGATATAAATGCTTATGTTTTTATGTTGTAAGTTTTAAATTCTTCTTTTAATTTTTGTAATTTCTTTCGCTCTCTCTCTCTCTCTCTCTCTATTTATATATAATATATATATATATAATATATATAAATATCAATAAATAAAATAAATGTACAGTATATAAAACGAGGTGATTTTTTTAATTCATAATTATCCTGCACATTGTATCTAATAATATTTTTAAGTGGTATATTTTAAACTCCCTTCTACAAAATTTATATATCTCTTTGTTTCTTATTTATTAATTCAATCAAATACATTGAATGAACGAGTAATGTATTCAAGTTAAAAAAAATAAAATCACATTTTTCATATAAAAATTATAAATTTTTCTGAAGGTTTTAAAGTTTAAAGATTATTATATAAAGCAACATTTTATAAGCACAGTAAACATTATATACATATCTCTACAAACAACAACGAGCAATTTTTTCTTGAATAATTGACGTATCATAAAATAGTCATAATTTCTCTATTTCGTTGTTATTTATACCTGCACATAAAAAAACAAACAATCTAAGCTAAAGTTTTGAATAAGAATAAAATATTTTTTTATCACATTATAAATTCAACCACCTTTATGCTTGTGATTCATTTTAAATTATACTTTTGTATACGGAAAAATATAAATTTAGTTTTTTTTTTTTTTCTTGTTTTGAATATTTTTACCATAAAATATCAATTTTATTTTTTGTAACAAAAAATAATAATAAAAAAAAAATGTATATAATTTCCCTAAGCTATAAATATTGAGTATCTTATCGTAATATAAAACCATTGTATTTGTAAATATTTTTATTGTGACTTTGTTAGAGAGAGAGAGAGGCGTGTTTGTAGTTTTTGCATCAAGTTCTTGAACGTAACGAGACTATTTGAATAATTCTTCATATCTTGTTGACACAACTTGTGGGTTTAATAAATATCTAAATTGCTACTTTAAATTACTGTATTGTATCATCATAGAGCAAGTAATCTAATTTATTATGTAAAAAGAGAATAATAGAAAAGAAGAAAATGAAAGTTTGGAAAGCAAATGGTATACGTCATTGTGGTCATTGTCTTATAACTTCAGTTTTTGCTTTTATAACTGTTTGTGGTTTCCTTGAAGTGATAATTATATAAGAATAATTATTAACAGCTCTTAAATGAATAAAAAAAAAGAAAGAAAGAAGTGATTTATGCTGCATGTCATGTAGCATAAATGTTACTGTTTTGAAATAACATAAATAATGATGCTGTACAACATATTTGACAAATTATTATTCATAACATAAAAATATTATAATTTTTGTCCTTGTATAAGTTTCGCTAGTCTGTTTATTTTATTTGCTTTTTATACTGGGTTTTTGTTTTATTTATTTTCAACTAAAGCACAATTTTATTTGAACATCGTATCAAGCATGAATTCATGTTTTTAACTAGAGAATAGGTGCTTTAAATATATATATATATATATATATATATATATATATATATATAATATAAAGCCAAATTTAAATAGGCTAAAGTCGAACAAAAACACAGAATGCTAATTGTATCAGGTCTTAAAATAGCACTTTCTTTAGATAAAAGGTAAGCTGTACTGTAGCTATAAAACTATTGGAGTTTAATTTTAAAACCTTTTTTAGGTGATAAATACTTAAAGATTAAGAGGAGTTTAATTTAGTATATTACACACTATACGTACTGTACGTTGTTTAATTAAAATGAATGGTGGGTTAATTATAATAAATGGAAATGATACTGCAACAGTAGACTATTCTTGGGTTTTTAGATTTAAATATTTTAATTTATTACAAAAAGAGACAACGCAACAAGTCAAGCCAAGCAACTCGAGGCTTGTACAGTAATTCGTATATTTTGCTCTTGAACACAACGGCTCCAGAATATGTGACACATTTTGTCTGGATACAATAAAGATATGTATTTTAATCATACTGTGGCATAGAACACTATACAACTAGAGCAGTTGAAGAATATGACTGATGAAGTATCAAAATTTTAATTTTTGTTAATATAGATATCTCATCTGTTTTGTCTGCTCTCTCTCTCTCTCTCTCTCTCTCTCTCTCTCTCTCTCTCTCTCTCTCTCTCTCTCTCTCTCTCTTCTCTCAATATTTCTCTTTATTCCTCTATATATACAAATCAGTTTTCCAACATTTTCGGTTGAGTGTTTTATCGTAGTTAATATTATATTAGATGAAGTATATGACAATCAAATAACATTCTGAATATTCCTTTTCTACCCCTTTCAACCCTTAAAGCTTTCATTTGCTATAATTAAACTTTGAGTTTATCTTATATTATAGCTATCTCTAATTACCTTCAATTGTATAAAATTAATTAAATCTTTGTATTATAATAATATATAAACTTTGTTCATAACTAATTCTGTAATCTCTCTCTCTCTCTCTCTCTCTCTCTCTCTCTATTTCTTGTATATTCTCAAATTTTGATACAAACAAATTACATTAATTAATTTGTAAGAAAACATTTAAACATAAAGAAACATTGTGACATTGTGGTATCAAATTTTACTCTGTTTGCATTACGACAATAAAATGACGCAATAATTTACAAAATATATTCTTGGTATATTAGTATATTGAGTGACATTTTATGCATCACAGTTTCTGTACGTTCTCATGAGGGTGTGATAAATATATTTTACATTTTATAGTATCAAAAAATTGCCCTTAATTTGCAATGATATTTTTATTATGTATTTTTTTTATGTGTGTATGTTTATTTATGTATAAAAATAATTATCTTTTTATCTAGAGATTGACAACTCAAATAAGACAATTACTTATGTATCTTTCCTTTTTTGTTTATTATGTAATTATTTTAATGATTTGCTTCAACACGAGCTACGCTCTCTGAAGCTATATGATTATATAAGGACCATATGAAAAGAATATGTATGTAATCTATATGTGTTTTAAATAAATAAA
Source organism: Ecdyonurus torrentis (assembly GCA_949318235.1). Lineage (NCBI taxonomy): Eukaryota > Metazoa > Arthropoda > Insecta > Ephemeroptera > Heptageniidae > Ecdyonurus > Ecdyonurus torrentis. The sequence continues at coordinate 19,701,763 of OX439131.1, forward strand.
TTATAAAAAAATAATAATAATAAAAAAAAACTGTGGTAAAATATATAATTAAAATCATGTGTTTATCAATATTTTTTGTTATTGAACACAGTTATAAAAGAAAGAAAATTTTTTTATTTCAATATAATAAAATAATTTCATTTCTCTGTTATTTCTCTTTTTACAATAAATATGATGATGATAATGATAATAAAAGAAATTGCCAATTATAATTGATATTATGTAAAATAAAAAGTAAATAAAAGTACTTTCATTAAAAAAAAAGGGCTATTCATATTGCTATGAAGTTCATTGGGTACGTCACGTTATTATTATTTTCCTGTTGCTAATATGCCTCTCCTTAACATTGCTTTAAATATTTCTTTGAAACTTATCAGAGGATCAAATATTTCAATATAAAAATTTCTGTATTGCTATTATAAATATTATAATAAAATATGATTTTCGTATTTTTTTTAAGTATTATTATTATTATTATTATTATTATTATATTTTTTGCAAAAAAAGAAATCTTATTAAATTATAATTCTTGAAATCAGAGAGATGGAGGAAGAAAGAGAGAGAGAGAGAGAGAGAGAGAAGAGAGTCTAAATGAGATGATAAAAGAGAAAATAAATTTCTTAACATCAAAATTTATTTAGTAAAAGATGTTGTAAAATTATATAAAATCTGAAAGCTTCAATTAATTGCTTCCATATATACCAATACGGCAAGATGCAAATAAGAATGCCCTCTGTTATACATAATATGCTATTGTTTTTTTTATAACGAGGAACACGTGTATAATGTGCACTTTGCTGTTCCATTCTCTTTATACATTCTCCTCTCAACCAACTTCTTCTTCTTCTTCTTGAAAGTGTTTTTTTTTTTAAATCAATAACAAAAATCGATCTATATAGTCGCTCTACTTTATTAGGTAATTATTGTTCTTTACATATAAAAATTGGAAGCTTTTAGCATGAAAAAAGAAGTGCCATATTATAGTTTTTATTTTATGTATCATACAAAATTATTCTCATAGTCACTTTACTAAAACTTTATTTTATTATAAGATAATAAATATGCATACTCTTTTGCTGTATTTTTATTCGATTTTTTTTATATAATAAATTTTAGGAAGCTAAAATAATCTATAGTCTGTGTGTGAAAATTATATTACTAAAAAAAAAAAAAAAAAAAAAAAAATCTTCAAAAAATAACACTTTGCTTTACAAGCTTTAATTATAGCAATTTATGAAAGTATTTTCTTAAGTTAATTAGATACTGTGTAATATATTTTTGTGTGTATTATATAATAAGAAGATGAGTGTAAACAACATTTCCAAACTCTTCAGTTACATGCAAATTTTGATAGCCTATCTGGTATGGCTAAACTATATACGATGTAACATAAGAAAGCCTATAAAGTAAATTTTTGGAGTCCATTTTTCATTTTAATTACTAAGATTTTTTTTTAACACATTAAGTAAATGAGATGATAACAAAATATTAAACACTACACCAAGAAGTTGCATGGTTTATTTTTAATTATATATATATATATATATATATATATATATATATATATATATATATATATATATATATATATATATATATATATATATATATATATATATATATATATATATATATATATATATATATAAACTTAAAATAATGAACTTCATTATTTTGGAAATAATCATATATCATGTAAAAATATTCAAAATTATATATTTTGAAATTCTCATAGTTCCTATACAGTGTTAAGTATATAAAATTGCTGAATGTGTGATAAAAGTTTTTTTCTTTAAATGCAAATTTTCTTCTTCCTCTTCACCCTACTTCTTTTTTTCAATTCCCATGTATTTTTCATGAGCTAATTCTATGGTTACTCCAATGTCGAGTTAAAACGAAATGAAAGGAAAGCCAAGGTGTATAGCTGCGGGGAAAAGTGTATTATAGTGATTGTGGTGGGTGGAAATGATTTCTTACAATTCAATCAAAGTACGCGAAATGAGTTTTTTGGTCACCTATAAAATTTCATTTCAAAGCAATATCAAGAAAGAAATTTTTTATTTCAAGAAAAATAAAACATGAAATTCAATTTTCCTCTTACGTCATTTATTTTTTCCTCTGTATTTCTTACTTTATAATAAACAAAATATATTACAATTAAAATGGCAGATAAAGAGACACAATAAGAAATTTACTCTTTGTTTGTTTGTAAAAAGAATACGTAATAGTAATAGTTTTTAGTAGAGCGTGTTTACATTTTTTTTTTATCCACTTCCAAATCAGATTAAAGTTAAGTTATAGATCTAGATTTGGAAGATTCAGAAGATTGTGAATAGTTTTTTCCCCTTACTTTTATGAGGACATAATATATCAAATATTCTTTGTTTACACTCGTTGGCTCTCTCACTGCATCTCAAAATTTCGCACAAAAAGAAGAAAAAAAAGTGACGTTTATATATAACGTCAGACTTCAGTTTTTGAAAACATAAACTTTTATTGCTTAAACTTGAAATAAACACAAAAAGTATCCGTGTTCGAAATTAATATAGTTTCCCTATAAATCCATATAAGTGTTATAAACTCATGTTTCAAAAGAAATTTCCTTTTCCTTATAAAACTCCTCAAGAGAAAAAGTTCAGGATTCTAATTTGGTTGGTTTATACCTTATAACGTAACATTTCAAATTTATCATTTTTTCATATGTATACTGATACTGATAAAGAAGTGAAGAAGTATAGTAGATAGAAAAAAAATCTCACGAAGAAAGTTTAAAAAAATTCTATAAAAAAGGAATGCTTGCTATTTTTTTTTTTTTTTTTTTTTTTTTTTTTGCAAGCTTTGCCAAGAAATTTATGAAGCAATTGTGCATCCAATTTTCAAGAGAAGAAAGAAGAAGAGTATTCTCATTTATTTGTTTGAAAAGGATGAGCAACAATTAAGATTTCAGTACATAAATATACGTCATCGGAGTTGAATCTTGTTTGTAGTTAAAGACATTCTTGTAACAAGTTTAAAACACTGTGAAAATTTCTCAGCCTCACAAAAGTAAGAAATATTTTTAATAAACATCATGATAAAGAAACTAGAGACAATTTTAGTGATTGACAGAACAATTTCCTATAATATGATCCCGAAGTACTTCTTCGAGTATGGCCTGTCTAGCAATAAACTCTGCATAAATTTCTTTTGTTAATTACTCTTTTAAATGTTTTTAAGGTCAGATTCATATAGCTTTTTAATTCAAACTGAACAATTTTCTATGAAAATGAAAACTATTAATATATTAAAAGGTTGGATTCAATGTTTCCCCTTTATTATTCTTGTTTAGAAAATCTTTTATAATGATTGATACCTTACAATTCTAGCATCAGAAATCCCAAGGCAAAGATATTAGGCTACTATACAAATTAAAATAATAATAATAAATTTTATTTAATTGTCCTTAATATAATTTTATTCCAGCCCTATTTCATTTTGCTTACTTATATTTATTATTGTGTACATTGTTTTATTCCGGTTGTTTCTCAGTGTCTAATAAAACATACTGTGCTCTATTGAGTTAATACTAACTTTAAGCTTTTCCTTCAGTTTATTTATAATTGAGTTGTTGACTTTGATATGACTGGATTGTTTTTGCTTAAATCTTTTCGAGACGTTATTGTATTTATTTTCATCATTATACTATCTCAAAAAGAGTAAACATTTCCTTTTATGTTTTTTTTTACAACATGACTTCATTTTGTCATGACTTCAAAAAAACAATATCAACAATCTCATTGAAAAACTTATATGAAATACTTCATAAAAATAGTAACAAAGACAAACTTTAATTATTGAAATGACTGCTGGTGAGGAGAAAAATAAATTAGCTTTTTATTTTTCGTTACGATTTTTATTATGCTTTTATTCATTCATTCATTCATTCATTCATTCATTCATTCATTCATTCATTCATTCATTCATTCATTCATTCATTCATTCATTCATTCATTCATTCATTCATTCATTCATTCATTCATTCATTCATTCATTCATTCATTCATTCATTCATTCATTCATTCATTCATTCATTCATTCATTCATTCATTCATTCATTCATTCATTCATTCATTCATTCATTCATTCATTCATTCATTCATTCATTCATTCATTCATTCATTCATTCATTCATTCATTCATTCATTCATTCATTCATTCATTCATTCATTCATTCATTCATTCATTCATTCATGTAAAAAAAAACTTTTACGTTCGATCGTTGTTTGTATCATTTTATTCATTTTTGTTCATAATGATGAAAATGCTTAATCTCTAACAAAAATAATATCGATTGTTGTTAAATTCGATACATTTTCAATTCTACTTCCAATTACATGTAATAATTAAATAATTAATCAGATTTAATCATCTAAAAATAAAATAATTAATAACTATTAATTACACACACACACACACACACACACACACACACACATATATATATATATATATATATATATATATATATATATATATATATATATATATATATATATATATATATATATATATATATATATATATATATATATATATATATATATATATATATATATATATATATATATATATATATATAATAATAATAATATAGTCAATATAATAAACATAAATATATTCTAATTAATCATCAAGTTAAATACGTTAGAATTTAGAATAACAAATAATAATTCAAAAGTATTAATCAAACTGGAATTATTCATAATTGCAAATTTTATGTGAAATTTTTAATATTTTGATATCATCATGTTATACTGTGTACTTGTGATATTATTAATATTTTTTTATTCATGATTGTTTTATTATTATTTATTTACTGATACGTGGCTGCTTCCATTCAATTTTTATTGTTGAGTGGACAACATTCATGCGTATTTTACATAAATAAAAAATCACGCCTTTTAATATTTCATCCATTAAAGTTGGTAAATTGTTATGCTGTATTGTATGCTGTAAAACTGTGATGTTATGTATAATTATATTTATGTTATGACTTAGGTTCGTGTAATAGGGAAAAGCTCTTTTTGCGCCTTAAATAAAGTTATTTTATTATTATCCTTAAATTTGTTGTTTACTTTTGCACATTTTTTTCCCCAAAAATATAAATGCTCTTTGAGACATACTTTAGGTCTAATAATATATCCCATGAACCTTTGAAACTGATGCTAATTTTTTACACCATGTAAGAGACAGTTTTAAAACTATATTACTATACCATATGCAATGTTCGCGATTTTTGCAACATATTTTGTGAGCTGCCAATATTCAGTAGCAAATAAAATTTTTGCGTTAGTTCCATACGTTGAATTTTTCTATGCCCTTCTACAACGATTTTGTTTTAGGACAAATTGTCAATAATGACATAATTGTCAATGTCTTTAGTTTTTTAAGTCTACAATGAGTTTGAAACAGCGCAATTGAAAACCATAGAAATATAAATAGGTGCCAAGTAAAGTGCGGAGAAAAAGGTTAAGTTAATTTATATATATATAATATATAGAGGTACTTTATAGTTTTTAAGATATATAAAAAAAAGTCAAAATTTTAATTAAAAAATAAAATAATAAAAATAAAATTTTTACTTGAGCAGTGGAAAATAAAGCTTTATTTTCAATGAGAGCGGAGAACAAAAAATGTTATGATATTAGAGATGCTTCTGTTGTTTTTAGTTTTTTGATTTGATTTATAAATTTTGTTCTATTTTCTGACTGAAGAAAAAAGTATTTGTTAACTTAAAATGATATAAATTGTTGTTTGTTTGTTTGTTTTTGTTTTTTCATGAAAAACTTTGGAAAATAAATTTTTTTGGTATGGTATTGTATAATATATTAACTCGTATTAAGAAACTTACAAAAAAAAACAAGATTAGATCTTGCTAGGACAAATATTTACGATTGTGTCGTAGAGGCGTAGAACACCTTGAACAAAAAACATGTTTAATATCCTAACATACCTAAATATCAACGTTGATTTGACCGGAATCATTGATTTCTAATATATTTTCCATTCACAAAATGACATCTGCGGGTTTGTGACGTCACATCTCGTCTGTTTCCACGCGCGTGGACTAGTGAGCTGTTACGTCATCAACCCGCAGCTGCCATTTTGCAGAAATCAATTACTCCTGCCAAATTGACGTTGATATTTAGGTATGCTAGGATATTAGGCAAGTTTTTTTGTTCAAGGTGTTCTACGCCTTTAATGATAAAAATAATAATAATATAACAGTGGATGTTAATATATATACGGTGTATTTCTGTAACAAAACGTGGGTGTTAACAGAAATAATATGAAAATAGACTAATTTAGTTTGAACAATTTCAATTAAATTTATTTTCCAAATCGCTTCTTGTTATTTAATACAGTATAATAATTTTCAATAGACTTATAAATAAGCATTATAAAATAAACCTAACCATATAATACAATAATAACAACTATAAATTAAACTTTGATAACTGATGATTTTGCATGTTGATATTATATTATATACAAAACCTTTCATTATAATATATTAACTGTAATTTTGAAAATATTAAACCAACTATATATCCATACAATATTAATTTATCATTAATGTAAAATACATATATATAATATATATATATATATATATATATATATATATATATATATATATATATATATATATATATATATATATATATATATATATATATATATATATATATATACACACACACACACACATATATTTTAATATAACTATTGTTTCAAATCTCATAGTTATGGAAACATATTAATACTAAGAAAAATATAACTTATATAGCATTAAAAATATACAATATCTTTTAAAAAAAGTTACAGATTGATAAAAATAATAAAATTTATAAAACTTTATTGAATATTTTATATAATTTAATCAATAATATTAACTTTTGCGATAATTTTTCAAACTTAAATATATAATTGAATACAACTTTTATTGGTATTAATTCATTACCATAGAATATATAAAAAAAACTCTTCAAGTTTATGAAACTTTTTAACAATAAGTAATATAATTTATCAATATTACAATTTATCACAAGCACCTTTTTAATAATTTAAATAGTGTTTTTAAAACCACAATAAAAACTTAAGAAATAAAAAGTATTTAAAATATTACCATCAGTGGAATAGTATACATATCAAGTTTGTCAAAAAAATTATTATACAGTATTTAAGTTATTATATTAATTAAATTCAGATATACAGTATATTTGATTAAAATTATGAAAAGTAATTTATAAAATTCGAATTGGCAAACTCTAAATGATCTATCTTTGACTATATTAATTACTTCTTATAGACAGGGATTGATTAGCTTGTTTAATTACTATGCTCATTGACTTCTCTAACAAACAATAATTAATGGGATTCTCTCTAATTGTTATAGTTTTAGCTTAATATATAACTTAGTATTGAATTTCTTTATAAGCTATTCTAAGTAATTAAACATTTTCTTGCAAATTCTAATTTCTAGAGGAAGAGATGGAGAGAGAGAGAGAGAGAGAGAGAGAGAGAGAGAGAGAGAATTCGAACACAGAAATTAATTCAAGATTTTCGCAATTGATTGTCACCTCTCTATCTTTATTATTTGTATCTGCAATATAAATAGTTGAAAATTAGACTTTTTTTTAATAATATTTTAATTGATTTATTATCGTTCAAGAACTGATATAGTTTTGCTAGCAAATCTGTTTTGCTATATAATATAAAATATAGAACTATCGATCATCCTTGAAATGTTTTAGTTGCTCATAGCACAGAGAAAAATAGAAATTTGCAAAAGATTCAATACTTCAGATTAAGTTTAGATTATTACCATCCTCTAACTGCATTTTATAAATTACATACAAATACAAACAAGTTTATATAAATAAAATATAAACAAACAACAACAAAAACACAATATGTAAAAAAAAAAAAAAAAAAGTTATTATTTTTCAAATATATTTTTGAGAATTGAATTTGAAATTTGTATATATACAAGTAAAGAACATCTGTGTTTGTGAAACAAAGTTAAAATTTAAATTTAAAATGAGGTGAGATATCAAAAACTGTGGTGAAGATAACATTATACTGTATATTATAGAGATAGGCGACAGAATTATAATATGAAATAAAATCAAACCAACACATTGGTAATACTTTACTCAGTGAGGGCTAAAATATGGGGAAGAGCTTATTAAAATTATCTGTTGGTGCGAATATTTTCGCTCTGTTTACATTTATGCATACTTAGGTCTCGATAATAATAATTTAATAGCAATACTATAATAATTAAACAAAAAAATTAGTAAGAGTAAGTGAAGTGAAAAAGTATAAACATTTTCATAGAAATAATTATTGAGCAAAGTTAACTAATAGTTAATAGAAAAGAAGAAAATTAAATATTAAGATTTCAAGATTTTGTAGTACAACATGCAATTTACTGTTTGCTTGTTAGTTTTTCTAGATTTTGATCCCTTTGATTACAGTCTTAAAATATTTTCCTTTTAAATGTTGATTACTTTAACTGAAGAGATATATATAATGAAGAGTAAATAAAGTAAAAGTATGACTTTCATAATTTTTAAATTTAGAAAATGTATCTTTTTCATAATACTTAGAGAATAAAAATCTGTAATAATATTTATACAATCTTTAATGCATGTTTACCAAAGAACTTCATCAATTACTACTACTACGTTATATCGATCTTGCACATGGAGAGATAATTTTACCGTTATTAATATATATTAATATAGAAGATGGTGGTTTGAGTTCCATTTATTTTCAATTACAAATTTAATTATGTAAAAATTCACTGAAGGATATAATGTAAAGAAAATTAAAATATATATTAATTATATGTATAGTAAGAGTAAAGTACAAATATATGAAAAAGATTTTGCAAGAACACACATAAAAGCCATGTTAAACAGGGGTGGATGAACGTAGCTTTGCCTCCTGGTGGTTTGATTTTGTGGTCAAAGCTATTTTCCTCTCTCTCTCTTCTCTCTCTCTCTTCTCTCTCTCTCTCTCTCTCTCTCTCTCTCTTTCTCTCTTTCTCCTAATTTTCAATGCGGAAATAATTAATATATCTCTTACTAATCACTTATGTATTTTATATAAAATATAAATACTCTCTACTAAATAATCATCAGATATTTCAAAAAAAGGAAAAGTTTCACTCTTTAAAATCTCTTAAGATATTAAAACTTGCACAAAATCTTACAAAAATATCACAGAATAAAAAAAATGAAGCAGTTAAATTAAAAGCAACAACTTAATTTTAAGTTTTAGTTCGTTTGTTTGTTTATGAGAGAAGATAAACACAATGAAAAAGATATTATTCTATACTGTTGTGCTAAAATGCATAAATATCTTCCTGAAAGCTTTGTCAATCTTTCATCACTTTTATTAATTTGAAAGAAATAGAAAACTTAATAAGATCTTGTCATTGAAATTATTTTTCAACTTTTTATTTTCCTTCTCAAGTTTTTATCTTTATCAAATACTTTTAGCTTTATTTTTTTTCTTTCATTTTTAATTGCAATAAAAATATATGGAGAAAAAGTAAAAACTTTAACAATTTTAAGTTATCAAACTTTTTGAACTTTATAATGTAGTTTATTTTCTAATTAATATTTAATTCTATATATTTCTTACTTTTTAAATGTATACAAATTAAGTGCTTCAAATCCATTTAGTAGGGAGGTAAACTATTATAATACTTTACTTTACAACTATTTTAAACAACTGAACTAGTGTGTACAAAGTTAAAGTTAAATGCATTCCAAAATAAACTTTGTGTTAGTTTATTACAATATAGATAATATTTATGTCATATGCATGTATGGAAATCTACATTCTACATGTATAAAAGGTTTAAGTTACTCATTAGTATAATTTCACATCCACTCAATCTAAATCTAAATTCAGCTTTATTAAATATGAAACTTTTAAGTACATTAAAGCAATGCATATACATACCATACATTTATAATTGAAATAATGTGCAAATTACTTTTGCATTAAATGTAATGTATGATATTCACTAAAATGAAATTATTATAATTGTAATTAGCATGTAATGGAGAAATAGGTCGCGGTTTAAGATACGTTGTGCATTTTGCACATGTGATCATTATTAAATTTAAGTTATTTATTCAGCAATATATTTATTACTTTGACTATGTTTTTATTTATAGTCTTATTAATAATCAAGAACACAATATAGTTATATAAACAAATCAAAAGTTTGTTATTAAAGGTGAATCAAAGCACAGGTGAAGCAAAGTATAGTTGAATTGATGCAATTTCTATCCAATCACGATCCAATGAACAAAACCACAAAACCTAATTGCGTATAATTTACTTTGAACAACGGTTTACCATAACAATAATATAAATATAAAGTTCAATCGAAATATAATAAAACAACTTTAGTATGGTTTTCTTTCATGACTTATTAATATATGAAAGTTTTCAAATAGTATAAAGTTACTTTTATTTCTTACTTTATTGGTAATTTTAATTAAAATATGAAAATGCAATTATATTTAGTTGAAGTATATGATAAAATACTAAATTCCTGTCCGTATACTTATATCATATTACGCACTGCGTAATAAACACACGTCCAAAATGGACTGAGAAATATTTCTAAGTGTATAATTATAATTAAATATTCTAATCTAAAAAAAAAAAAAAAAAAAAAAAAAATCAGACTGTAAAAGAATTATATTTTGAAATATTTTGAATCTGTAGGAAAATCAGCCAAAATTACGTATTTATTACACTATACACATGATGGTCAATAAATATTTTACATTCTACTTCTATGTGTTTGTATTTGAACTTCTACTCAACCTATAAAAGCTGAGAAAGTTGTTAGGTCTAGAGGGAGCTTCTCATTAACACTTACATTGCACGAGAAATCCCTTCAGCCCTTTCTGTAAGGGTTGAGAGGCAGCAAGGCAGTAATGCATGATAGCGGGCCCATTTGTAATACTGCCTGAGTCAGAGAGAGAGAGAGAGAGAGAGAGAGAGAGAGAGAATGGTTTAAAGTGTTAAATCTATAGAAAGTAACTTGCAGAATTATAGCACATGGAAATTTATTTCAAAATGTGTGAATTTCAAACGAAAGAAATATGATAACCTGAAGAATAAAATAAAATTTTACAATATATTTTTCAAACAAGACATTTATTTATCCGGGAACAAAAAATGTTAGTATAAAGAATATTTGCTTTAAAATATAAATTTCTAAAATATGTGGAATATTTCACATCATGATAAAAATTATAAACTTCTAGTGCTTGTATTTATTTTCATTATTTTATCATTATATTATAGGGTTTATATTCGTTTAATAACAATAGACAGATATTTATATTAGTGTTCAATATATGATAGAACATTAAAGTCAAGTATAACACGCGCTTTGTGCTGTTTTTCATTAAGAAACCATATGACATAATATACTCATTGTAAAATGTTTGGAATAGTTCACATTACAGAACATTTTTAAAATCTCGATCTTTTCAATATGAAATGTCAATATCTTTTTATAAGAAGAGTAATAACAAGACTCATTAAAGTTCTATATAAACTTAAGTTTGACAATATCAAGTTTAATTAGAGAATAAATTGCTGTTGTGGAAAGAAAAAAAACTTTTCTTAGCAATACCAGAAGTGCTCCTTTGGTTCTTTCTACAACAATTTATTTTCAAAATAAAGTAAAATACAAAAGAGAGAAAGAAAAAGAAAATAAATTGAAGCTAAGACAGATTTAGAATTCTTATTTTTTAATAAATTTTATATACGTATATTTTATTATTATATATATATATCGTAAAACAAACCAATTTTTCTCTTTTTACTTTACGTTTATTTTACAATCTCACATTCTGTATAATAAATATAAAGCAATACATTATATTATATTTTTCATGAAAAAATTATAATAAAAATGTTATGATCAATAATAATATTATTATTATCATCACTTTTTTTCAAAAGTTAAAAATGTACAAAATGAGCCCCGTATGAGTAAAACTTTATTATTATTAACTTTTTGTTACTTTTTTTTATACTTTATTAAAAAAAATGCTAATAAGGATATAATTTAATGAAACTCATAATCTCGTACGTAAAGAATTTCATGAAAGAACTAAAAAAACAACGAGCAACTTGTTTAACAAGTATAAGCACCAAGTTTTGTGAAAAGAGCGTAGTTTCTATTAATTATTTAATTTTGGTTGTGTGTTGACATTTTTTTTTTCAGTTAGTTTTATATTATTTTTTAGGATGACTGTGTACATAAAAATTTTACTTCTAGTTTTTATTATAATATTTTTCAACGCTAGCATTAATATATATTTTTTATACTATATTTTATTCGTCTCAAAGATTTCCCTGGAGATTTTATTCGTGACTTTATTTTGTTGATATGTGGTTTAATTACTTATTGCATATGCGTGGTTTTATAATCAGTTATAAGTAAAATAATATGAAAACTTTAGACGGAAAACCAATATCATACATAATGAATTGACATAATATATATATATATACCGTATATATATATATATATAATACAGATCAAGGAAAAAGTTTTTAATCCGTAATTTTATTCTTTGCAACCTAATTAAATCGTATATTAGATTCCTGTCACAAGAATATTATTAGAAGGTAATAAAATTATTTTTCTATCAATTTGACATATAAGATTAATTTTTAAGAGAAATTTACAAAAAAAAAAAAAAAAAAAAAAAGTCAGGAAGGAATCTAATATTTAAAAGATTCTTTTATTAAAATAATTTTTAACGTTTCCTCTTTTCTTTCTTTTTTGTTTGTTGAAAAATTTCATTAGAATAAAGCAAAGCTTTTAAGGAATATTGATTTTCTTTTAAAATATTTTAATAATGTTTTTATAGAAAAAAAAAATTAAGTTCTGGAATAAAATAAAATTTGTGATTATACTTAACTCACTGTGATATGTCAAAAAGTAAAAAAAAAAAAAAAAAAAAAAAAAAAAAAATCGTTATCTCTTACTCTCGGTCTGTCTCACTTTCCTGAAAGAATAAGCATTACATACATAAACAAAAATGTTTTCGAGTACAAGCAACAACTGTGATTATATACCTCGTATTTCACACTTATGTAAATTTACACTTTTTCAATTGTTTTCGAGACAAGTACTTATTTGCTTTCTATTCACAGTTGATGCTCTCATTATGTTGAAAATAATATAACTGACAAAAATGGACGTGCATGACCTATCAAAATACTTCATAAAATATTTGTATATTTTATCATTCATGTTAATTTTGAGCAGTGTATATATCATTTTTTATAAAATGTAAGCACTTTTTTTTTTGTGAGTATAAAATTATGTAAGTGGATATAAAAATAATCTCATATGTTTTGAAATTCAATTTATTTTTTCATTAATTTTTGGATAAATTATTGTTATCTTTTTAAAAACAAAAACAAATAGAATAGAGCCAATCAACTATAAAAATTATGTTTTGTTATAAAATCTATTAACGCAACAATTTCTTCCGTAGTAAAAATTTGTGCCATTTACGGTTATTTTTGTGTTCAAATTTAAACTCCCGAACGTCCATCGCAGTTGCGGAACATCTAGCAAGCCATCACGTAACTCCGCGGTCTAACCTCACCTCTTATTTGATGAAACTATTGTCTGAGAAGTGCAAATATATATATATATAATATAGGACAGCGATAGATATATTTCAAATAACAACTTTCGTATATGGCTTTAATAGCATTCTTTGGGGATTTATAGAGAGTCGAAAATAGAACTTGATAAACTTTGTAGAAATGCTCTCTCTCTCTCTCTCTCTCTCTCTCTCTCTCTCTCAACTCAATCTTCTTAACTTGATTTTTCATATTGTTTTAATTATATATATATATAATACACTGTATAGTATTGCAAAACATTTAAAGTATATTATTTTTTAATTAATTAACTTTAACGTTCATTAAAATAAATTCTTTACTCTTGAGTACTATTTTTATACCATTTTATTATTTCTTATGAAAGTTATTACAGTTTTTAATTACGTTTTCTTTTTCATTGAATCTAATGATGAAACTACAAGTACTATACTATGTGCTTTAATTAATAGTTTTTATTGCTTCTCTTTTTTAAATTAAAAGCTATAACGAGTCATAATATATTTAATTCAAATTATTTTGCAAAAAGGTTAATTATTTACTTCAATATTAGTTTGTTTGTTTTATCAAATTGTATATAAATAATATCCTACATATAGATAGAAAGTTATAAAGTTTTTTTTTTTTTTTTTTTTTTAATTTAAAAGATTCTATGAAATCATGTACTTTTTATTTTAAGTGTATTTTGGCAGGAATGTGTTTTTTTGTACTATTATTATTTAACATATAATTTGTTTATTCCTTTTTTGTAACATATACTATTTTTATTTCACTGTATATCCTATTTACAGTTTCATTTCTTAATAATGTGCTCTGCTTTAGCTTCTCATTGTCAATTTCAAAATTGTCAAATGATTATATTTTTATGTAAACGCATATAATTTAAAGCCATAGACCAACATAATAGCACATAAAACAACATGTGCTTTTTAATGAATAAACACGAAATGAGATCTTCAAAACTGATGACAATTTTTACCAGAATGTTAATGTAGCCCCACGAGAAAGCGTGAAAAAATTGTAAAGTATGCAATTTGCGTGAAAATTCATGTTTATGACGTCAGAAACCTGCAAAAACTAGTATGAAAAAGTTGTGCAGGTTGCATAAATTGAATTTTCTGATCACTGCTACGGGACTACTGTTGGGTTATGAGACAAACTAATGTTATTTATGTAAATCCCATCAAGTGTTTTGTGATATAAATGCTTATATTTTTCTCTCTGGTCTATTCCTTTAAAGACTTGAATATAAAATAAAATTCCATATATGAAAATAGTCATCAAAATTTCTTTAATTCATGACAACTTCAAACGTATTTTTTGATGCTAAATATTCATCAGCTTGTATATTTCAATACATAATTTAAAGTTAACTATAAATAGTTATTTCCCTTGTACAAAAAACATTATATACTGCGTTATTTACATTAAAAGTATAAAACTAAACTACAAAGAGTGTGCAACGCGTATAAATGTAAATTTATCTTTCGTGTCTCATGCATAAAGTTTCATGAAGATGAGAGTTTGGTTATATAAGTTTGCCTCCTTCTCTTCATTGGTTTCATTGCAAAATGTAAGCGTCTTGAGGCAAAGTACGTACAAGACACAAACTCAACTTCACCGTGCATATTATACGCTATACATACGTGAGACGTTTAAAAATTCAATTTGATCCTACAGTCATTTTCTTTCTCACTGAATATTTCGATATGAATAAGTAAAATAAATAAATAAAAAATACTGTTCTTCTCAAGTCTATATTTAGGTTTTAATTAAAATTTATTAAAATATACGCGATTGATATGCATGTACTGGAAGGTATAATATATGTAGTGCTAAATTACAGTTGCTACATGAGCTATAATAGATAACACGTGGTACAGAAATTATGATGACGTCATATACTCCCACACAATTCTCATATTATGTAATATAATTACTGCACTCATCTCACGTATTATCTCCGATGTATGTATATTTTTCAATTATTTATATGGCAATTTTGTTAAGGTTTCCTTATAATATATGTATTTTTCTTGCATCATTTTATTACTTACGTATTCTCCATATATTTTAAACAATGTGAAGACCAATTAAGAATTATGATATGATGAACTTCCGTTTTTTTTATATATATAAATATATAAAAACATCAAGATCATTATAATGATCTTGAGAAACTTTTCTATTACAAAATATTAAAAAAATACAAGAGTTCAAATAATGTACAATTTATAATAGAAATAATTGGTAACAATGATTCATGTATAATTGTTAAAGTTGTACGTAGTTGTTGTTTTTGTTGCTATTTTGTAACAAAAATGAAAATCAAAGACTATTTTATTATTTATTATTTCGAGTCAATTACTATTTTTAAATAATATGTACAAAATTGATGTTTTTATAATACTTCGTAATTATTGTTTCATTTTTGTTTTATTATTATTATTACTACTAAACGCAAAAGTAATATTCAAGCTAAATAAATAAACATTAAAAGTCCATTAAAATACATTATCGTTTTGAATAAAGTCATTTGTTTTTGTTCACAAATAGCGATAAAAAATGAAGAAATTTTCTAAAAGTAAATAATATAAACACAATAAAAAGCATACAATAAGTTCATTAGATACTACAGTATATATAAAATATACAAAATACAAATAAAAACATTGCATGTAGTTTTTGTTTACTTTACTTACGTAAAGCAATTTGTAATGAACATTCGAGTAATAATTTTCAAGTACCATAATTTCATCTCGTGTTAAATCACAAAACCATATTTCCATGTTCTAAAACTTCACACTTAAACTTTGTAAAAAGTTTTCTTCTTACACCACAATTCCATTACATCAAAATTTTGTTTTTTTCACCATTAATTTCGTCAGGTCATGCTACATTGGTTTTATCATAATAATAATAATTTGTTCTGTGGCATGCTTACCTGCCATTCTTTTTTTTTTTTTTTTTTTTTTTTTTTCTTCTTCTTTCTTTTTTTTAAGAACGTGTTTTATTGAATTAAATGTTACAAATAAACTATACCACATCAGAAAATATTATATATTAGCAATGAAAATAGAACAGTCATAATTTTTACGGTATATAAGATCTGACACTCCAAAAATAAAACCACAGAGGACAAAGATTTGGGAAATTACAAGTTAGCGTGAATTATTTTCTGACTGAAATTAAAGGCAGGGAATATTACATTAATATATATATATATATATATATATATATATATATATATATATATATATATATATATATATATATATATATATATATATAAAATATATATACCATAGTTTTTGAAATACATGAAACTCGTACGAGTATTTCTACTTTAAGAAAAGTTAACAGAGTTATTTTTTACTTTTACTTTTGAAATGCAACTGCTGGTTCTATATTATCAAGAGACAAACGATTACGCAGTTGTTGAAAATAATATAATGATTAAAAATATATTAACTGTTTAAAAAATATTTTACTGTTAGATATACAATATACATGAGATAATTTGTTCTTTATAAATTGAAATGATTGTTATGTTAAAAGTCATGAGTGTCATGACCCTGCCCTTGGGGTTTGAGGTATTAAAAACATCTACACTGTATCGTGTTAAGATATTATATACGCTTGAAAACAAATACAGTAGTAAATAATATTTTCAGTTATCTCCTCAAGTCATGCGAATTAAATATAAAACTTAATAGAGTTGTCAAGATTTTTTGCTCCAAATTTATGTTTATTATTTATTTATATGTCCAGTATAAAATTCTTCAAGACAATTATTTTAACGTTATATATATATATATATATATATATATATATATATATATATATATATATATAATAATATATATATATATATATATATATATATATATATATATATATATATATATATATATATATAATTATATATAATACAGGATACATACATATACACACGTTATATAATAGTATTCTAACTCAAATTTGTATTATTTGTTCAATATAAACAAATTAACTATATAATATGAGTTACCATCAAAGGTGGTACATTAACAACCCACGCTAATTCAAAACTATACAGTCGTAACTCAAACATCACACTGCTATATATATATATATATATATAAGTCTACTCGTTCGTTCTGCGAGGTGTGTTAGTTTATTTTGTCACTCCATCATCTGGATTTAGTCAAAATTTACAGGATGTTTAATGTTATTCTTGTAATAAAATTCTATACTTATTACTTAAATTTATATATTATATATAAATTTTTATTATATTGAGAATTGAAATTATGGCAATATAATGGTTTAATTTTGTTGTTTTCTTTTTGTATCTTTTTAGTTTAAAAATGTATATACACAAAACTTAAATATTTACGATAATGTTGTGGTTTTTATTATAACCACAGGGAATTTGTTTTGATCTAGCGAGGGTTACTAAAATGTTCTACTTTAACACAAAATAGTTCAAGGATGCAATTTTGTGTGAAAAGATAAAATGTTTAAACCAATGTAAAATTAGCAGCCATTGAATCAGTATTTTTGTATGCGGTTTTTGTAATAACTCGTATTATAATTGTATTGACGATTAAGGTGTTGCGGGCAATGTTCACACTCTGCGACTGTGACCAAAGTCACCAAACAATAAAAAGTGTTAGGATCTCAATTAACTGCTATAGAAATCTATATTATTGCAATGTTGACCTCAAAGTTGTTTTTTCTTTCTTTCTGCTTTTTGTTTTAATTGCTATTATTTTGTTTTAAAAAATTGTCATTGCAACGAAAAATAAAAATAATAAAATTATCATAGAAAGCTATATGAATGAATGAATGAATGAATGAATGACACTGGAATCACTTGAATTTCTTAAATTTTAGCTATATTTTTCATTCATTTTTAAAAATAGCGTAAACGTCTTCTTGCTCTACGGTTTTGGATAATTTATATATAAGCTGCAAAATGTATAATAATTTTATGCGCTCAATGCTATCCTACGTATATGTAGTACAGACATGGAATGTGTAATTTTTTTCATTTTTGTTTCGTTCTACAAATATATTCTCTAGAGTAAAAAAGTCTATTTGTTTTATAAATATTAAAAATGTTCCTTTTGTTTTAAATATAACGAAAGCAGATTTTGTAATCCTCAAACAAGTTCTTTGTTACTTATTGTACCAAGAAAACAACATAATGTAGGAAATGTCAAAGCAATTACATAAACGTAAAATTATTGACATTTTTCATTTAATATTGAAAAATAATTATGTGATAAAACCCCTGGAAAGTAATGTCAGTGATATAACGTTTGTTGTGATACTTCATATAACAAATGATTTTTATACTTCGTTAATTTTATATATAAATAAAGAGCAGTTCTAAAATTAGAATTTATAATATCAAGGAATACAGGTGTGCTAATGTTAAATAATGTCTACAATTTTTTTTATATAAAATATTTTTTATGTATAGCAAGAAAAATGACTATTAAAATAAATATATACATATTCACATAAGAATGTTATAATATATTAAATTTTTAATATTTTATACATTAACTTTAAAAGTTGATTATTAAAATAGGTCTCATGTATACATCAGTACTGCTATTTTTTACACTCAAAATTATTTTAATTAATAATGATGATACGTATTGTTCACCGCATCATGACTTTATTTTAAACAAACAAAAAATGACATCTTTGTTGTTTTGTTACTGTGTTGTAAAGCCTAGTGACGTAACACAAAAATAATGTAATCTAAACTCTTTGTATAATGTTGTTACTAATTAACCTTTTATTTTACACATCAATAGTTACAACTACAAAAAAAAATCATAATGAATATAAAATTGTAGCAATATTTTAAAAACATAATTAAGACTGCAAAAGACAAATTTTACTAGAAAAATAAATAGCAATATGTATAAATAGTAAATATACTTTTACTCTTTGTTTATGTACATCATTAGTACTACTGATTTTTTTTTTTTTTTTGTTATTTTGTAATAAGAAACTGTGCTAAAACGTTCAATTTTAATTAATTGAGCTATATCCATTCATTAATATGTATGTAATTAAAATAATATATGCAATATAAAGTTGTTATATTATAAAAATTTGTAATATACTTTAGTGATGACAAGGTATAAGTTCCTTGGAGAGAGAGAGAGAGAGAGAGAGAGAGAGAGAGAGAGAGAGAGAGAGAGAGAGAGAGAGAGAGAGAGAGAGAGAGATGGTTGGCTCCTTGCCAAACAGTTCAGTATAATATTGCATTCAAAAAGATACATCATAAGACTTATAGACACAAAGTGCATTCACTTCACTGATTGTGCATTGATATAGAATAATTTTGCAACATGAATAACTTATGTTAACATCTTTTTTTTATTTACTTTCTTCTTTTCCTTCTTTACTTCTTACTTTTTCTTTCTTTCATTCTTTTTTAACACATGAGTATATTGTATTCTGTTATGACCTGCTTTCAGTGTAATGTAAAATTTAAATCATATTATAATTTTTTTAAATTTATATATATATATATATATATATATATATATATATATATATATGTATGTATATATATATATATATATATATATATATATATATATATATATATATATATAAAAGTTGAATGACTTTGATTTTAATTTTATTTTTCTAATATAAATTGTTCATTGAATGGAATACAAGTTCTTTTTATCAACATGTTTTCATATATTTTTTCCAATGCCAAGTATTTTTGCTGACGGATAACTTTTCTTCTCTCTCTCTCCTGCTACTTCAGTTTTTCTCTCTTTTCCTCCATAAACGTATGGTCATGTATTTTATAAAATAAAAGCTTACTTTTCAGTGCGGTTTTGTAGGATATAAAATTACGAACACTCACACATCTTAACACAATTGGTTTAGTAAAAACAACAACAAAAGTAATTTAGATTTTTGACTCTCAAAATAAATAAAAATAGATTTATTAAACATTTATTTATAAGTTTTCTAATTTACATATTCATAATTATTTTTAATATTATTATGGAAACAAATAAAAAATAATACTACATCGTTGATAATAAAATAAGCTTCATTTTATGTTAAACAATCTCATTATTAAAGAGTAAATTGATTTTTCCTTTTAAAATACTGAAGTATAGCTTTATAATATATTTAATATAAATAAGAATATCACATTGTTACAAAAACATTTTCAAAAGAAAGAAAATAAAGGAATGATAATATTACATCATTAAAATACTGTAAACTTATGTTTGAACGATTTTTTTTAAAAAAAAACACCATTCAAACATTCAAGTAAATTGAATTATTTATATAAAAATGATACTTAAAAAAATGTCATTTTATTTGAAAACCTTTCGTTATAGAATAATATATTTGCTTTCTGTAAGCAAAAGAAGATATATATATATATATATATATATATATATATATATATATATATATATATATATATATATATATATATATATATATATATATATATATATATATATATATATATATATATATAATTAAAACTTTTGCAAGTTTGTTTGATACTGAGAACATTTATTGCATATTATAAAGTAAAGGAAAAATGATTCAAAGAAGAAATTACTTTACTTAAAATACATCGTTGTGAATTTAATTAAAAAAAAAGCTCTTTACAATAAATAATGAGGTAAGAAGTATATTATGCAATATGGCATATCATTTATAGAATAATGTAGGTATAATGTAAAAGTAAATTACGTTTTCCTTTATTAATATAATTATATTTTCATGCATTTTAATGTCATCAGGGGTATTAAGTGCATCGAGTGAGTGAGAGAGAGAGAGAGAGAGAGAGAGAGAGAGATTTTATTATACACGTGCAACCTTCGATTTATTTTCTTTCTTATTTTGCATATTTAATTACCGAGGACACAAACAGGGGTTTAACGAAATCTATTAAAATGCAAAGATAAATAAACCAAACTGAAACCAAATTCTTATTGTTATTCATTTCATTTTAATTAAACGAGATTAATCAAGTTGAAAAAGTTAAAGAGAGAGAGAGCTTTATTAATTAACCATATTATCTTAAACCTATTAAGTAAAGAAAATGATAAGCTATTAATTTGTATTTTCAAACACTATTTAATGAATGAAAAGGTAAGTAGTAGGTCAGTGGTAGGTATTAGGTTTTTCTTTGAAAATATTTCAGAATAAAAGATATTATCTTCATTTGTAATAAAAGTAAATCTTACATGCACGATTATCTTTAGTTCTTATTCATGTAGGGTCACCTAGAGACTTATAGGAATTCTAAGACCCTAGAACAATAATTCTAATTCTAAGACTTTTATGTGACCAAAGTGATCTGATCAATCGCACCCATGCCCATAGTATAATTTATAACAGATTGGTATAATAAAACTATACGTATATTATAACAAATATTATATATTCTAAGGGAAACTAGAAGATAGGAAATATGAATGTGTAGGTCACAACTAATTGAATTTTAGTTTCAAAAAAATAAATCTTGTTAAAAAAAAAATAATAAATAAATAAATAAATAAAAAAACAAAAAAACAAACAAGAGAAGTATAAGAAGAAGAAGAAAATAACACATTTTCAAAAAAAGCTTTAGAGAATCGTCATGAATTATTAATAACAAAATATGTGAGTGATTCTTATTTAATACCACGTATAGAACTTTTATTATACATTTATATAAATGTGTGAATGTGTACAAGTTTGTATTTTAGCTTAGCTGTGAACGTGACATCATATTCTGAAATGTGATCTTAAGATAATTAAGTTAAATTTAATTTTGAGTGTGAGACATGTCTAAGAATCAAAGAGAATTCAGAATACGAGGTATAATAAAAACAAAAGGTATAATATGGATTCTCCACTAAAACTAGAGAGCTAGGTTAATATTCTGTTGACATTTTGGTGAGAGTGTTTTGTAATTCCTTCATAAAACTTTACTCTCTCTTATTCCTATCTTGTAAGGAAGTTTGAAAATTATTAAATAAATTAATTGTATTGTATAATCACTACAATATAATTAACAAGATAGAGTTAATGAGAATTGCCAGACAGAAAAATAAAGGTAAAAGTTAGATCACTGGGTACAACGCCTTTATAAAGTTACTTATTATTATGGTTATATAATATAAGCCTTCTATATTATGTCTCTCTGAACTGGGGGGCAGAGAAGGGGGGGGGGGGAGGGTTAGTTTCATGGTTCCGATACATTGTAGTAACTTAGTAAAGAGGAGAACGATTTCTTATATTTAATTGTTTTATCATTAATCATTAAACAAAAAATATATTTTGCATAATACAATTTACAACTAATAAAAATATTTGTTATTGCAATTAGACTGCAAAGTTGACACCCTGTATAAAGTTTTTCTTCAATTTCAAATGAGTACCACTAAAATATAGCATTATTTGATTGATCTTTACGCCTTAAATAAGTTCAATAATTCAGTTTTTTACTAACCAAAAGCCATCAGTGTAATTAAAAAACGTTATTGTATTAATAGAGTTAACACGTATTAGGAATATTGTTTAAATGTTACTGGGGTACATATCACTTACATATTATTCATTAAACTTTAAACTATATAGTTGGCTAGAAAGCAATCTTGAAATTTATAAAAAATGGTTTTGTGGTAAACCTATTTTGCCAAGCCTTATTTAGTTTGCAAGAAGATTATGTGATAATTAGTTGTCTTAAAGCCATATACCACATAAAACAACATGTGTGCTTTTTAATGAATAAATACGAAATGGGATCTTCAAAAACCTGATGACAATTTTTACCAGAATGTTAATGTAGCCTCACGAGAGAGCGTGAAAATATTGTAAAGTATGCAATTTGCGTGACTATTCATGTTTCTGACGTCAGAAACATGCAAAAATTAGTGAAAAAAAATGTTATACGGGTTGCATAAATCGAAATTTTCTGATCACTGCTACGGAGCTACATTTGGGTTTTGATACAAAATAAAGTTATTTATGTAAGTCCCATCAAGTGTTTTGTGATATAAATGCTTATGTTTTCTTCTGGTCTATTCCTTTAAGACATAACAACCAAATCTCTAGTGATGGCCTATCACAAATCACAAATATTCATCACCACATTTTTGATAAAATAACAAGATAATTTGAATTAATATCATTGGAACAAAAATTGTTATTCAATACTTCATCTTTGATATTTCTTCCCTCTTTCGATAAAATATCAAGAAACATTATAACTTGATAATTACCCCTCTAAAATATTTTAAGCTTAAAATATAAACTTCTCTATAGAAATATTTAAACAATAAAACGTGACGAATGAATTACAATCAACTGAATCATTTATTGTTCTCTCAAAATGACACATGAATGATGATACGAGTAAAAACAATTTATTATTAAATAGATATGGTTTCTGTTTATATATACATGACGTCATTATCATTAAATTCTCTAAATTTATTTTCATTAAAAAAAAATACTATTTTTAATAACTAAAATTGTACCAAAGCTTTATTTTATTTATTTAGAAGCATTTTTATGTATAAATTCAGCTTAACTAATAAAGGTAAATCCTCAATTCAACAAGTATACAGAATGCCTGTTAGCAACTCTTTTTTATTACACTCAATGCAATTTTTTTAGCACTATAGATTACAATAAATAATTCTGAAATTTGTAATAAAAAAAAATCAGCAGTGACAAACAGGGATGAAATATAAAGTGGTTTCTCATTCCTGTGTGCCAATCACCACTTGACGTAAAAAACTCTAGTAAAGCAATTAAATTTTAAATTACCTTTTTTTTTTAATATCAGCATGCTTTTCAAATAATTATATGTAAATAAATAATATCCCTTTTTATTTCAGTAAACCTCTGAAATAATCATATATCACGATAACGCTTTTCATTAATTATTTTTATATTGTATTTTAAACTCGTATAAAAACGTATATATAATAAAATATTAATTACATTTTTGTGTGTAATTATTTTGTATACGTTTAATGAAATTGTTATACATGAAACATGTTATTAAACACTGTATTTTTTATTTTATAATAATAAAAATAATAATGGTAAAATGTTTCATTAATCTTATCTTATATTATACTTAGCTAAATTTATTTTTGAGGGTGATAGGAGAGAGGTTATTAAAAGTTAAACCAACTTTTGGTTTAGAAAGGTTACGGAAATTTACTTGAGGGCTTCTTTAATAAACTTTTGAACCTCAAAAAGGGTCAAAAGAATTACTGTCTAATGCATACATACATCACACACTACTTTATATTATAATATATTTTAGCATATATAATTAATGTGTACCCACCCCACATAATATTAAGCCCCTAAAAACGAATCAAATTTTAAGATTATACCAAATAGACTTTTTTTTTTTTTAAAGGAAATAAATAAAAAAGGAACTAAGAAAAATATAATGGAACTAAGTTTTCTTTTTAAAGTGACCGTCCAGGCTTAACAACAGACCCTTTTAATTCATTAAACACAATATGGGACATTCAAATTTTTACTATTACTTAAACGTAACCCCGCAAAAGAGCGCGAAAAAGTTGTAAAGTAGGCAATACGCACAAATTTTGAACATTTCTGACGTCAGGATTGTTCACATTCAATAGAAAAGGTTGTGCGGGTTGCATAAGCTGAAAATTGGATTATACGTTTAGGGCGTCAAAATTAGGTTCTTTTATTGGACAAAATAATTGTATTTTTGAAAATCCATTTTTTGTGTTTAATTAATTAAAAAGGTATGTTGTATGGTCTGGACGGTTCCTTTAAGTCACTGTCTATATGTTCAGTTTAGATACTGACTTGACTGAATCACGTTCTATTTTAAGAAGTATTTAATTATTCGGTAAATTAACGTTATATTTCTCTATTTCTTTAATGGCATAGCGAACATGAAAACATAAGTATTTATATCACAAAATACTTGATGGGACTTACATACGTAAGTAACGTTCGTTGGTCTCAAAACCCAATCGTGCAGTGATCATATCAGAAAATGTTGATTTATGCAACCCGCACAACATTTTCATACTAGTTTTTACCTGTTTATGACGTCATTAACAGGAATATTCACGCAAATTGCATACTTTACATTTTTTTTCACGCTCTCTTGTGGGGCCACATTTACATTCTAGTAAAAAATATCATCAGATCCCATTTTGTGTTTAGAACATGTTGTTTCATGTTTTCTATGCCTTTAAGTAGTTATACGATATTATTTGTAATATTGAATGTTTTGTGTTATCTACTAATGTATATTATATTCAGTTTTGCATGGATATGCTGCTGAAATAATTTGAATTTGATACTATTTCCCTAACAATTACTTTCATTAACAGCTATGTATAACAAACAATTTATTTTAATCACTTCCAATTTCAATGAACCTTGAACATAATTACACATTTTATATACAATAACGTTGCAAGCAAAATCAAAATTACTACTTTATTTTATGTCCGACAACTTTATGACGCCATAATTATTTTTTCACTCTGTACCATGTTATACCCAATAAAGAATTATTATTATTATAATGTTAAATTGATATGTGCATACGCGACTCATAGAAATTTACATTAATTTGATTTTATTTCAACTTGTTTGCAGTTTGTTATTTACAGATACAAATTTATTATTTATTTATTTATATTTTTTTACTATTATTGACAACAATTTTGAACTAAAAAATTATATGTATATATATCATACTAATACGAAATTTTTATTTGTCATATTGTTGATAAATTTTCTCAAAATTTGACAAAATAATTTGAATTGTTTGAAAATTAAAATAGCAACCATGTAGCACATTGTAATAACCTGTCCACATTAATATTTGCACTAAACAATAAATTTTTTCATTGGAAACCTTTTGAGAATTTTAAAATGAAAATTGCATATAATCCAATTTATGACACATTGGAAATATTACTTCGCAAAAACAAAGTTTAAAAGAAACCATGAGAAAATATTACGTTAATTCCAGGCTATAATAATAAGGCATGAGACACGTATACCCGGATGTTTTTCATTTTGATATATGTTATAGACCTATCCAAGGTACTTTTTTGCCGAAAGTCAAAATTTTCAAAATCGGGTTTTTCCCGCCAAAAATTCAAATTCAAATTTTTGCAAGTTCCACATTATACCTAACTTTGAAGCACTGTAGCTCAAAAACAAATTAAGATAAAAATATAAAACTTGCGCCAGATTATGTAACATATAGTGGACAATAAAAAGTACTGTGAACACTTTGACCTTGAACAATGTTAAAGGTCATCAAAAGGTCATTTAAATTTTTAAACGTTATTTATAAAAAAGTGCCGATTTAATATGAAAAATGGAAATTACCATATTGTAGAAAAACATTTTAAGATCATTTAACTAAAAATTAAAATATGTGAATTTTTGATTTACGGATTTTGGAGCGAAAAACGTTGCGCGGCAACGGCGAAATCGAGGTACCGGAGCGCGCGCTCTCGTAACTCGGCAAGCATTTTTGCTCTCTACAGCCTCCAAATGTGATTAAACAACAGGAACTATGTATGTATATTATTTTTTAGGATATTTTTTTATCCTATATGACCCACCCGCCCACCCACCCACCCACTTTTTTTTTCTGCTTCTTTTTCCTAATAATATAAAGATTAAAGCGTGAAATCAGTTACTGCGGGATTTGACTAATAAGTTGTAAGGAAAGAAACATAGGAAATTTTGCTCAGTGATAAATTAGGATAAGATAATGTAAAAAAAAAAAAAAAAAAAAGGATTATAATTTGTGATTTTTTTTTTTTTTAAAGTTTTCGTCTCAACTGAGGATTTGTTAATTTCAATAGTTAATTTCACTCCTATCCAATGTTTACGGGTTCTGAAAATTTTATCATACGTAGCTGTTACTGCTAGCTTTCAAAAGGCATCATAAAGTTTGCAAGAAAATTGTGAGTCCATAATCTAAATCTTGCAAACTTTATGATGCCATTTGAAAGCTAACAGTAACAGCTACGTATGATAAAATTTTCAGAACCCGTAAACATTGGATAGGAGTGAAATTAACTATTGAAATTAACAAATCCTCAGTTGAGACGAAAACTTAAAAAAAAAAAAAAAAATCACAATTTATAATCCTTTTTTTTTTTTTTTTTACATTATCTTATCCTAATTTATCACTGGGCAAAATTTCCTATGTTTCTTTCCTTACAACTTATTAGTCAAATCCCGCAGTAACTGATTTCACGCTTTAATCTTTATATTATTAGGAAAAAGAAGCAGAAAAAAAAAGTGGGTGGGTGGGTGGGTCATATAGGACAAAAAAATATCCTAAAAAATAATATACATACATAGTTCCTGTTGTTTAATCACATTTGGAGGCTGTAGAGAGCAAAAATGCTTGCCGAGTTACGAGAGCGCGCGCTCCGGTACCTCGATTTCGCCGTTGCCGCGCAACGTTTTTCGCTCCAAAATCCGTAAATCAAAAATTCACATATTTTAATTTTTAGTTAAATGATCTTAAAATGTTTTTCTACAATATGGTAATTTCCATTTTTCATATTAAATCGGCACTTTTTTATAAATAACGTTTAAAAATTTAAATGACCTTTTGATGACCTTTAACATTGTTCAAGGTCAAAGTGTTCACAGTACTTTTTATTGTCCACTATATGTTACATAATCTGGCGCAAGTTTTATATTTTTACCTTAATTTGTTTTTGAGCTACAGTGCTTCAAAGTTAGGTATAATGTGGAACTTGCAAAAATTTGAATTTGAATTTTTGGCGGGAAAAACCCGATTTTGAAAATTTTGACTTTCGGCAAAAAAGTACCTTGGATAGGTCTATAACATATATCAAAATGAAAAACATCCGATTATACGTGTCTCATGCCTTATTATTATAGCCTGGAATTAACGATTATCAGTTTTGACAAGCAAACCTT
Organism: Ecdyonurus torrentis; assembly: GCA_949318235.1. NCBI lineage: Eukaryota > Metazoa > Arthropoda > Insecta > Ephemeroptera > Heptageniidae > Ecdyonurus > Ecdyonurus torrentis. The sequence continues at coordinate 19,730,476 of OX439131.1, forward strand.
TCCTTTACTGTACTTAATAAAAAAATAAAACTACATTTGATTCGTATTATTAATTAAAAATTAGTAAAAAATATTCAATGACAAGATTATTATAATTACTATAGTATATATACGCAAAAATGTATAAAAGTGAATCCTATATAATACTATTTATAATACGTAACTTACATATAAATTGGTCAATCGTACACGGAAAGAATAAATTACGTAATTTATGCTGCATTTATGTCAATATAGCATAAATGATGCATAATTTAGTATGCTAAATTAGAACAACATAAATAATTGAGCTGTACAACATAATATTCATACTTTAAGTAACATAGTTATTATGAAATATAGTATATAGATTATGCTGGTATTTAACACATTGTGCTGAAAATGAGCCTTAGCATAATTATTATGTACACTCTAAAAAATGGTGCATTACTTTAGTTACGAATACTAACTTATTTTAGATAATCACTTTTAAGTTATTATGAGTAGCTAAAATAATGCATTTTAGCAAGTTATTAAAAATATCTAATTTAATAACTATGAAAATATTGTGCTAAAATGCTTTATTTTAGCTACTTATAATAACTTAAAAGTGTATATCTTAAATAAATTAGTATTCGTAACTAAAGTAATGCACCAAGTTTTAGAGTGTATTTATTTATTTTCGGGTACATACACTGGTCCCGAATAAATCTGACTGAAGTGTTAATCTGTCCAAACATTCAATATGGGGAAACTTTAACGCAAGCGGTCAGATTTATTCGGGACCAGTGCACATGCTTTTTTTTTTCTCTCTTCTAATGTTTTTGCAATGATTATGAAAGTAAGTGAAGCTCTCCACACCACCTGTCTAACTCACATTAACAACGGTGACGTCTATTAATTCTCTCTTGTGACCTGGGCATATAAAGCAATATTTGTATTGCGTAATAAATTCAATTTTATGCTCTTACAATTAGACGGAGATTAAATACAATTAATTACGTAGAGCTCCATATAAATAGAATTTCTTTTTACCTAGTACATATTAATATGAGTTATATGCAATTTGTTGAAAAATAATTCTTATTGTATATGTGAAATTTCTTTCATCATTTTAAGTATCAAACATACTTGTATCGTCGTTATTATTAAAAGTTTCTTTCATTAAAAATAAATATAAGTTTCTTATATAATACAAACATATGAAATAAATATATTTTTAATAATAAATGAAAGATGAAGTATTATATATACTATAAGTCAATACCACATCTCAAGTTCATTAAAACTTTTATACAATATAAGTTTTCATCGCAGTTCCTGCATTATTATAAAAAAAAGACTATTTTTTTTTTGTTCAATGTTGCACAATTCTATTATAGTTGGATTTTTTCTTTTTTATTCAAGTTTGATATAGAAATGTTCAATACCATATTCTAGTACAGAATGCTATATTCTTTTTTTGTGCTATCATTATATTCCAACTTCATGTTCTATATCAGACGAAATACAATACCATTGGCCTGGGATTTCTGAAGCCCTATAATACGTACAGTCTTAAATTTTCTGTATGAAGCAGGAAAGGGTAAAAATAACTGATACATGGAACTTAATCGGATAATGCAAAACTACCCTTTCACGATTTTCTAAAACAGATTCACAATAAAATTTACCAATAAAAGGGGTATTTATTTATTTTTTTTATTTTTTTTTTTTTTACAAATTTTTGAACCAAGATTTGTGTAAAAACTTTGTGTAAAAAATTTAATCCATTTTCTGCAATGGCTGTATATTAACTAAGTGATGTAACAATGACAGCTCAATACAAAGACTTTGTACGAGAATTATTAATAACTCAAGAGTACTCGAATATATACTTTCGCGTTACCACCAGTGATAGACGATGCCGATATTTCAGCACTTGGTTTATACATAATAATACAAGGTCAGCAGCAATTTGAAAATCTTGCCAACAAAATGGTACCGCAATGTTAATATTATATTATATTTAATGTAAGTAGATAACCTATGTAATCCAGAGAGGATTCCCGCTGAAACGTACTGGTCAGCTGGAGACGTGTATTGCGGGTCAAAATTACATTGATCAAATGGGCAACAAAATATAACTTCCAGGATAAAATAAAAGTAAAGGCAACAGAAAATTGAATATAACGATATTCTCTTTGGATTACCTGTCTATAGAAATACCTTAATTATATTGGACATCACTGTTTAAAATGTATAAGGAAGTTTTGATTGATTGGTTGATTGATTGATTGATTGATTGATTGATTGATTGATTGATTGATTGATTGATTGATTGATTGATTGATTGATTGATTGATTGATTGATTGATTGATTGATTGATTGATTGATTGATTGATTGATTGATTGATTGATTGTTTGATTGATTGAGTATTTATTTACTTTTATGAAAAATAAGTTAATTACATGATGGTGATTGCAAGTATGTAATTATCAGTTATAGGAGTAATACAAATACATTAAATTGTTAATATTATTAACAAGAATACCATGTGCTGTGTTTGTTTAATTGATCTTAAATATTAATGACGGGGTAGAATATTATCCACAGGTATTGGAGTAAGTTTTTATATATAAACTATTGGTTGCCATTAGTGACTACCTGATGGATGGGTCTTAATTTAGTCGAGAAGGACTCTAATTAGAACTACATTATACATTACATTGTATAAATTTCTTGTTCTTTTACATCATTAAACACAGAAATAATCAGTAATCACTTAAAACATAAAATTATACAACTTTTGAAATAATTGAAATGCTTCACAATAAATTGTTTTTCTGTATTTTTTCCCCTCAATACAAGTCTCATTATCTTAAAAATAAAATATTACCAACCAACTTTTTAGTCCTGATTACGTTTATAACAACTTACAATGAACAATCTATGCAAAATATAATATATATACTTTTCAAAATTACGTGTAAAGTTACTAGACAAAGATGTTATTTGCTTAAAAAATTGTACTCGTTTTTTATTCAAGACTTGACTGATTGAGTATTTTACTTTTATACGTACGTAAATATTTACATACATATAATCATTAAAAGTTAGTATATTCAAGTATATATACACATGTAATGTTAATCCATTACCATTATTATACTCATTGTTGCTGTGCGTGTAAAAGTAATATTGATTCCCAGACAAGTTTGCAATAAACAAGAATGAGTTTTCCGCTCTTCAAAAGTAACACTAGAATATCTTTAATGTTTTTAGCTTTACAATATATATATATATATATATATATATAAACACATAATATAAAATTTTATGATTATACATCTGTGCAAAAAAATAAATAAATAAAATTAAAGCACTAGATCTTATAGTTATACAGAAAAACAACAACTCATTTTTCACTTCCATAAGCATCAGTAAAAATATTGAAAAATATATTTATACATAATATACTGTATGTTAGGTAAAAAGTGAGAATTTATAATGGCATATTCAACGATATTTGTGTCACTTTATACCAAACAGACAGTATAATATATTATACAGGACACAGGACTTACTACTTACAAATGCAAGCCATTATACAAAAAAATAGCCACCAAGTTTGCAAATGAGAAAAAAAAAAAAAAAAAAAAAAGTAAAAGGATGTAGCGGTTTTCAATAATTAAATATGCAGTAATCCAATAACATGTAATTGCAATCAAAGTACTGTACGTAGGTAAAGAAAAAGCTTTTATTTTATCGGGTCATATATATATATATATAAGAAGTATCAATCGCACAGTATCTATAGTATAGCAACAAATAAATACAAAGACATTATATGATATTCACATATTATTATGTAATAAACGATAGCATAGTATTTAATAAAGTTTACATTTTTATCTTTATTGCACGGATATTGAAAGAAGAAATCCAGAAACAGGAAGTTTATAAAACCTGGATGAGCTCAAACTTCTACCTTGAAGCTTTGTTCATGATATAAATTTTTATTTTTATTCCAAGTATAAGATATCATATAAACAATATTTAATAAAGTTTATTTTTCTTTTAGGTATTTTTAATAGTTTCGGTGTAAAACAATATTATATCTAGCGTCTTACTAAATGTTATTTTTTGAGTAAATCAATCTGAAAAAAGCAGAGAGTATACTATAAACTGGTACAGGTGATTTACATTTTTTATGTTACTTACTTTAAATACATGTATAGATTGAAAATAAATGGGGGAAATATCAAAACAGTAACGTTTAGATGTTGTGGAGCGATGGTGTTAAAATCATTGATTTTAAAATAGGCATTATCTAACATCATAAAACTCCCCAAACTCACGCTTTTTTTTTTTCACTTAAAGAAAAAATATAATGTTGTATCATTTTTCATCTATTGTCTTTTTTTTCTAAAGCAAGAGCTTTATTTTCATTTGTCAATTTTCTAATCTTTAATAACTAAAATAGTATAAAATTTTTAATAACTTTACATGCTCATGTAGCTGTACAGTACAGATTTCTTTACAATTTTTGCTTTGTTTTTTCGTATACTGTACTATACCTTTTAATTTATATTTGGTGCATTCTGATATTTGCTCTCTGTGGCAGTGCAAATAAAAAGTTTAAAGAGCAAGGTGAGCAAGAAATAGTGCTTTCGGAATTCTCTTTTTGTATATTTCGTTATGACGTTAACTTAATTAGTAAAAAAAAAGTAATTAATTAATAATTTTATTATTTTTAATTTAAATTGTACACAACAAAAAAGTAATTTTTTATTTCTTGTTTGGTAAAGTTTTTACGCATTCAAATAAACAGTAAACATGTTTTTTCTTGGTTTATTTTTACATCAACATGAGAAAAGCAGCAAATTACTTGTACCTTACACACCTGAGCAATGGTGATCAATCACACTAAAAACAGAAAATATGACGAATGTGATTTTAAGTTGACAAATTTCCCCAAAACTTTCTATATATCATAACGATTTTCATATACATATTCTAAAAGTAAATATTGACCAACCGTGCTTTGGTTTGAAAAGTTTAATTTAATTAATTTCTTGTTTTTATTTCATATGGTTATGTAATTTTTCGATGTGTTTGCATTCTATGATACTAAATCCTTTTCTAGACTCGACTTAATCTCTTGGCTCATATACCCTCGCTTGGGTTTTATGCATCTTGGCGCAACAGTAAAGCAATACTATAAGCTGTGACTGACTACTATATTATAGCACCTAGCTCTAGTACTACCGCAACATTAATATACACATCATTTAGGTTTACAGTCACTGGTTATGAGTCTGCATGATGACATCTTTGCTTACGTGTTATATTCTATTTGATATCGATTGTGTGCTATTATGCAACACATGCATCTTTTGGATTTTGTTTCATGGAATTGTTTGTATAATTCTCTCTCTCTCTCTCTCTCTCTCTCTCTCTCTCTCTCTCTCCTTCTCATTTTGTTTTGTTTTTTATGTACGTAAGATCATAAGTATTTTATATTCATTATAAAGAAAAAAAAGTTCATACATTTTTTTTAAATTTAAACTTCAAAAAATGGAAACTAAATGAAGAAATTTACTTCAAGACAAAAGCTTTCTAGAAAAAACAAATAAATAATATTAACGTTTATAAGAAAACCTTCTTTCTACATTTCATTGGCAGAAAAATCACTTTTCCATGAATTAAAACGCATAAAAGCCATATGCATTGACCCGAATGTAATATAGTTATTCATGAGACGTCGAGTTATTGGGATAAAAATCGATGCATATTATTGGTAAAGTAAGAGTTAGGTCAGGCCACCACCTATACAATGTTTATTAGACCGTAGATGACCAGTATGTTTAGATCTGTCGATAAAACCTATATAGTTGGGCGTAACAAGATTTTACTGATTTTTAGCTTTACAAGCAGGAATATATAAATATTAACGTGAGTTTTACTGTCAAAGAAAAATTCTTTCCACAAAATAGAAAAATAAATCAAAAAATTTATTGGTATTTATAACTTAAAATTAAATTGTCATGGTTACTCAAGGATATAATATTGGAAATGATTTCAAATATTTTATTGAAATATAGAAAGTCAATTATTTTTCATAAAAATGTTATCATCAGTAAATAAATATGCATCGATGCATTTTATGATGAATACAAATATGTGGCGTAATAAACACATTTTACGTGTAAAGTTTCAAAGTTAAATAAAACTGTGTAAAATTGATTACAATCTTATTTTCATTTGACAATTTATTAAATAAAAAGATTAAATAGTAATAATGTATGCATTATTTTTATCAACTGAATTCAACAGTATGAAAAGTATGCACTTTTTAATTTATTCTTTACTTATACAACAGGGTATATATAATATAAACAGAAATAAACTATTCTGTCTAGTCAGCAACTTTATAATATAAACACATCTGCCGTGTAAATATAATGTGTAAACTAATACCTCAAATTATTTTTAATATATATTAAAATATTTTATGAAAAGAAAAAAAAATACATATAGGGGTATTATATTCAATAAAAAAAAACTATTTGAACTTTTCAATATAAAATTGAGAAGCAGTTCTTCAATTCGACTTGAATCACGATTCCTTTTGAATTAAAGTTTCTCAAAGCTTTGATGACTTTTGTGAACGTGAACGTTTCTCTTGATATATTATTATACTTCTCAAATAGACTCATAGTGTATGATGTTTGCAAAGTACGGTATAGTACAACATACACACACGCACGAAACACTCAAAGGAAATTATGTCTAATTATGAGTCATGTTTCAAATTTAACTGCTGTGGCTATTCATGTTGGATTTTGATATAATTGGTATTCATTTCACGTAATATAGTAAATATATAAAAGATGTTTCTCTATTTTAGGAATTTGAATTTGATATTCTATAATTGAGAGCTTATTAATTAGCTCATGAAAAACATAATAAAGGATATCAATTAAAATTTTGAAATAATTATTCAATTTTGAAGAAAACAACAACAACAACAAGATCAACAACAATAACTTAGAAAGTATAATAATATGTTATAATTAAAGCTCTTCATTCCATTTTTGATTCAGTATTGTTCAGTTACGTTTAAAATTGACCTTTATGTTTACACATTACAAATTTATTGTTATAGCAAGAGTAATCTGTTTGCAAAGGCTACTTCTCTGGTCAAGGTACTGAACGGTCATGAGTCATGAATAAGTTATAAAGCATTAAATATAATGTAAAAATCTTAAGGGTTGTATTCAGATGGCTTTCATCTCAAAATCTAAAAACAAAACTTCCAAACTTTATGATGTCATTTGAATGTTAGGTACTGTACCTATAATAGAAATTTTAGAACTCATGACCGTCAGATAAGAGAGAAAATAATTTATGAAATTAACATGGGCTCTTATGGAACTCAAATTTCAAAATATCATGATTTAAAATCTATAGCATCGTGAACCCCCAAAATTTTTACATTTTTGAAGTTACCTTATCCTATTGTATCACTTTGCAAAAATTCAGATTTTTCTTTCTCTACAACTTTTTAGTCAAATACCGTCCCTGAATTCCCGCGACCTTAAATGTACCAACACAGCCACAAAGATAGGTAGGGGTAGGGTGCGGTGGGGGGGGGGGGGGGGGGGGGGGGCAAAAAAATATTAAAATGTTGCCTTAATTCTTTTGTTTGTAACTTATTCTTACATGATGGGTACATGTAATACGGTTGAAAAAGCCGTGTATAGAGTTAAATTATATTATTATTTGTTAAAATAATACATTTGCAACACACATCAAATCACAATAAAGACTTCATACAGTCCCACGGGCAACAAAATAAACTATAGTAGCATAACCTAGAAAAAAGGATTACAATAAATATATTATTTTCTATACATAAAATGATCTCATTTATAATTTTATATAATAATTAATGATCATATTTTTCCGTGCTCCTATACAAATAAGCTTCTTATTTAACTTTGAAAACTATTTACATATTACAAATTTATTGTTATATAACAAGAGTGATATGTTTGCTAAGGCTAACTTCACCTCTCTTTATATAAAGTAAATAACGAGAGGCGTTGGGTTTAATTACACACGCCAGCTTAATTACAAGAAGTTGACCGCTCTTGCTCTATAGCTCTCGTGTTATCCAATACTTGTCGCAATATGAGATTGAAAATGATACTTGTTTGAATGTAAGTTTGCATAACCATTATCAATTAATAAACAGTTTCAAACTTTTCATCATAAATCATGACTTATACTGTGCGGATATCGGATTATTATATTATTGATCTAAAAATATTAAACTTATATTATTAATTAGTTTTTGAAAGTGTTATAACATGCAAATGTAATGCACAGTCTGCGGCGTAGTTGGCTTACATTTTTAAAACAAAATTCACGCATATATAATGCCACACAAATTTTAACCCTCTCTGGTGAAAGTTGCAGTTTCAATTTTAATTTCAAATTGAGTTCATTCATAATTATAAGTATTGCGGTAAATACAAAGGTGAAATATTTACGCATAGGTAAAAAAAAAAATAAATAGAATATAAAATATAACTTACCTTAATTTAGCCTTAATTGATGTGTTTCATGCGTACCTTCATTAAATAAACAAAATGTTCTTTCTTCATTAAAAAAAATTGTTATATATTTATAGATACAGTAATTAAGTCACTCACGTATCATACACAAATTTATAGCATATTGAATTTTATTCAATGAAAATTATGTTGTTGCTTACTCAGCTACTCAAGTTGAACTGACCACTAACAGCAGTGGACAAACTTTTGGTGTCACTAAATAACTCGTGACTTTTCAGTCATGACCCTTGGTTTCCAAAGGTACAAGTTGGTTTTGTACTTCGAACTCACATATCTGCTGGTTATAAATATATAAACAAAATTTAAATCTTTACAAATTTACATTGGTATAAAATACGAAGTTCAATTGACTACACGTTGCGCATTTTTTTTTTTTTTTTTTTTTTTTTGTGAATTGTAAAAAAATAATTTTGTTATTTTATTTCTACTGTTTTTTTAACTAACTTACAGATGAGCGATCGTCAGATTTTTCTCGCAAATAAACAGCATTTTTTTTTTTTTTTTTTTTTTTGTATACATAGTGTTTCTTTTTTTCTGGCAACGCAAAAAGCACTTTTTTTAACATTTTATTTTTTTTACGAGTTTTGTACCATTGAATAAAAAAAAAGAAGATAAATTCAAAGTTAGTGACCGAATTGATTTAATGAGGCTATAAACTCTATAGAACATTTTAAATTAAAAATTAATTACGTAATATAATTATAATATGAAGAGAAGTACTAGTACTAGAAGCAACTACTTTATTTGCTTATTTCACTCGCTTTGCTTCAATAATGTTCTACAATACGTGTGTATTTATTTTCAAAGTTGAAGTGGCATTACAAATAATAATGTATTTTAGTTTTTGTGGCATATGTTTACATTGAATGTTTTCTTTTCAAATTAAATATTTATTTAAGAATGATTATAGTAAAATAATATGTACTTTAGTAGAAATAATTTATTTGTCTAATGCCATAGTTTTAGATTTAGCGACAAACAATTTTAATTTCTATTATTATTTTTAAACAACAAAAAGTGTTTCTGGGAAATTTCCTGTATTGTTTTTATTTTTAAATATTGAAATAAAAGTGTATACTGTTTATTTAAAAATTGTTGTCTTTTTAAAAATGAAGATAAATTTAGAATGTAATATTTTTTCGTTTTGAGACCTGTTTTCTGATCGTTTCTAATCATTTTGTAAAAAAATAATAACCTATACAGTATATAAGATAATACATTATAATATATTATGATTGCGAAGTATTAAGTAAATAAATAAAAGAATTTGATCTGCATATGATCATACAGTGAAAACGAACGTTAAATACAAACTTCTCTGAGTTGACATTTACAGCATTATTGAAAACCAGAAAACCCAATATTTACAACATAACAAAAATATGTAATTAGTTATTTAGATGGCTCACAAAATGTCAAAAACTAATGCTAACACACACAAAAAGGGTGTTTTGTGTATTAGTATAATTTTAGCATCAGTATAAGCAACATAATATTCACACGATTATACAGTGCATAACAAAACGCGCGTTGTTATTTTATAGAATCATGCTTGCTTCGTACATTAACATACAAATAATGAAGTCTTTTTAAATACACTGAGAATACAAAATAGTAGACGTTCGTATTTTAAAACTGGTACTTAGTAAACAAGTCGTGCATTTTCTCTAAATGTATACTTGATACATTACATTCTAAATTATTACCTAAATTTATGCAAATTTTAATATAATAGAGATTATAACACATTTAAAATGTTCACTCTCTACCAGTGAATGTTTACTCACTACTAATAGTGCATGGGTACTGTCTACTAGTGTAATAGGTAGAGAGTATACATGGATTGTTTATGTTTACTCAAAATGCGGAAAAGGAAGTGCCGGAAGAGGAAACCACGTGACAGTAAAAGTGGGAGGTAGCTCAGGCCTAGCTTGCTGCTGGCACCAACTTTTCTTCCACTTTTACCGCCACGTGGTTTCCTCTTCCGGCCACTTCCTTTTCCGCTTTTTGAGTAAACATAAACAATCATGGTAGAGAGTATACTCAAATGTTTACGGAAAACCCAGCTTGTTCTGTAAATCTCATTTACAGTGATTGGCTGACCAACAAAATAAGACACATTCATTGGTTGATCTTGTTCTTTGAGCCGATAAAAGTGAGCTGCATGTTTTATATGGATTTTTTTTTTTTTTTGATTTTCTTTTATTTGTATCAAGTCCAAAGTTCTAAACAAATAAATAACAATGATAAACCATACATATAAACGTAGTAAACAGGTAACGACGTCATGATCATATGTTTTTAACAAAGGAAAATTTGCGAAGCTGGCTCAAGAGATGTGTGTAGTTTATAGAACGAACTCCCATATGTATCTTTTGTACTCATACTTGCATCAACCCTATAGTCTTTACAGATTGCATATTTAGGGAAAAATACATACTCATACTTTGACGCACAATCAAAGCAAGTGTAATGTATACTCTCTAAATATTTGTGCATTGAGAGAACACATTTCTTTTTTAAGTATAGGGACATTTTTTTTTCATTAAAATATACTTGTAAAATGACAATATTTAAACACACCAAACTTAAAATATTACGTAAATTGAAATAGTTACAATAATAATGATGTTTGTGAATAACTTTAATGATTATATAACGTAACGTAGTTAATCAAGCTAAAGCCCAAGTTTCAAGTGACTTAGCACGTGTTTATGTAATCACTCTTAAGTCTTGTGAGTACTTACTGTACTGTGAGAGAGTAATTAACTTCACTTTCCTCTTTTTGTTTGTTACTCATCATATTATATAGCAAGCAACTCTCGTCTACTCTGTGTCACTTTTCACTTTAGTCCTCTCACTTGCAAACCATTTCATTTATATCTTGAAATAAGAGCTTTAAAAATAATTTAATTTAGTTTTCATTTACTACGTTAAAGTATGAAGAAAATGAAATTCGAAAATAATACGTAAATTTAGAACCTTCTCTCTCTCTCTCTCTCTCTCTCTCTCTCTCTCTCTCTCTCTCTTAAGGGTTGTATTTAGATGGCTTGTATCTTAATATCTAAAAAGAAAACTAGTAAATTTTATTATGCTTTTGGAAGTTAGTAGTATGACAGCTACCTATGATAAAGTTTTTAGAACTCTTGACCATCATGTAAGAAATTAAAATTGTGCTCTTATGGGGTTAAAACTTCAAATAATAATATTAATTTAAAATCTAGTATGGTGCACCCCACCCCCTCATTTTTCTTACATTTTTGAAGATCTAATGTACCACTGTGCGAAATTTCAGATTTTTCATTCTTTGCAACTCTATTTAGTCAAATCCCGCAGTAGCTGATATCCCACCTGAAATGAATAAAAGTGATTTTAAATTTAGAATACATTTTGTTGCAAACATTTTTTTAGTTTAATTTTTTTGAAATACAATTCTTGCTTTCTCTCTTTCCTCTTTTTGTCATAATTTGTTTAAATTTTGTATCAACGTATCAATCATTGAATGTTTATAAATTATACTTTGCGTTTGTTTCTATACACGCAATTGTGTATTTAATATTATTTAATAGGATTCTGTTTTTTACCCACGGTACAATTTTTTTATGATCTGCGTTAATATTCAGATTAAATTTTATGAAATTGATAAATAGGTATATATAAATAAAATTATTAATTTTTTATTATATTGTATTATTATATATTATAGATACTGTATAATATGTGTATATATATATATATATATATATATATATATATATATATATATATATATATATATATATATATATATATATATATATATATATATATATATATTATATATATATATATATATATATATATATATATATATATATATATATATATATATATATAATATTATGTAGGATAAATAATTAATATAATTTAATACTCTAATTATAATGTTAATATAATCGTTATAATCATAAATATATTATTAAAATTGTTTAATAAATGAGGCTTTAATTAAAAATATATATAATAGCAGGTTTAAAATGATTAATTAATGTTAGCTAATGGGACAAAATGGAATTTTGTCAAAGGAAAAAGTGAGTAACATGGATTTTCACAGTCGACTCTCTTGAATATTTTATTGACAAAGTCATTGAGGCTTTTTATATTATTATATATTTCCAAGCTGAGGTAAAATTTTGACCTTAGAAATCAAATGAATAATAATTTTTCATGTAATACAAAATATTTAAGTACATAAACTGAAGTATAAAATTTTACTATGCTTTGTTATGGCAATGCATATTTAAATGAAAGTAAAGATTAAATATTTTAGTACGTTTCATCTCTTTGCAGTGTACAACAAATCAATACAGTACAATACAAAATACAATACCAAAAAAAAAAAAAAAAAAAAAAAAAAAAAAAAAGCACAAATATAAATTACAAATATTTATAAAATACGTTGTAAACTCTAATAAAATTTGAAATAATTAATTATATTAGCAGTATTTTACATTGTTTGCTGTCAGATAATCATAGAACACAGTACAGTACATCATCAGTACAGTACAGTATCAGTACATCAGATACACAGTAGGTATATCATATCTTGAGACTGATTTTTAAAAGATGTTAATAATATATTATTCACTTTGCTTTACATATCTTATATACGAAGTGCATTATAAATAAAGGTATGCAGTAATCATGATCGTTTTTGCTGAGATGTGTTATAAAATTTTTCATCATTCTTATATCATGAGTACGCTGCAGATACACTCTGGCTAAAACAAGGTAGTTCCCGCCAAAAGCTGTATCCGCGGTGCTAAACCAATCAGAGAGTGTGTTATAAACCTACTAGCCAATCACAGTTGACATTGTTAATTATACTGTATCCGCTCGAACTATAGAGAATTGGGAGAAATGTAGTTTTAAACCAGGATGGATCTCTTTTTAACAATTTAGCACATTCATAGATACAAATAAATATGTAAGACAAAGGCTATATCATTAATTCTCAGGACAAAAAAGTCTTCATATAAATGTAATTGCATAAAGCCATGAAGTAAATGTTAACATCATAGCGTCTGTACTCATTGGAAACAAAAATGATAAAAGTTTATAATCACATATTACTTACTTTGATGTTATAAAGTGTTAAAGCCATCATAGACCACATAAAACAACACGTGCTTTTTAATGAATAAAAACAAAATGGGATCTTCAAAACTGATGACAATTTTTACCAAAATGTTAATGTAAATGTAACCCCACGAGAGAGCGTGAAAAAACTATGAAGTATGCAATTTGCGTGAAAATTCATGTTTATGACGTTAGAAACATACAAAAATTAGTATAAAAATGTTGTGCGGGTTGCATAAATCGAATTTTATGATCACTGCTACTGTTGGGGTTTGAGACAAAATAATGTTATTTATGTAAATCCGATGAAGTGTTTTGTGATATAAATGCTTATGTTTTTCTCTGGTCTATTCCTTTAATATAAAAATGTATCTAAAATAGATCGCAGTATTACTATTATTTTTAAGCATGAATCTTAGTACCTAACCTACTCATTCTCAGATAAAATAATACAACAAACAAACGAACAGTTAATTTATACAAATTTATATTACCATACTTGGATTTTTTTATATGAATTTTAATTTATTTATGTTTATTATAATTTTTAAATATAAATGTTCAAGACTTTTAAATAGTTTTATAATAGCATTTTAAATCTCTCACTATAGCTAGGAATTTTTATATAGGTTTCCAGAAACACTTAAAGTGTCATTTGGTACATTTAGTGTGTCGTATTTTTCCATATTCATGATGGATTACTGTATTACTTGTCACTTTAGTTAAAAAATTATAAAAAAAACTGTTGAAAGCCCTTAAAAAGTAATATATATATATATATATATATATATATATATATATATATATATATATATATATATATATATATATATATATATATATATATATATATATATATATATATATATATAAAAGATATACAAAGAAGTAATGCGGAAATATAAGTAACTTTTCTAAAGTTTTAATCTTAAGTTATATAAAAAAATTCATGTGGATACAAAAAGAGGTAATTTATATATATATGAATTGAAACTTCTCATTTAAAACACAAGATTTTATAACTGAAAGAAAAAAAAAAAGATGAAGAGTTTTTCATTTGTTTTAAAAATATTAGATGATGAGAGAGTGTTGAGTTATTATTTACAGTTTTCTCTTTTGTTTACAGACGGAACAGTTCACGCTACTGTGGATTCTCTTCGTGTTAATTGTATTGGGAAACTCAGCAGTCCTAGCAGCTTTGCTACTTGATCACAAGGGACGCAAATCTCGAATGAATTTCTTCATCATGCAACTTGCTTTCGCAGGTATGAATACAAACAACTATAACATAAAATATTCAATATTGTAAAGAAACTTATATATATATTTTTTTCTATATTCATTATTACAATATGAATACTATGAATAAGGAAAGTTGAAGAAAGCTAAATTATTTTATATTTTTTGAAGCTATGAAATGTTTCGTTTTTATAGATGTAAATTAGTTTTGAAAGGAATGCCGAATTATTTATTTCTATTTTTGGTACCTTTTTCATTTTGATATATTTTTATCATGATATTCAAAGTATATTCGTATTTCATTTTAATTTAATTTTAATTTAACTTTACCTCTTGTAACTAGCCACTACTTTTTATTAAATGTTTGAATTAGGTAAACAATAGTATTATTTTCTTTTAATTTATTAACATATATTCACTGGCTGTATAGGTACACAGACTAAAACTATTGTAGTGGAAGTTAATGCGTAATATGAAAATTATTTTTAATTGTATAACATACCATAAATTTGTTTATATAATATATTATTGTAAAATATTTTTTAACTATAGGAAAACGGATTTGAATATTATTTTTACATTATACTATTTTTTTTTTTTTTTTTTTTTTTTTTTTTTTTGCATGCATGCATGATTATACAAAATTTCAATAATAACTGTGGCTTAAAAATTGTTAAAATAGATTGCTGTAAAATCAAAATATTATATTGTATGTATATATATTTATAACATGTGTACTTCAATAGAAAGGATCAGTAATTCTTTTCAAATTATATTGAATGTAAAAAAATATGCTACATGTGAAATTTAATACTAAATTGTATAAAAAAAGCACAAAACATCAATGATCAATCATTAATTAAAAAAAAAAAGATTCAATGAAAAATCACTCAAACTTGATGAATTTTCTCAATACTTGATAAAAACTTTTTATTAAAAAAAGTATCAATATAGCTTTTGATTCGTATATAGATGTGATTGGAAATATTTTATAATTTCCATTTCCCCTTGTTTTATAAGTTTATTTTTACACACAAAAAGTTATATTCTTATTCTAAAAATTATACATATATATATTTATAATGCCTTTTATTTTATACTTTTATTAGACAGAAATAATAAAAAAGTGTTTTTAAAATCGAATAAGATCTTGATTCATTCACTTTGTAAGTGAATAATGTCTTTTCTGTTATAGAAAAGCCACAAATAACACTTTTTTTTTTTTTTTTTTTTTTTACAAATAAAACTTGCTTTCTATCTTTAGAATAGAATAAAAAATAAATGAATTCGAACACTCAAAACAAATACTGTAATAAATTTCTATTCTCTTCGTTGTATTTTAAGTTCAATTTATTACTTTATGTAGCTAAATATTTTAGAGCTTAAAGTTGTAAACTTAAAGATTACTTCTCTTTTACTTCAATAAAAAAATCATCTCTTTCTAAAATTAAATTTTTTGAACCATTGACAGATTATGTATCATAAAAATATGAAGACTATATAAATTGAGAAATATGTACGAAAAAATTACAGCTTATGGGTTTTAAAATCAAATTAGCGTAGTAAAAAGTTGGCATTTCTAGATACAGTATATTTAAAGTATAAATTCTACTGTTTTCCGTACTCGATCAAGATTGAAATTTTTGTCATTCAATTATTCGTGCCAAATTTTTCGGAGTTTACATTGTAAAATAATTCAATCATGGTTAAAGAGCACAAATATAAAGGTTTGACGAGGAAATAAATTTAAGAATAATAGAGACTGTGAAATAAAATGAATGAATTTATAAGAATATCAACTCGTCATGACTATTCGTTTGTTATGTTTTCATGAGGAATATTTTTACTTTATTTAAATATAGAACAATAATATTTTAAAATTGAAAAAAAAATTGCAACATAATTTTCAAAGCAAAAGTGTACTGTACAGTATGTCTATGAGTGATAGAGAGAGAGAGAGAGAGAGAAAACAGCTTTTAAGTGCACAAAAGATTAAACAAATACGAAGTACCGTTCTATTATACATAAAATACAAGGAATCGATTTTTCTACATCAAACGTTAAAAAATAGGTACATTACTTTTTTTTTTTTTTTTTTTTTTTACAAAAGTGCTTACCCATTGAAAATAACTAAGACTAAACGACTTCTACTTGCATTTTGTTACAGTTGTTTACATTACTGACTTTTTATGTATTATAATACGTATAAACCTTTGAATTTTATGAAACTGTTGAAATTTTACTTAGACGTGTTATAAAATAAAATCGGATGAAAGAATTTTTTTTTTCCCTTTCATGATGTTTTAATTAATAATGTAAAAATGAAACAGTGTTAGTTAAGCTGCTGTAAATAAAAATCTTTAGGAAGGTTTAAAAATCTTTTAATTTTTTTTATATATATATAAATTTATAAATCGTAAAAAAAAAAAAAAAAAAAAAAAAAAAAAAAAAAAACAGCTCACACGAACCAGTGTTTCTAATTTCTATACTAATATAAAAAAATAATAATAAGTAACAATTTTTGTTCCTTACAATATATTTAAAAGCTTTGAATTTTGACATAGTGATTTTTTCCATAATGCAAATAATATTGTTCCGAGTGAAAAAGACCTAAACTTTTTTTTGTTTTTTGTTTTTGGAAACAACTAATTTTTGAACCAGAAGAAATTTTAACATCTTCTATAATTTTTAAGTACAAAAAAAGTAGAAGAAATTTTAACATTTTCTATATAATTTTTAAGTACAAAAAAGTTTAATTTTAATTTCTGAACAAATTTTATTAATTGACAAATTAAAATTAATTAATCATTGTATATATAGTTAATGTTGATTGTATTAACGATAATTAAATAAAGAGAAGAAAGTTGTCAACAATCTCTCTCAACGATCTAAATTTGTTCTTCAAATTGTAAACTTCATTGAGCTCGATGGCAACAAGTTAAATCTAGCGTTTACATTTTGTCTTCTACATTTTTTCATTAATATATTCCTTATCTAAATAAGACGGAATGAAAACTTTCAGCATTCATTTTGTATTACATAAATATATTTAAATTAAAGAAAGAAATTGAACTTAATTTTTCTTGACGTTGTTTAAAAAAAAAAAATAATAATAGAATTATTTAACAAAATGTTTATATATAATTTTGCTCTCGCTTATTACTGATATTTGTAAATGAATAGAGACATACAAAAATAAGAAAAAAATACAAATAAAGGATTGCGTAAAAGTATACTAACATTATTTTATAATGGAAGTTGTTATCTATTTACAAACGTTAGTGATTTTTCAATATCATAAAGTTAAAAAATAAACGTTTGCCCACTTTTTTTTTGTGTAAGCATCAAAAAAAAAAAAAAAAAAAGAAAAAAAAGGGAAGAGACTTCAAACAGTGCGTACATAATATATCATACATACATACATTGTTTGTTTTTGTTTTATTATCTTTTTTTTTCTGTCATTTCTTTTTTTTTACAAACCTAACTCTTTTTATTATTATTATTATTCAGAACTTCAGAAGAGCTTCCAGTTTTGTATTTGTGTTTCCAATTTTCCTCTTACTTAAAAACTTAAAGTAATTTGATCTTGTTTGACACACACACACACACAAAAAGAGTAGATTATAAGCGTGGGTGTGTCTTAAAATAAGAACGTTATATTAACTTGATACTACATGGCTTAAATTTTAAGAGTTTTTTGTTGAGTGAGACTTTCGTGTAGTAAAATTCTCAAGGGACAGATTAGTTATGTTTATATATATATGTCAATACATCGATCTTCATCGCGGTAATAAAGAGACGAACTTCACAAATATAATAATAATAATTCATAGGACTTTATTTTCTACATATAATTTAGGTTATTGTTTGTCTGATGTTTTATTATAGGACGTACTTATTGCTTTTCATTATGATTTTTTTTTTTTTTTTTTTTTTTTTTTTTTTTTAGTTTAAGACAAAGACAAATAGAGACAGAGACAGAAAGTATCTGAAAATTGTTTTGTTTTGAATTCATTCATAAGTTACATAATGCTAAATTTTATACACTATACATTTTACGAAACGTAGCATTTAAAATTTTTATTTTTAATAAAAATTCAAATTCATGTAAAATAAAACGTTTTGTAAATTTATTCTAAATATGTTTAAAATGAAAAGTATAAACTGTAGAAAATGAAGTGTTTTTATTATTACAAAAATAACAATTATTATTAATATTTTAGGGAATTTCCATTAGAGAGAAAGAGGTATTAACAACGAAATATGAGTGTAAGTGTTTTTCATGTCTGTTGGGCAAGAGATTTGTATTTTACAGCAAGTCTTCATAATAAAAACAATATGTTAAATCTTTTCACAGACAGTAGAAGAGACACAGAGAACGTATTTAAATAAAGACACACTTTTATTTTAATATAAAATTTATTTTGTCAAATGTTCTGCATAAAAAATTTTATTAATGTAGAAACAAAGATTGTTACTAAAATATTTAAAAAAGAAAAAAAAAGTAATTCACCGTAAAAAACACAATTATACATTATTTTTTTAATATAATCAACAGACATGTATAAAAATGGAAATGTAATGATCCACTTATATTTTGATTATCGTCACTTTTTAGTTTATATTATATATAATTATATAATATAATAATGAATATTAATAACAAATATATGAATAATTAATTTTTGTACAGAATTGTGATATACGTTATGATATTTTAAAATGATATAGTTAAAATTAAATATAAATTTTGCAGGGATTTTATTATTTCAATAATATTGTTTCAAAATATTGAGTATAAAAATATAAGCTTACATTTTATTACATTTAGGAATAATATAAAAATATGATTTTTTTTTATGTGTGAGATATATGTTAATGTTTAGATTAAAAACTATTATAAATAAAATAATAATGGGTTCCGAATGATCAAAGCACTTATACAAATCACCTCAAGAACTTTAGGAATCCTAATAAGATTGCAATATTTCTGATTATAGTTAGAAAATCTATAAGGCCATCAGAGGTAATTTAAGTTTGTTGATGAATTGTTCTCATGATACTTCTTTACACTCATATTATATTCATATACCAGCAGAGCTACTTCCAAAGTTAACTATTAAATATAAGCTAATAAGCTCATTTGCAAATATGCATTTTAAAATGAGGCGCACATCTTAGAATTTGAAGCATAAAATTAGTAATTGACTGCGCTTAAGTTTTTTTATTATTATTATTTTTTATTTATGTAATTTTATACTGAAAAGAGAATAATGCGTGCGCAATCATCGACAATTTTTGATCCCCACACTCTTGTAGTCAAACATCATTTCAAAAACGCTTTTGCCACGATCTCGTGTTTGCTGTCAACTTTTTATTATTATTATTATTATTTCTTACTCCTGTCTCGTGCTGAGAAAACTTGAAGTTTAAAAGACTTCTTTTCTCATAAAGTATTGCAGGTTGACTGCTTGCTTGCTTTGTCAAACTCTAAAGTTCCTTCTTTGATAACAACGAAACATTTTCACTAAAATACACTTCCGAGTTACTCTCAAAACCAGATATTACCACGTTAATGGAATCCACCTATTTTACCCCCGTCACGCTATATGATAAAAATAAACTTTCAAAAGATGTGTATATTCATCAACCTCTCTCTCTCCTCTCTGTCTCTCTCTCTCTCTTTCTCTCTTATTTATTCTTCAATTTAAATAGTAAAGTTGCACTTGCAAAAGTAGATTTTTCTGTTAAAAAACTGAAGTTACGTGTCATAGAGAAATTATCTCGTTAATTGGCAAGTTAGAGTTCATACTTTTAAGTAGTTTAATGCATTTCATGAGTAATTTAAATTTATTTATATTTTTTATACAATTAACAAGTAGAGCAAATAAAAATAAAACTTTGTGAATATTAATAATAATAATAATAATAATAATAATAACTTTATTAAGGCGTTGTGAGGGCATGACAGCCCTATTCTAATTCTAATGGAAATTTTATTAATAGCAAGTAAACCGTAGTAGTATTTATAATTTTATAAACAAATTTGCTATAATAGTAAACTGCAACAAAATAAATTTTCTGTCATCGAACGTTTATAATAAAATATTATTATGAAAATATTTTAAGCATATGATATAAAGCTGTAACATGCAGCTCTGTGCTATACGTCATGTTCATATCTTCAAAGCTAAATATAAATAATGCTCTATTTTTTTAAATAATAAAAATGTCATAAAATTTTACAGTACATAAGAAGTAAAATTTAAATATTCTTTTCATTTAAACGATATTATGCACAGCTGCTCTATTACATTAGATATTTTACTTAATTATGTTTTAAAATAAAATATAAAAAAGTGAGTTTTAACTTTTACGGCATGCAATTTTTTTTTTTAAATTTTGCAACATGTTTTAGTAATATTACAGTAAATACGTGCTGTAAAAAATGGAGAAAAAAGTGGCCAAGTTTAAACCAACATTGGCTTCCATAATATAATAAGATTGTTGATCAAGTAATACTTGCTTTCTTCCAAGACTTTAAAGTCAAATCTAAAATCTTTCTATTTATTTCTTGCTGATATATCAGCTTTGGTTAATCTTTTTCATAAAACAGCTCAAATTTTTGGTAGAAAAACACAATATTTAGACAAAACAAAAGTAATAAAATACAAACAAATAATGGTTAAAAGTATACATTATTTATGTTCTGGTCGTTGCAAGCTCAAGAACTAAGTAACACTGTTTATTTAAAAGAAACGCATCTAAATTTCGTTCAAACATATATAATTGGGGTCTTTAAATGTTATGTAAATGTAAGGATTTATAATGTCTTTCATTCATTTTATTTATTTGTAAAATAGAGCATAAATTAAATATTTTTTGAAAAGTTGTGTTATAAAAAGTGAATTACTTCAAGAAACAAAAGTAATGAAATGTAAATAATAACTCAGTTTTCTTTGTAACTTAAAAAGTTTGTGGTTTCAAATAATTTACACAAAAAAGCACCTGCATAACAGGATAGACATTTATCGTACACCAGGGATGAATTTGATACGAGTGTAATATCCATATAACGTTGACATTACGTATAGTTTAAACAAGAAGTGTGTCCACGTTGCTTACATGAGTGTCTTGGGATCATTCCTTGCAAGGTCATATATGCCACGTCCTTCAGGGGAAATATTTTTTATCTTTATAGTAGCAAAACTTTTTTTTTTTTCTTGAGCTTCAATTTAGAACTATTCAGAGAATGTTATTATAAAAGTATTCTTATATAAAGAAAAATGTAGAGTATATTGAAAGAAATTGTGTGTGACGTCATGTACTGTATAATACACTCATTCAGTGCCTATATGAATGGTATATAAATGAAAGTAGCTCAAATGCTTGTACTTCAATAATTTACTGCATTTGATACATATTCGTCTTGAGAGGACCAAGTAATAACGTGGGTTTTATAAAAATGCGAAAGAATTCATGAAAAAAAAAATAATAAAATAAAACATAAAACACGAATGAGGTCCCACGCACGCCAAATTCAGTGACAGACATCAAGCATTACATTTTGTTTAAAATATTTACTTGCGAAGTTTTGCCTACGTGCTTTTTCTTTTCATTTCCTTGCCCTGTTTTACTTGTCTTTTTTTTTTTTTTTTTTTTTTTTTTTTTTTTTTTTTTACTTTTCAATTTGGATAATTTTTTATTGATGCAAACTTAGTTATAGTGATTAGTGAAATTCGTAACTTTTTTTTTGAAAACTAAATAGTTTTGAGATTAAATGCAGATAGTTTATATATACTATCTCCAAATTTTGAGAGTTATAATTGTAGTAAAAAAAGTCATTGATATAAAAGTCTAACTTTATGTAGAAAAATAAAATGTCAGCAAGGCCCGATTATCCTCCATGCATTACGTATAATTTCTTGCGCCCTAAATATTGATATTTACTGTTTGTGCAGGTAGTATCTAAATTTTCTGATTGGATTATAAAAGTGATGCCTCTATTTTAGATTGAAAATACTGACTTTCTTGAATAACAAAACGAAATAATAATTTATTTGATGATGGAATAGAATCGATAGAGAGAGACATTCTAAATGCTCTATTTATTAAAGACGTAGAACACCTTGAACAAAAAAGTTGCCTAATATCCTAACATACCCAAATATCAACATTATTTTGGTCGGAGTCATTGATTTCTAATTTATTTTCCATTTACAAAGTGTCAGTTGCGGGTTTACTACGTCACAGCTCGCCTGTTTCCGCGCGCGTGGACCAGGCGAGCTGTGACGTAGTAAACCCGCAACTGACATTTTGTAAGTGGAAAATAAATTAGAAATCAATGACTCCGGCCAAAATAATGTTGATATTTGGGTATGTTAGGATATTAGGCAAGTTTTTTGTTCAAGGTGTTCTACGCCTTTAAAGATATTTTTGTCTTTTCGAGCATAAAAGAAAAAAATAATACAGCAAAAACAAGAAAGCAAACGAAGGAATGGAATGAGATTTTGGATTGTAAAAATGTTGATAAGTCAAAGAATTATGAGTTCATAACGATAAAAGTTGGGAAGGGAGATTTAGTCGTTGAAAAGCATGCGATAGAATAAATTGGATATCCATCCCTCATAAAATTGATATTCGTCCAGCTCTAGAAAATGCATTTTTTTTTCTGAACATTTTTTTTCAGCTTTAACAGTTTTCTATACATGAAAGTTAAAAAATAATCTTCAATTAAGACTCTAATAATAGAAAAACATCAACTTTATTTTAAATAATTTGATGAACTAAGAACATTCTAAAAATGAACAAAATATTAAAAAATTATAATTTCAGTCGGATCAAATTTTGTCATATGAAATAACCATGCTGGAAAATAATACTCTATGTATATTAAAAAAATAAAAAAATTCCATCAAAATTTGAGTAATTTGACACAATAAAGACAAAAAATAATAAAAAAGGTTTATTCTCATACAATTGGTCTGTTGTTTATTATTTTAAAAGCATTTTTTTATATCTTTAGATAAAAAAGCCTTAAAAATATCTCAAAAAAAGAAAAAAATATTTTCAAAGTTACTTTAAAATATTACATTCAGCTAAATATCCTTTACATTCAACTGTCTTTCTATGTGAATTTTCTTTATTAAAAGATGAAAACATAACTTTTGAAGTATTAGCTGCAGTCTCTCTCTCTCTCTCTCTCTCTCTCTCTCTCTCTCTCTCTCTATATATATATATATATATATATATATATATATATATATATATATATATATATATATATATATATATATATATATATATATTACATAAAATTGGAATACTTCTTACATTTTTTTTTAAATTACTATGTGCAATTTACTGTCATACTGTGTAAGGGAGTCCATTGTGAAATGAAAACATTCAATCAAGAAAAAGAGGAGGAAAAAAATTAATAATAATAATAATAATAATAAATAAAAAAACTTAACGTACTCATGTTTTTGAAAATGTTTAACATTCAAACAATATTCGAGCCAAATTTTCAATGCTCTTTATTTGAGCGAAATAAGCGCCAAATTAAAATGGCAATAAATTAAAATTATATCTTATATATAATATACACATATATATATATATATATATATATATATATATATATATATATATATATATATATATATATATATATATATATATATATATATATATATATATATATATATCAAACATGTTTGAATGTATACGTCATATTACAAAAGAACGCAAATATCAGAAAGTAATAGTCGAGATCCCCCCCCCCCTTTTTTTCTTTCTTTTTTACGTGAATGAAATTAATGATTTATACCGTATATTGCTTGATATTATATAAAACTACTAGTGTATATATTATTATCAGGCGTAAAATGTTTTCAATGTCTTGTTTTTACTATAGCTAGTAGCTACATAGTTAACATGGTCGGTGTGTATGGCGGGCCACTCGGGTCGCTAGGGGCAACAAATGATACGTGACGTCACAGAAATCCAAGTGGCTTCCTCGGGCAGAACACGACTCTAAGTTTGCAGCACAAAGTTTGTCACAAAATTGTCAAATCTTAAGGGGACACTTTATTATACAGATAATCAAATTTCCGTCGTAAGAGCAAAGTTATACCGCATCCTAGGAGAGCATTCTAGTATTATTATAACACAATTTTAAATAGCCATCGTTTAGGTTCTAATTTTATGTAGAAATATTCAGTTTTAATATTGGAAAAAAGAAATTGTATGCTACAACAATAAAGCATAATATTACCAAAGCATTCCGGTGCCTTTGTTTCCTTACAATCAATTAAAACATTATTTTGTAATTCAGTATAACCCACATCATTCCATTTGTAAGGGTGGTTGCATTCATGTTAAAATCAACGCCATAAGTGAGTACTAAATAACATAGGCTGGTATGGGAAAATGACACATTTTGCAAGTTAAAAAATACTTAGCAATCTTTTAGAGAGAATTAATGCTATATTAGCAAGTTGAATTAGGTTTTTAAGTATGCGAGAAAAATAAAAATGACAAAAAAAAAAAAAAAAAAAAAACAACTTATTTTCCAAAGAAAATAACGAAAACCCATGTGTGTCCTATGCTGAGCAATGTTATTCGTTACTCAATTATGGCATCGAAGTGCATTTATTATGACGTCATGTGCACACACACTGTATATATTTTGTGTGTACTCCATCAGTTATAAAAACTAGTTCTTACAAATTAAAGCCTTCTCAAAACAAAGTTACGTACATTTCAAACAATTCACACCAATTCAAACAATTCTACATCAATTCAAAATATTGCTTCAAATGTGTAGTGGTAAAATACATAATAATATAATATTTGTTTAGTGAAAATGTACAGAGTGAAACAAAATAACATTAAAATAATAACAATACTAATAATAACATAATATAACGTAAGTTAACTTTGATTTTTAAAGGTTTGTGCACGAAATTTATTGTTCTCCAATTTCCTTCAGCTCTGAATTATAATATTTAATATTTGTTATTAGTTAGTGTGGTTAAAGATGTCGTATATAAACACTTTAAATTTTGTAAACAAACAAACAAACAAATCAACCTACTCACAAAAACATAAACAAAAATACTTATATTCTAGGATTTATTTGTTCTAAATAAATAAGTCAATAAATATATATAAAAAAAATTATACACACTTTAATTTGACAGATTTTATTGTATACTGTATTATTATATGTTATACTTAGTTGTATTTCCAGCGGAATTTCTATATTACTATATTAAGGCAGCCTAAATGAATTAACAAAATATCAGCACGACTTAAGTTGACAGCTTCAATTATTTACGTATTTAACGCAGTGAAGAAGTTAAAGTTGTAATTACTTCGAAGCAAAGGGAATTAATTAATGCTAAATGCTTTTGTTATGTTTATGGTGAGGCTTTTGACTAATATGTGTATGCTTTTTGCTTGGCGCACAATCACATACAAAGAGAATAGAAATTATTATTCAGAGAGAGAGAGAGAGAGAGAGAGAGAGAGAGAGACCACAATTTCTTTCTAGTCAGAATTTGTCCTGGTTGGACTTAAGTAAGAGATCAGAGAAATAAAAATCAATAATAAATTTCCTTTCAAAATATCCACTGTTTTAAATTCCATTGTACTATATATTGCTTAATTATAATTTGGTAAACACAAATAATCAGATTTCTTCCCTGTAGAGAAATCATATTATACAGTCGCGTACTGTTGATACGCTGAAGAAAAAAAATGTCACCAACATTTTTTTAATACGATTTCATTCTTAGATTTTTCTCCCATATAGATAATGTTAGATTTTATGGTATTCCTGTCTAAAAATGAGATACAATATATATTTATTATTTTATCAGTAAATTGCGAGGGTTAAATTTTGTTACTAGATATAAACCAATTTGTATTTTGATTGTGTAGTGTGACGTCACGTACTCCTGAAGTTGTTGTGATTATAACAATAGAAGATCGCTGTGGGGCCTGCAAGTAAAAGCATTTTCCCTCGCTACTCTCACTCTCGCACGCCGAGTGTAAATGGGCACTGGGCGGTGATCGAGCGAGATGAAATGGCCAAGTGCAGAGAGAGAGAGAAAGAGAGAGAGAGAGAGAGAGAGAGAGAGAGAGAGAGAGAGAGAGAGAGAGAGAGAGAGAGAGAGAGAGAGAGAGAGAGAGAGAGAGAGAGAGAGAGAGAGAGAGAGAGAGAGAAAAGAAGAGGGTGCGATCACGACTTTTGCCTGGCGACAACTTGCATTCAACGTCTTTTTCTTCAACACAACGTCGTAAAAAAAAAAAAGCTCTAACATAACAAGAAAAATAGAATAGGATAAAAAAAAAGAAGTACAAGAAAAAAAAATCAGGGTAACTTACGGTGAAAATGAAAATCCAATAAATGGTTGTGAAATGATTTTAAAAATATATATTTACACTTTTTATGTTGTCAGTATTTTTCTTCGGTACAGCTTTTTCTTTCTTTTTCTTTTTTTTTTTTTTACTTTTCCAAAGTAAAAATTGTAAAAATTTTGACAGTAAAAAAAAAAAAACTGTACAAATGATATTTTTAGATTTCAGTATCGATATTGCATGCATAAATAGAAATTATAAAAAAATAAATAAGGTCGCGAAAGAAAGAGAGAGAGAGAGAGAGGAGAGAGAGAGAGAGAGATCTTTTCTTGTCTGCAGCTTCCTTGGCAAGATTGGGAATATTTTCAAGCTATATTCAATAATATTATAATCAGTAAAGGTATGGAAGCAAGTTTTTGATTATTTTTCTGCCAGTATAATAACACACTGAGTTTCTTTCATTGAAAAAAAAATGCCTATTTATAACATTTCTGCGTATTACTCAATTATCGGTTAACCCTATACAAAATAAAATTATTATATTCTTAAAAGCAGATATGAATGATTTAAAAAATAATAATATTAAATACAAAACATAGAAAGATTTTAAAGTTACAAATTTAAAGTTATATTCTTTATATATGGAATATAAATATATAGATTATAAATATAGAATTAAAGTACACCAGGTGGCCATTTACTATATATTGACGATAAAAAACAAAACATGATATCTACATATCATAATATTGTCTTGTTTTCTAATCCCTAATCAGACCATACTCATAACAAATTTCATTGTCAAATAACATACATGTCACACACACAGTATAAGGTCTTTTGTTTACTGACATATCCATCAGTGTATGCCTTACTTAGTAAAATATATGTACTCGCATAGTACATACATTTTGTATTTATGTATTACTAGGGACTGCAGAACAATATTTGTCACTGACGTGAGCAAAGAGAAGAGAGGGGAGGGGAGGAGGTCGATGATTGACATTTCATAATAAACATTGAATGTTAACCTGAACAAGACAAACATATAATGTTATATAATTAATCTAATTATTATCTGTTTATAGTTTCGGGGTGTAAAGTAAACTCCGATCTGTATTATTTTACCCATACGATTTTAATATAATAAATTTTATATACTCGTATATACAAATTTGCACTAAATTTTCAATGTTATTCTAATGAACAAAAAGTACGCTTTAATCAAATATTAAATATTTTATCACAATATTTTGCTTAATGATTGATTCATGCATTTATTGAATTTACTGTATAAAAGAAAATCATTAATTCGATTATCACTAATTTTGTTTTATTATATACTTCGAAAAAGTTTGGGAATATTTTACTCATTCAGTTTATTTAGTAAAACTATAAAAATGCAAATGGTATTAAATGTGGATAACTTTGATCAACATAATCAGAAATCATGTGCGTAAATAATTGGTATATATATATTCCTTTGAGACGTATTTCTACGAACTCACGATTATTGTTAAAAAAAATATTTTATAATACTGTTTGAAAGCTAGATATATCCCACGAAAGGTTAAAAATATGTAAATATAAACGTATATCAAACTATCATTATACATTTTATTTGATCATACAATTTTACGCATAATTCATTTTCTCTTTACGTAAATTTACATCATTTGGCTTGAAATGTTGTATAGATGTGTAGGCTGTAGGCTAACCCTAAAATTTATCTTAGATGATTATCAATTTCTTTTAAAATATTAAATAATAATAATAAAAATGTTATAAATTGCGTATTTGAATACGAAGTTGAAACTAACTCATATTTTCTCTATAATGAGTTTAATAAATTGGTAATCAAATTATATATCGGTAACATCAGCATTATTTTAAATTTAAATATTAAATTAGTTAATAGTTATTATATGTTTATTTATAATAAATTAAAATATTTTTAAACATAATGTATAAATAATTACTAATTTTAATAAGCTTTATATTTATGTTGTTTAAAGTATTTACATTATGTATAATATTAACTTAAAGTAAATAAGCTTATAAATTCAATACTCTGCTAATTAGTATTTTATCATTATTAAAATAATTACTTTTTCATTCTCACAATTTTGTGAATTTTCAATATTTTTGCCAGATTTGAAATTATTATATGTAAATATTTATCATGATTTAAAACAACAACATTAAAATGCTGACAATATAAGACAGTGGTGAAAATGTCGCGTTTTTATTGTGACAGCGATAGTAAACTAGCTCTCTGATTGGCAAATGGGAACCCACTAGCCAATCAGAGAGCTGGTTTACTAGCGCTGTCACAATAAAAACGCGATATTTTCACCACTGTCTCTACCTTATAAATACTTTTGTTGGGTTTCAATTTACATTGAGAGCAAATAAATAAATGACGAAATTGATTAATAATAATTATTATTATTTCTTCTATGTTTTTACTTCAATGGAGAAATATTTTTGCATGCAATTTTTTCAATATTTATCATAAATATATTATATAAAGATTTATCCCTCAAACAAAAATAATGTTCCATGCTCTTTTCCGTTCGTGAAAGGAATTTTTTTTTTATCTCGTAAATTACATATAAACGAAGCGGAAAATCTATAAAAAAAATATTACGAACTAATGAGTAAATAAAAATTCATTGAATATTTGATTTTTCAATTAAACAAATAAATAAATTTGCAAAAGATACAGTTTAATCAGTGTGTGTAATGTAATAAAAAAATTGTACAATAAAAAAATTATTATTTATTCACATGATTAAGTATCAATTAAAAAAAAAAAGTTTAAATTTGATTGAAATTTTCTTCTCATATAAAAAAGGTAGAGTTTCCTATAAAAGCAAAGTTGTTTGAAACTTTATTACAAATTTATTTTGGAAACATATCAAGCAAAGTTTAATAGACTTTTGGGATTGAGATGGTAAGACAGGAAAGAGGTTTTGCGGAAAATCAAAAAAACGCAATGAAAAAAATAACTTACAAAGATTTTCCGGGTTCTTTGTTACATACTCAAAGAAAATATTCATTAAAATATAAAATAAATATTCGATTTTTTTTTTAATAAAATGATCATGTAAAAAAAAAAGTTGGAAATATATATTATGAGTTTACTTTCTTGACAAAAATAAAGTTTCTGAATTTAATTTAAAAATATAAATATATAAATAAAACTTTTTTCTATACTAAAATTAATTTTTTTAAATGTTTATTTTATTTATAGATTCTAAATTGGGTTTTTTATTGAAACGAAACCTTATACTAAATATGATCATTAATGTTTAAAAATAAAAGGAAGCAAATTTTGTCAACATTATTTAATTGATATTTGAATAACGCAGTAAATATTTGAATATCAAATTTGAAAGATTGTGGCTTCGGAATACTTGAGATTATGAGCAGTCTGTAGGATGAAGCATTTCTGTAGTTATTGGTTTTTTACGTTATTTCATTTCAGGCCAGGTTGAATAAATAACCCTTTTAGTTTGATACGGAGAATTGAAGTTGTCATTTGTGGAAGACCACGTTGGATAAAATACCCTTCTTGCTTGATAAGGAGAATAGGGTACATAAGAACGACGATTATCTCTAGTATATGGAGCATAAGGAGAGTAACTTCTGCCAAAGGTTGGAGTCAGTTTTGGGAGTTGAATTTTTCTACGTGATGAAGTCCCCATGGTGTCGTCTTCCTCAATCGCTGAAAATCCACTTCGACTTCCGAAGAGACTACCAAACAAGAGACCACTTCTACCTTGGGCTTGACCTCCGACATTACCAGCAGCCTGAGCATTGCTGTAACCTGTAGCACTGCCACTGGCTTGTGCAGAGGTGTCAACTTCACCGTAAGCACTTCCCGTGCCTCCAAGAGTAAGTCCTGACAGACCTAGACCCAGGTTGAAACCCCCGGAAGCACCACCTTTGGATTTAATCGTTCCCATTGCACTACCCATGGCTTGTCCACCGGCGCCTAAGGCAGACTGCAAACCACCGTAACCAGAAGCTCCTCCAGCATTGTTCATACCAAACAGTCGAGAGGAGATAGCGTTGCCTATAACATCATTATGTAGTGTTCTTTTAATACATTTTGTCATATAAAACTCAACTCATTACAATAAATAATCATAATAATAAGGACTTGGGAGGCCAAGAGCCACCCCGCCTTTAAGAGCCTCGGTAGCAATGGGTATCCGGCTCTTGTGAGCTTGCGGGAAAGTGTCCCACCACGCCCAGGAAAGGACGTCACCCAGAAGAAGGTGGTCAGGGCATAGTGCTCCAAAAGTCATAAATTTGACTCCTAGTAAAATAGTCACAATGTTTTGAGTATTGACAGGGTGCGTGTATCTTGGCTTCAGTATGAGCCCGGTGCACGCATTAGCCACTCACATCATCGAGTGTGGACTTTTAAAATCAAATAAAAAATGAAATAATTAGATTGATAATATGCTCAAAACAGCAAGAGAAACAACACAGAAATAAGGAAAGGAAATCTATGTCGAAGCATGCATTTTGTTTATTCAACTTTTAATAAGTATATTTAATTAATTTAAATTTATCTCTGATCTATAATCGTAGTCTTAATACAAATAGAAATGTATTTATGATAATATATACTATGAATTATAATACACTTCACATAATATTTAAAACCATAACACGTACAAATTGTAGTTTCTAAAATTTTCAAACATAAAAGTAAATTTAATTAATATCTCATTCATTCAACATCTAATAAAGTTAGATATTAATATGAAAACAAATATTTTAAATTAATTTGGGAATGCTTTTGAAGTATAATATGTTTGCATCAAAATTAATTCATTGTGCTATTTTTGTTTTCGAATTTTCTACATTCCAATTTTACTATATAGAATTATTATTTTAACCAATAAAATTTCAAATAACTTGTTGATTAGTAGAAATATTATTGAAAAATGTTTTTACCATCATGATGATCGCCTGAGGCTAGATGTGTAGGGTAACCTGCGCTGTGGTGCAGGCACGTCTGTACAACAAAGACAACAAAGTATTCATTTATATTGTTGAGACATCAACACACAACAAAAGAAACAAAATGCTAAAAACATATTTTCATGAGGAAAATCGTAAAGGCTGGTAAAGTAAAGATGCATTCACATATTCAAAAATTTGTTACAACTAAGCGCAGCAAATTGTGAAATAGCATTGTTTTAAATGGGAAAAAATATTTTGCTACTCAAAGTTATGCACCAAATTTAAGAATATATGAATGCACCTTAAGAATATTTTGATAGCAATCGTTGTGTACTATTTTTAATGCAGTGAGTGACTAGTAGTAGTACAAATAGTCAAAAGAGGCCTTTTATTTTCAAACTAATTCTTTTATTATTATATTGAACAAAACAAATACTGTATCTTTCAAACCAAATTGAATGAATTAAAAAAAAATTGTTCAGAAAAAGTTTTGATAGTGTTTTTAATTTTAAAAAAAAGTTTCTAATTTAATTTAAAAATTTGGCGATTACGTTTGAATTTTTTAAATTTACATGTTATCTTTTAAGTGGAATAACTTAAATATTTGATCGTGTTTTTATGTGTTTGATACACCTAAACTTTTAAGTCACATTTCATCTTTAATTCATGTTAATTTTATATTTCGCGATCGTCCAAATTTGTGAGATATCATCCTGTCACCTACTCCATTAAGTGTCCGTCAATTGGTACCGTCCGATGATTGATGTAGTGAATAGAAATAAACTTTTACAAAATAGAAAATTTTCTTCTTTTTTTACTATAATCTCTCTCTCTCTCTCTCTCTCTCTCTCTCTCTCTCTCTCTCTCTCTCTCTCTCTCTCTCTATCTCTCTCCGCATATGAATAAGCCTTGCCAAACTGTTGTTACAAATATAAGTAATAATTGTAAAGCTATTTAAAATCACATTCGCAAAATGTAATATTTTATGAGATCTTTTTTTTCTAGGTGTTTTTAAAAGCTGATGAAATATAAAAAATGCATAATCTTTTAGTTCTAACTTAAACCTCGCCAAATAGTTAAAATAAAATTAAACCTAGCTTTTTTTTTAAGTATTTGTTGTACACAATTGTTCTATATTTTAACAAAAGTTTTCTGATACTTAATATTACACTTACAAACAACAGACACAGAAGCGGAGTAAAAATCTGGAACACCTCCATCGTAAGAATTGTAAATAACATTGCTTCAATACCCATATTTATACTGCAAAAGTGAGTAGCTACTTATCTTACTGTGGCTATTAAATTTTTAAAGTTGAATGTCTTGGAGTAAATTTTTATTTGTATTTTTGTTTAAATTTTATGTTTCTCTTTTGGTAAGTTATTTATTTTTAATACATTTCAAGAAAGTAAAATTTAATTTACTTTAAATACCATTAAATACAAACTTGAATATCATATTAAAAATTTATTGTTGTTTAAAGTATAAAATATATATATGTAAAATGGAATAAAAGTATTTAGAATTCGTATCTATAATTACATCATGCAGTTTTTATATTTTATGACTTTTTGGTCTATGAAATAATAGTGTTTTCAACATATTGCATATTTATTTGTTAAAATAGCCAAGTAGATTTTTTTTTGTAATGCTTTCTCTGTTTTTAGTTTTAAAGTCTCTCATAAATATTTAATTATTGAGTATTGATGAGCTTTGAATTTTTATTTCACCTGTGTATCAAAGAGGTTTGTGTCGCTGTTCCATAAAAAAAAATAAACATAGAACCGTAAAGTTTTTAACCCATTCCAGGTTAACTAAAAAAAGGGCAATCAAAAAGCTTTGAACATTTTTTTTTAGGTGAAAACGAGAGAGTCCATTTGACAACAAACAACGTTCGTATCTTCATTTTTCGTTGCTACCACAGGCATATTAGACTTCAAAAAGAATATTTAATTGTTAAAATGTAAAAATCAGGAAAAGTTCCCTTTTTTTAAAAAATAAATAAATAAAATACGTACTTTCTCTACATTGTATTATATTACATATTTTTGTTATATTTCATGTACAAATACATAATATAACGAACGAAAAATGATACTTTTTGTTGTATTTTTTTCTTTTCTTTTATTCTTTATTTAGAAAAAAAAAATCGGTAAATACAATGCTGTCTGAATGTCTTTGAATGTAGCTTTACAAAAAAGTGTGGCTTGATTAAAGTTTGTGGGCTCGTATATGTTGGCCAGAGTTGCGTGGTTTTCGATGTTCAAAGGCGGAAGAGAACATTGTAAAATTGGTCAGAGAATGGATTACTGTAAGACTTAATCACAGAGGAGATGACAACTAACAAAAGTAATAAGAATACAAAGGAGCACCGCAACTCATCTAGATTTAAAGTCTATCAAAAATCTAAAATAATTCAAGTTAGGTCATTTTATAGTAATGAAAAAAAAAATACTGCTAAATATACAAAATCAAATTAATAAAGTGATTTTTTTTCTTGAATATTTTATTTAGACATAATTATTGCGGGCAGCTATTATAAATTTTTAGGATAACAGTAATTTGCCTTTGATGTCAAAGAAGTATTTAAATGACATGTCTCTATGGTCATTTAGTTTCTTTTTAAATTTATATAAATATTAAATAAAAATGATCACTACAATAACTAAGTACTTAATTTATATAAATAATTAATATTATAATATATAATGGCTATATGAGTGAGCAATACAGTTCATGAAATTTTAATATTTGATTATGCTGAATTAAAGGTCAATCGATGAATGGGTATTTTTTAGGGCAAATTTTATGTTATTTTAAATTTTGAGTGTTAATTTTATTATTTTATTTAATATTTTATTTATTTATTTTATTTATTATGTAATCAAGGTCCATATAATAAGGAGGTTGAGCGCAGCACAAAACTCGCGCGGTTGATTTTATTTTGTGATGGATGTACTTGATTCTAAGCCAATACGATGCCGTTCACCAGCGTTCACCAGTTACGTCACTGATAAGGTGAATAAAAATACACCCGGTGATATGACGTCTTTGGTGAATTCCTTTAAGCTGCGCGACCTTGGCTAAAACTTTTCCCGGAGCATCTAACCTCTTATATATGGACCTTGTTTGTAACTAAAGTAAATAAGAGATTTAAATATGTAAAGATACCTATATAGTATAAAAGTTTTAAATTAATCAAAACAATGACATTTGGAAGTGATATTGCTATCAATATTATTGTTTATATATGGTGATAAGAATCTCAAATATTAACATATGGGTATTTTATTAAATAAGCTTTTTATAACAAGGAAAATTATTTATTATTCATTTGTATTTACTTTAGACATTATATAAGTATAACAATACTCCAAAACAAGTTTGAAATTTTACCGTATACTGTACTTACTTGTTCATACTTATATACGTCTCTTTGAACTGTCATTCTTATTATATTAAAACTTGCATGAATAAATCTCCATGACATAATACTATTATAAACATATTATTTATCTTTTCATAATGCAATAAAATAAATGAAAACCATAAATGAAAACCATGAAACCAAAAAGTTTTTTTTTTTCTTCTTCTTCTAGATTTCCTGTAAAGATTTTAAACTTCCTCTTTATATTTATACAATATTATTCTTCAACTAAAATTTTCTTATATAGTTTAAAATCTTTTGTAAAATTTTATAAAGTAAGTATAATATAGATCAAGTTTTAAAACTAAAAGTTGATGGCAACAAAGAAGCTTTATTATTTTGTTATTATATAGCTAATTTAACAGAAACCAAAAAATAATATATATAAAAAAAATTATGTGCCTCGTTAGTAAAATTTTATACTAAAAGTATATTTTATATCCATATATTTAATAAGGAAAAAGTTTAGTTTAGAATTAATAAACTGTGGAGATATAAAGCAAGAAAAAAAAAAAAGAGAGAGAAAAAAAATCTACCTTGTAATTTGTTGTGCATAATTGGTATATTTAGTTTCTTACTATACACAGGAGAAAATTTAAAATATTTGTTTCAGCTATAAGTAAAAATATATTAACAAACAATCGAAAGAATGCAAGTTATAAAATTGTGATTTACTATGAAAAACTACCAACAAATAAAATAAGAATAAAAAGCTTTAAAAAATGTATCACATAAATAATCGGCTTTATTAAAACAAAATTGAAAGGGTAAAATTTACTCTTTCGAACTATACGTAACCTCTAAACATCTCTATATAATATGTTTAGAAACTTCGTTCAATTTAAAAAAATGATTCAGTAAATTAAAACATATTATGCTGTATGGAAATAAAATTTAAAAAATAGAAACAAAATATATTAACTTCATTTCCAAATGTGTTTAGAAAAAAATTTAAATAGTAGCAAAAAAAAAAAAAAAAAAAAAAAAAAAAAAAAAAAAAAGACATACATTAATATATTTATGTTTTTAATTTATATATATAACATTATGAGTAAATAACTTATCAGTTTTTATGTGTGATATTGATGGTAAGGATTATGTAATACTTTTCACAAAAAAAAAAAAAAAAAAAAAAAAAAAAAAGTAAACAAAACAAAGCTTGCTCCTGATTGTTATACTTACTAACAAGACAAAGACCATAAACCTGTGCTGTTAACGCACACAATAAAGTAAAACAAACAGAAACACTAAAGACTACCGCATATTGAAACGTTTCTAAATATAGGGTGAAAAAAAGGTGTTTTCCTCCATATTTTCCATTTTGATTCTTCCCGGGGAAAAATGTTATATTTTGCTAAGTTTTTGTACAAAAATGCAAAACATGTAAGAAATACATAATAGACTGCAATTAAATGTCTACGTTTCAAATGTTCAGTAAAATATAGTTACTATTATTAATTCCGAAAAAAATATTAAAGGGTATATAGTTCTGAAATGCTAAATTTTAGGAAATCCCCGGAGCACTTTGTTTGCCACGTGCATCTGATTGATACCATTCCATTGATTATAAATATTTTAGTTCCTTATATAGATAAAAATACGTTAGTGTTCTCATTATAGTAATTTTTAGAGAATAATGAGGAAGACTAAATTTTTGGGGGTTAATTTTATTTCACATTCTAAAAGAGGACATTGTCCTGATCCTGAATCGATAAATATGCGAATTTTTTATTTCTGAGCTGATTAAGTATTTTAAATTAATTTTTTAAAAGTCGCAAAATGACGTCACAGGCTGCTACTTTTCCTATGCTTACATGCATAAGGTGCAGCCTGTGAAGTCATTTCGCAACTTTCAAAAATCAATTAAAAATACTTAATGAACTCAAAAATTAGAAATTCACATATGTATCAATTCAAGACAATGTCTTCTTTTAGAATATGAAATAAAATTACCCCCTCAAATTTTTTGTAGTCTTCTTCAGGGTGAGAATCGCCAAAGAATTAAAATGCTCCACATTTATGTTAAGCATTGCCAGTTTAAAAATCTTCTTAATTATAATACAGCAATCCATTAAAATGTAATATCAATAAAAGCATATTATGAGAAATGATATTTAATTTTACAAATAGATATACATATATAATAATGTAATTGTAAAGTATAGAAAATTTTACTTAAAAAAACTAATAGAGTTTATATAACAACTTAAATCCCCTGTGAAAAACTAGAGCAAAAAATATATGACACAAAATAATGCTAC
This sequence comes from Ecdyonurus torrentis, assembly GCA_949318235.1. Lineage (NCBI taxonomy): Eukaryota > Metazoa > Arthropoda > Insecta > Ephemeroptera > Heptageniidae > Ecdyonurus > Ecdyonurus torrentis. Next base: position 19,768,475 of record OX439131.1, read on the forward strand.
TAATGTAATCATGACCAAGTCCCATCACTTCACAATTAAGCCCCAAGTAAATATCTCTGTAGAGCTCTGCCATTAGTCGGCGCATGTTTAAAATTCTGTATTATAAATTGCATTCATTGTAAAGCCTTCACTTTCATTCTGCATTTTAATTATCTCACATTTTAAATACTTTATTTCTATTATTACCTTTTTTTTATCTTTCTACTTTTTATATAGTAAAAAAGTTCGATTTGTGAATTATAGATTTGATAAATGTTTCTAACAATTTTATATTGTATATAAAAATATTCTCACAAAAAAAAAGCTATAACAGTAGCCAAAAGCTAAAAGCTTTGCTTCCAATTGAACAAATACAATACACTGTTTTTATATATGTTTCTAGTTGGCTTTATTTGAAAAGAAAAATCTGTTTTAACTTTTTTTTTTTTTTTTTTTGGTGCAAAAGTATGTTAATGATTGATGAATTATGATATAACTATATAGACTTACAATACAATACCTGTATCTACATATAATTGTGCAAAAACTGGAGTGGGGCTGATATATATATATGCAAAAGAAGTATAGAAAAAAAGGCTTTTCATAGCATAAAACAAACTCAGCAGCTAATGCATCTTATTAATCACTCTAAAGTTGCAAAAGTATATTATTGGCTTTTATGATAACAGATATTTAATAATATTAATTCTGCTCAAAGTTTATTTGACAAAAGTCACGTTTTTCCATCAACTTTATATAAGCAGTATTTATGAACTATAAAACCAACTTCACAATTACGTGCTCGTGCTCGATGCACATTGGTATTGCGCGTGTAGGTGATAATAAGCTCAAAGAGTATAAAACCGTAATAATCTAACTTTTAACAATTTCTTTTCTTACTTGCGAAGCTGTACTTTTATGAAGAACTATCATGGAGTGAGAAATTAATTAAAAAAATATATAAAGAAATTAAAACTATATACAGTAGAAGTTTTTCATCTTGCAGTATACAACTAAATTCTAAATAACGGAAATCTACTTTTTTACTTATCTATAAATTTTTTTATAAATCAACGCGTAAATTAATCATTAACATTTTGAAATGCAGTAAATTGATAAATAAATACATTGATATAAGCTAAAAAAAAAAAAAAAAAAAAAAAAAAAAGACGCAGAAAATGAAATTAAAATTTATCATATAAATCTAATTCAATAAAACTTGTACAAGCAGCGCTATATAATAAACTATCAAACACTATATTCAAACTTTTATTGAACGATATACATCAATTAGTAATATATTTTTTTATGTTTACATACCACTCAACAGGTATTCACTTTATTATTTCATAAAGCTTTAAAACTTTTACCATTATTTCAACTTAAATGTAGATTTATATATCTGATAATATATTTCATCATATGAAAATATATTATAACGTAATCATAATCATAATCATTATTATTATTATTATTATTATTATTATATAAGTATTTTCTTTGAAAAATAAAATACGATAAAATATGTATATTGAATAAATTCATTACACGTAAAAAAAAGGTGAAGAACCTGAATGTAATAGAACTACTTGTCCTTTATTAAAACTAAAATAAATACAAAAAAAATTAAATAGCTTTGATTATAATTTATTATTATGGTTTTATGTTTTACTTAAAGCCCCTGTCAACTTACTTTTTTATCATTTAGAATGGTAGACTGATAATTACCATACCTTAATATTCATGAATTAAACACCATTACGTTGATTTTGTATTTATTTTCGTTTATTTTCCTTTTTGCGGTTATATAACGTACCTGACGTCAAAATGTACCGCCGCCAATCACAGTCACCGCTGTGGTCATGTGATAAATTTAAGCCCCTCACTCAAGTTCTTTACCCCTATCACGGCCCCATCGGTACATTGTGACGTCAGATACGTGATGTAACCGCAATAAGGAAAATAAACAAAAATAAATACAAAATCAATGCGTTGGTGTCTAATTCATGGATATTAAGGTATGGTAATTATCAGTATATTATTCTAAATGATAAAAAAGTAAGTTGACAAGGGCTTTACTTCCTATATTTTCAAACGAATGTTTCCTTTTTTTTTATTCGTATTTTCTTTGTCAGTGTAATTTTAAGATCTCAATAAGAGATATAAATAAATAACACATCTCAATAAAATTTCATTACCTTCTTTTAAAGAATGTTTTAGAAAGTATATACATACATACATTACATCAGTTTTCAATGCACGACGTACACGTAACACTTCGTTCAGGTGATATTAATGTTTATGTAAATACAATCAGTTTAAAATATATTTCATATACTATTTTATTAAGTATATACATTTGTTAATTAAAATTATGAAATAAGAGTATTATTTATTATTATTTATAAATGAAGAAAAAATAATCATAAATTTAAAAAATCAAGGTAAATTATTATTATTATTTTAAATAAATTTATTTTATGTTTATTTATAAAAGGTCAAGTAAGACTGAACTTTTTGTTAAAGGTAAAACTATTTCATCATAATCATAATATGCTGACAGATCAGAGTATAAAAATAATAATAATAAAATATACAAACAATATTTTTTATAATTTTTTTTTTCTATTTAATCAATATAAATGTTTGCAGGCATTGTGAGTATATCGAAAACCTTTATTTCATTTTTTTTTCTTATTGAAACTCTTCCTTTGCCCAAAGGTGTTTTGTATATTCTTTTCCTTACATATTTTTATACATACATTTTATAAGACAATAGGTCCACTATTTCATTTTTTTTTTCAAGTTAAACAAACAATAAAAATTGAGATATATTGACTTAACATGACAATTTTAATTTCATAACATTCATCTTATCGTAAAAAAAAATTTAAAGATAAATTTCATTTTGCTTTGAAATTTCTTCAGGATATTTAAAAAAAAAAAAAGAAAGAAAAAAAGACAGATTTAGCAAAATGATTTAGAACCAAGGGCTACTAAAACTCAATCGTAATTTAATTGATTTTTTTTTCATTATACCTAACAATACCAACTTCATGTTTCATGTACCTAATAATACCAAACTTGGTGTTTATATTTATAAGAAATATTTGTTTACTTATAATATAGGAATACACAAATTTGCCTTTCAGTTGAAATTATAGAATATATTATTATTATAATATTATTTCCCTCTTGCTTCGTAATATATTAATATTGTAATATTATTGTTAAATTTCTCCCTAAAGCAATTTTCATAAATTTTATATCTGATCAATATAGTTCCGTAGTACATTGCTTGAAATGAATTGTATTATATGATGAAGATTCTATACGTATTCTATATTATATTATGCTATACGTACAGTATACAGTTCTATGTATACGTGTGCAATCATTATATTTCCAATGGTTACAAATAAGATGAGACGCGCTCTTCAAATTATTCTTCTTATCTTGTTATGTTATTATTACTTCATCGCAATTTGCTGCTACACTGAGAAAAAAAATTGTATCATAACTGCTTGGCTGCAATAACATTATATATAGCTAACTGGAAGATTTTTTTTTTTTTTTTAAATGGCATCACTTTTGAAATATTGTTTGCCTCGTAATTCTTTGCAGTCGATGCGTAGAATTTGCTAACGCATACACATGCATTTTGTGACCCCTATTTCATATTTAAAATAGTTAAATATGTAATATATTTAAGCAATTTCAGGCCTAAATCATAATTATTATATTCAAAAACATAGCTTTATTTAAATCTCCTAATTAAAACGATAAAAGCCCGTTGCAATTTCCTTTTTGTAAGGCTTTATTTTTTAATTGAAATAATTATGTAAATATAACTCTATATTTGCTGTTTTTTTTAAGTGTTATATTTTAATATATTTTTAACTATACCATGCAGTTAGAGGTCAAGATCAACCTCTTCAGACTCTATATTATTGTTCAAACGTGACCACTTGGCCACACTACTTCAATTTAAAAGTACTATCATATAAACAGATCCATTACCTCGATTGTTTCAGATTTGACAGTCGGATTGATCAGCGTGTTGACTGATATCGTATGGCGGATTACTGTTGAGTGGCATGCTGGTAACGTTGCCTGCAAACTCATACGATTTTCTCAGGTAAGGACGCTATTTTCATAGCATGTGTTTACACTTTTTTATTTATTTTTTTTACTCATCTATACTGAATACATTATACCGCTATGATTGAAAAATAATGTTAAAGGGATACTGATCTGAAAAAAATTAAATAAAAACGTAAAATTCATGAGATGGGATTATTTATTCATATGCATAGTATGTCTCTCACCCCTTCTGTACCCACTTAAACTATGGTTAATAGACTGTAAAGTAGCCAATTTTAGGAATGGGACAAAAGGGTTAAAGGGACAAAATATGTGTATGTATAATAGTCCCATCTCATGATTTATCATTGAGTTTTTTTTTCTTTTAAGCCAGTAATTTTTTTAAAATTTCTTACTGAAAATTAATTCCCTTCTCAATTTTATGATCACATAAAACAAAAGGGCTCATAGAAAATATTTTAACCCTCTGTTGTTTCAAAATGATACCTTGATGAAACTCAATTTACTTTTCTGTTAATAAAATAACACTTTCTCCCTTTTTTGTTATAGTCACTTTATTTCAATCTAAGTTAGTTTCATAATTTTGATTATAAATATATACTGTAGATTATATTTTAAATCAAGATAATATTTGTTTAATCTTGTAACCCCTATATAAAAAAAATTAATATATTTTTCTATATATATATTTATACAGGCTTTGGTCACATATTCATCAACATACGTTCTTGTGGCTTTAAGTATTGATCGATACGATGCAATCACACATCCGATGAACTTCTCTGGCAGTTGTGAGTATTCATATAATCATAATAGTATACCTACATTGTGTCCTTCCTATGTATAGCTAGCTGTCTGTCTGTCATACATATTTATTTATATAACAACATGCCATGTTATTATTATCTCACTTCATCTTTTGTGTTTAGGGCGTCGAGCGCGAGCTTTAGTGGCGACCGCATGGCTGCTCAGTGCAATTTTCTCCATCCCAATCGTCATTCTTTATGAGGAAAAATCTATACAAGGTAAATAACTTTTACCTTTTTTTTTATATAAAACTTTCATTTTCAATATATTTTTTTTCATATAATGGTATTTCATTCACCAAGTATTTTTTCTTTTAAATAATTTTGAGGCTTTTTTTTTTACTAACATTTACATAATAAAATATATATTCAAAACTTAAATATAACAAAGAGCTAAAAAATTTATGGTTCAAAAATTCTTAATAAACTTTAATTTACATTAAAATTAAAGGCCTTTACACAAAAATCATAAATGACGTATTGTTTGCTTTTACGTACTGAAATTTAAAAATAGTGAAGTAAAAAATTTTCTTTTTAGAATCTAATTAAAATATTCTGGTATGTTATTTCCTTAAAAAATAATTCAAACTAAAGTAGTACGTATTACATATATGAAGGTTGAGATGGAAGTTAGAAAATATATGATAATGCTCTAATGCAATGTAAAGTGGTTAATATGCAATTACGTGGCACTTATATTCTTTCGTCATACTGGAAAAAAAAATGTAGTTACAAGCACAGTTTTTTTTATAGTGTAGTTTTATTTATAAAAAAAAGTGTTTCTGTCTAAAAGTTATTATATTATTAAATAATGATATTTAAAATCACTTAAGTAAAAGTCTCTCTCTTTATCTCATATCCTCTTTATATTAACTTGTGAAAGTAATAAAGTTAAAAGTTTAGCGACAGATCTAATCGAATTTGTTATAATATAATAGAGTTCTTAAACTAAGGGAATTGTTATCGAAAATACAGTTTTAAGTAAAGCCCTTATTGTATTAAAGTATAAACATACAAAATATTAGTGTCTCAAAAATGTTTAATATGATATGAGATGAGAGAAATGGAACAAAATTTACTACTATGCCTATAGTTTTTACAGTTCAACTTATGAAGAACAAAAAAAAAGTGCATATTATATATTTTTTTCTGCGTGAGTTTGATATAGCTTAATAAGGTGAACTTAATTATCGGATAAAAAGTAAAAAGCACAAATTAAAGGTTATTGTATGGTGTTTGGCTAGTTGACTTTTTTAAATTGAAATATGAGCTGCTAAAAACGCTCCTTTTCCGTTTCTCGTTACATAGTACAGTAAATAATAACTTTTTTTCCTTCCTTCTCTCTCTCTCTCTCTCTCTCTCTCTCTCTCTCTTATTTTTAATTATTGATTTACTTCCTTTATACTCCCCATTCTAAATATAACAATTCATAACATCCACGAAATAAAAGATTAAATCACCCACCGACTGACATTCAAAATAACAAGAAGCTGCGTCAGAAATTTACAAACCTTTAAAATATATTTTATATAACTGTAAAATGAAAAAAAAATCAATTATAATTTAATGCAAAAAAATATTCATTTATTGAAATATTAATTTTTTTCTTTTTAATCAAGATTTAAATGCAATATCGCACTCCATATTTTTTTTATATAGAATGACATTTAAACACATTTTAAAAGAAAACTAATTAACTTTCTTTAATTAAAACTTGTGATAATATACATTATAACAACAGTATATACAATTTTATAAAATAAATTTTTATTCTATATCTATTTTATTTCCAACTTGTTATAAATACATTTTATTTTCTATACATAAATTATAATGTATAAAGCTTACAAAAAATAAAGTCATAGAGGAAGCAAGAAAAAAAGCTTGACAAATGCAACTTTCACAATGTAATATTATTTAAATCATTGCATTATTATTTAAAAAGAAATTCATCTTCTTTAAAATAAATTTGTATAACAAGACTAATAAGTATATAAAAACAATAGAATAATATAAGACCACGTTGCTACAGTACTATAATATATACAATAGTATGTGTATTTGCTTTACTTATACAATTCTATTGTACACTTTTTATCATTAGTCTTATGTATCCTTATGTATCCGTTATAAAAACTGACAAACCTATTATATTATAATAAATAACAATGCATTATAGTATAGTACTTGTATGCAACTGCAAAATATAAATGACTTCAATGTTTAATGATATTATTTGTCATTGTGTGTACATATAATATATTTTCTACTCTTTATCCTTTATGTTATATATACACACACAAAAAAAAATTAATAGCATACATTTATAAATATAAAGTTGTTAATAGTGTTGTTAAAAATAGTTGTATAAAACTCGTATATACATATTCTTCACACTTTTTCATGCAAAGTTAACACTTTTTATGTCTTTTATAATATGCACTTATACATATATATTTTATATATATATAAAAAAGTGCATACCGTTAAAATAATTATTATTAATAATCCTTAAATGTGTTAAAAAATTTATCATAAAAAAAAACTAAGTAGAATTGATTTACATATCATTAGTCTTGTTTTATAACGTAAATATATACTTTTTCACTCAAGTTTATATTATGTTTTTTCCATGACATATTACATTGCATTTTAATAACCATAATTATAAGATAAGTATACTTTTAAAGTACATGCAATGTATCACAATTTATGTTACTAATAATATATTGTGTTTATATACATATATTTTTTTTTACTTGACTTTTATATACATTTTGATGCAAATTGAAAACAATCATATATATATAATATATAATATTATATATATATATATATATATATATATAATGCATATAATTGTTCCCCTTTAAGGTATATTTTGTTATTATTATTATGGAACTTTTATTATGGTGCAAAAATAATCACATAGCAGTCCTTTCTTTTCTGTGGTTGAAACGAGAACCAAAGCATTGAAAATTATTACTCTTTATTCTACTTTTTTTTATGTACAATTATATATAGCTTCAAGCAATTTTTTTTTTTATTATAATATTTTTTACTATGTGTATAGAGTACAGACATTTCAATTTAAAATGCAAGAAATATTATATATTTTTCTCATAAATAATTATTTTTTTTTGGTATAAATATTTATATTTTAAAAGTTATTAAACGAAAGGTTTAATGTTTGTTTGTATGATAAGAATAATTTAACTTTATAGATACTTTTTTTTAAATGAAAATTTTAATAATTTATTAAAAAAAAATCTTGATTGAAAATTGATTGTTTCATGCAAACAAGAGATAAGTGAAAAGTTTTTAGCAAGGAAAAGTTTTCAAAACATGGAAAGTTCAAGTTTATGTCACTTAAATATTTAACTATAAAAATTGTCATTTGCTTACTTTTTTATATTTAGTGTTTTAATATTTTTAAGGTAAAAAAAATAAATGAAATACATTTACAAAGAAATACAATTTTTAAAGAAACATTTTAATTTTGTAATAATAAGAAATATGCGTTAGTAGAAAAAAAAATACTGCGTTAACCACAATTTTAAAATTTCGTAATGATTAAAAAATTTTCACATTCCAGAGTGACAAAGAATTTAGTTAATAAAACTTCAATATTAGAGATAAAATGTAATCTTTTTATTAGAAATTCCTCTTATTTTATATGCATAGGATTTTTTTCTTCTTTTTTTATATAATTTTAAAACGTTCGTAAGATTTTTTTAGGTCCTTTTTACATTTGAATAACTTACATAATATTAAAATGTATTAAAAATATAATAATAACATTATAACAAAATTATTAACATATTAATATTATATATATATTTTGCATTTAATTTTTATATAATGTTATGTTTAAATTAGAATATTCAATTTATTTTTCAATTTATTTCTCATGCATATATACCACAATCACATAAAGTATGTGTGTAAGAGTAAATAGGATTAACTATAACCTGCATTTGAAATTTATTGAGAAACTAAGATAAAACCATATGTATGATAATTTTAGATTCGAGAAAATATACTTATATAATATAAATCACAATTTTCACTCTTGAAGTCATTGTAATAATTGAATAAATTTAAGTATAATAAATATTTTAGTTTGAAAATAGCTTTTTCTCATCCTATTACTAAAAGAGAGATGTAAAATTTTATGAGCATAAATATGCTATTTCTGACTAACGTATAAGACCGTAGACTTTTTCACGTCAGTATTCCATACGTAAACGTCAAATGTATGGTTTAATTTTCTATAGTATGACTTCATGACGTCATATGTGTATATTTGAAATTAACAAATTTTATCGTTTTATTTTATTATTATTTTTTAATTATGATTTATTATATTTATTTTATTTCAAACTAAATAAAATGATACTTTTATTGTTGTTTAAAAAACTTTTATATTTTTATACCGTCTGAGATAAAACTTATCGTCTAGTAAAAATTTTATATATTTTTCTTAATTATAAATATCACCCTTTAATTTTTGTTATTGTGAATGTTTGTAAATAGAAATGATTATTTAGTTTAATGTGTGCATTTAAAAAAAAATTAGAATTCAAACCTGTTTATTTTACTTTTTGTTATTACGATTTAATAATATACGTATTGGGGTTTGTTGTATTTTTGTGAAGCCTTGCCTATAAATAGATTCATTTAATAAAAGACTATTGATTGATTTTTTTTAATTAATTTGGTATTATTAGCAACTCAAACTAATATGAATTAGTCCCAGTTCCGGACCCGGGTCCGAAAGACCCGCCCAAAATCTCAGGTTTTTGCCGGACTCGGGTCCGGCTCCAGTTCCAAACCCCTGATGAATTAAAAAAAGCAGTATGTGATCAATTTTTCTGGTTCAAGCATTATGCTTTATTGCTACATCAATAAGACAACTAAAAAAATGTATTTCAAATGAATGATTAAATGTAAACAACTAAATCTCTCTGCGAATGTCATGTTTAACAGGACAGCTCCAATGTTGGATCGACTTCTCCGAGCCTTGGCAATGGCAGGTGTACATGACTTTGGTATCGGTTGCTCTGTTTGTGCTGCCAGCCCTCATCATCTCTTTCTGCTACGCTGTCATTGTAGCCACGATCTGGTCTAAGAGCAAGGTGCTCACTGGCAAGAAGATGCGCCACACAATCCGAGGTAACAATCGAGGTAATTCTACTATAATTAAAGCCACGTGTACTTCACAGTCTAAACTTGTTGGTCTTGATGTTTATATAGGTTCAGGGTCACGACGTGAAGAACCAGATAGCAGGCGTGCAAGCTCACGAGGAATCATCCCTCGAGCCAAAATTAAAACTGTCAAAATGACGTTTGTTATCGTGTTTGGTAAGTATAAAATTAGAGAATTTAAATAATTAAATCAAATTTGCTACAGTTCTCATACATAAACATTTAAAATTTTATGTTTTACTTTATTATAATTTACATTGTTAGTAATTGTAAATACCTGGTTATTTTTATAAATCTCAAAAGTAAAAATTAAAATGTATATCATATTATAAAAGCTTCAAATTTAACGTAAAATAACTCATTTTTCTAATATTTTAGAATTAAGTAACTGAGACGTTTAATTGTGTGTGCCATTACTTAAATTGATTGTTCTCATTATGTTTATAGTGTTCATCGTATGCTGGAGCCCATACATCGTGTTTGACCTGCTCCAGGTGTTCGGTCATGTACCACGCACGCAGACCAACATCGCGGTGGCCACATTCATCCAGTCTTTGGCTCCACTCAACTCTGCTGCCAACCCGCTCATCTATTGTCTCTTTTCCACACCAGTATGTCGCACACTCAGGTCAGTCACAAAACAATTAATTAACCAAGCTATTAATCAAACTTACTAAAATGGACATTATAATAGAATCAATCGCTCGTTCAATTTGAGATTACTCATGTGTATTATATACAATGTAACGACACAAAATTTTGCATTATATTTGCGATGAATAATGATACTAAAAATGTTTGAAATGTATGAAAGGACTGATATATAGAAAAGTTATTTAACAAAGAATTTGAGCGCTTAAAAAAGTAGTATAATAAAAAAATACCAAGTTGATGAAGAATATTGTTTGAAAATATCTCTCTCTTTCGTATAGCAACTATTGTTCTGACGTTTTCAAAAAACCACGATTCCTATATATTTCATTCCAATCAAACTGTACTTACTCAAATTGATGACAGATATCAAATAATAAATGAAGAGAAGAGGAATTGTATAGTAGGTAAATACCATTATCTCAACATAATATTATGGATTCATTTGATTTGGTCGTTTATTTTTTGTGGCACGTGCGAACTTGGTGTTCAGCGAAGAGTACTCAATAGTTAGAGCTTGTCAGAGGGAGTTAGTGCACGAGTCGCGGCCAATATCGCACACTCCCGTGGGGTATATATTATAGTAGAGAGAAATACATCGCACAGACAAAGAGTTTCACATCGCTTTCAATTCCATATTGAAACATTATATTAAAGACCCGATATATCTTCTATCTAAAGTAGTAAATATTACCAGTAATTGTTGCAATGTTTCTTCTTTAACACATACGTATGTCCGCCATATTAATATGAAAGTATTGCAAAACTTTGTTCTCATGACAAAGCCGAATATTAATGGAGTGAATCTTATAGGTTTGCTCTAAAAACAGATGAAATTCTATGTAACACCAACTACTATTTTAAATTTTTATTCTTTTAAATTGACTTCTCTATATATGAAATTTAACATATTTATTATTATAAAATCTTCACTTAAACTATTTTTTTCTGCTGTATATGGTTAATTAATAATAATAATTAACTGAAGACTATAACAATAGAGATATTTTTACTTTAACACTGAAAATTAGCAATTATTTGGCTAAAATTATAAACAAAGATGATTTCAAATATCTAAAAAAAGAAAAAGGTTAGTATATGCAAAATTTTGAATTACGATTATTTGAAATTTTACTCCCATATGTGTGTGTGTTCACGGATAAAAAATAAATACGTAATAATTATCCTATAGCTCAAAGCAGATGTATAGCCATAATGTATAGTGATTATATTACATAACATAATATTTAATATGTTCAGCATAATTACTTATGTATGTTATTACAATATTGCAAAATATGCAATTATTCAGTACTTGATTTTTTACGTGCTAGTATCAATATTTTTTCTCTAAAACTTGAAATTTGTATCAAGTAGTTCATACCATTTTACTTGACATAAAAAAGTAGAGGGTTAGCTTTTGAATTTCAACTTTCAATGACAATACGCTTAGTTACAAATTGTAAATCGTTCCTGTGTTTCAAATGTTATATACTAGAAAAAAAATTGTGAAACGATACTCCAAACTTCTTACCCCAATTATAATTAAAAGATGAAAGTTGATCTGTCTTGGTTTAATAACATTTTCAATTATAAATGTTTATTGACTAAATAAAATCATTCATTATTAATATAAAGTTATGTTTTCGTCTTAAGTAAACAAAACGTTATATAATTTAAGTTTACACGAGTGCAAACTAAATAGGAAGCAAAGTTTATTTGTTTGTTATATATAATTATGTTTCCATATGGTTGTATATACAATTTAAAAAAAAAACTTTCATTTTGAAGATGATTTGATGTTAACAAAACACATAAAATATGTTGTAAAATTTGATGAAGTATATCCCAGTAATCAGTATGAAAGTATTTGAGTTAAAGATGAACAACTTAAATGACTTGTCAAAATCTGGCCAGTTGCCTATACTGCTACAAATAAAGTGGAAATCCTAAGTAAATAAGGTTTTATTATTTGGCTTGTTTGTTACTATGATTAGATTGACGAAATAGATTGTCGACAATTTTTACACTTCTTTTTAGTCGTAAAGTGCTTATAGTAAGAATCTGAATATTTCACTTCATGATTTACATCAAGCAGAGTCCATTAAAATTCTTCTGAAGTACAATATTTAAATTAATCGCACTGTAATTAAAGCTTTAATAAGAATTTTGATCCAGAGAAGAAATGTAAAATAATAATAATAAAAATAAACTATTTTTTTATGCATTGTGAATTTGATTGTGATGAATTTCCAGTTTAAAAAAGTTGAGATAATTTCATTTTAAGTGATTTATTATGAAATTTACGGTAGTTTAATTTTTAATATAAACCAGCTGAAACGCATTCACGTAATAGAAAAAGAAAATAATTATAAAATTCTCGAAAATATAATTAATTAACACTATATAGATTTTTAAAATAACTGTAAAATGATATTTATTGTAATAACTAATTTTAAAGTTAAAGTATTTTACCAGTTACGAAAGAAAAAAATGTATAAAATTCACAAAAATATGAAAGCTACCTTCGTTATTTTTAGACTTACACGATGTTCACTTCATATTAAAGCTGTCTACAAAATAGTCCAACTTTTATCCCTTAAGTATAAGAGTTGTATTATTTTGTATTTTTATTATATAACTCCAAGCTCAAATCTGATATTCTGCCTGATTTATCACTACTTTTTTTTTTTTTTTTTTTCATGTTACGCACCACGTTTAGCACGGATACAACAAATTGCAAAACAAGTAAAGCTCTAACATATTCTCCAAGAATACATGAGATAAAATCATTAAGTTCTACTTTTCTATTTTGTGTAATAGTAATTTAAAACTTATGTAATCTCGGTATCATAAGAGACTTATTTTCTGCAGCCCGTACAGGAATGAAATAAAACTTTTTTACTTTGTCACAAGAAAAAAAAAAAGATATAACCTTTTAACAAAAACTTTTTATCTCAGTTTATTTTTTTTTCTTATTTGAAGTGCGTAGTTGCTGGAAACTTAAATTGAAATTAAAAATACTATAAACAGTGTGTAATTATAAAATGTACAAGAGTGGATTTAAAATTTAATTTACTCACTTGTTTCTTTTTAGCTAAATACAAACTTAATTTATAGTTTCTTTCTTCTCACTTTTAAAGCTTTTAAATGTAAAATAATACAAAATTAAAAAATAGATATTCAAATTTTCTTATGAATTGAAAATTCAATTGATGGACAATACTGTCATAATGATTAAAATTTAGATCAATAGTACGAGATCTAAAGAAACGAATTTTAAAAACTTTACAATAGTTTATTTAATTGCAAAAAAAATGTTTTTCACCCTCGTGTTAGTATTTGAACTAATGTCTCCCCTTAGCCTCCCCTCTTCATTTTTTTTTTTTTTTTTATTACCAGTAAATTTTGCTACCAAATGAATCAATCAAACCAGTATAGTATAACCTTTTCGTAATAGTAAGTGATTTTTTTCTGCTATACTGTACATGTACATACGTATATTTTGATGAATTCTCTTCAATAAAGCAACTCCAAAGTTGTTAGAAATTCCAAACAAGTCCAACGAAATTTGAACTGAAATCTGTAAATTTTTGCGTAAAAGGTTTTAAAAACAAAAATTATTTATAGTATCTATGAAAGCAAGATTTCCTTAAGAGTTTTTTTTTATTTTTCCAAAAATAATTTTCTAACCACTATAAAAACTTCATTTTGAAAATTGTGACTGTAGTTATCAAAAGCAACAATTTTTTCAATTTTGCCCATTTTGTTTGAAAACTAAAATCACCATTATTATTTTATGAATCAGAACATCAAGAAAAAATAATATATTAGGGCATCATAAAATAAGACACTTTTAGTAAAACAGAGATAGATAGAGATAGAGAGAGAGAGAGAGAGAGAGAATTTTTTATTAGATTTAGTGTGTTTTGATGTTTCCAACATTTTCAACTTTTAGCTTTCAGGAGTTTTATATTATTTACTGTGAAGCTATGAAAAACTATCCACTGCTAAACGCTCTCTCTCTCTCTCTCTCTCTCTCTCTCTCTCTCTCTCTCTCTCTCCAAGATTTAACTTTAGACTTGATGTTATTGGTCAAAGCAAATAAAAGAACAATAAGATAGTTTTATAGCAAAGAGTTGATCTGCTTCATATCTTAAGATGAATTACAATGTCCAGGAAGAAACTTTTTTTTTTTTTTTATGAAGAAATGAAGTCGTAAATTCATGTTTCAATAGATTTTTTTATGTCTTTTAACTAACAAGAACAAAGCCATTTAAGTTTCGTGATTTTATACTCAACAGCGAGTTTCTTTACAAATTTCCAAGTCTTTTACATACAAAATTCAAAATTGTGATTTATTTTATTGCTGTGTGCAACTTATTTTTTTAAAGTAACATTTTGTAGACTTAAGTTATTTATTAAATTTTATGGAAATGCTTTTTTCATTTAAATAACTATCATTAGTCAAAAGAGTCATTGTTTCAAAATTTTAAGTCATAATTTGTATTTTTTGGCACTTAATATTTCAGTTTTTAGAACTGTTTATGAAGGAGCTGATGAAATACCCTTTAGAGTTTTATTTTTATGCAAACTATTTTTAAATAAGATTATGTTCATTTCATTGTTATCGTAAATATTATATAAAAAAAAAAGTTGGCAAGACAATATTCTTACTTTTCACAAAATTATTTTGCTTTTTTGTTTTTTTTTACATAAAAAAAAAAAGTTTTATGCTATGAACACTGAAATATACTTATTTCAAAGAAAAAAAAATACATAAGAAAATATATTTGGCAATTTTCCATTCAAGTAGGTAGATATATGATTTCCAAAATATATTTTAACTAAAAAATTATATTTATTTAATAAAGCTGTATAGCATAATAATTAATATACCAGCAATGTAATATAAGGATAACGGATAGAATTCATAAATAGTTTTGATTAATTATTGATTTATATATTCCTATCACGTAATTTGGTCTTAAGAGAGAAAGAGAGAGAGAGAGAGAGAGAGAGAGAGAGAGAGAGGGAGGTAGGATGGGGTAGATGAGAGAGAGAGAGAGAGAGAGAGAGAGAGAGAGAGAGAGAGAGAGAGAGAGTGAGTGAGAGAGAGAGAGAGAGAGAGAGAGAGAGAGAGAGAGAGAGAGAGAGAGAGAGAGAGAGAGAGAGAGAGTGAGAGAGAGAGAGAGAGAGAGAGAGAGAGAGAGAGAGAGAGAGAGAGAGAGAGAGAGAGAGAGAGAGAGAGAGAGAGAGAGAGAGAGAGAGAGAAGGAAATGAGAACGCATGAAGTGACGTACATATCTTGAGAAGTGAACTTGCGTGACTTACAAAACTATTTAATACGTTAAGTCTTCACGTATGTTATGTTTGTAATAATAAGGTCTTGCACAATTGAACTCTGCTTTCTTTGGCATCATAACACTCGCCTTACTTTTTTTGCTCACACTCGCCACTCGCAATACTTTTACTTTATATTCTCCGGGATAAGTGAAGGAACAAAAAAAAAAGTGTCGTGACATGCAATCGTTCTTTTCCTAGTTTTACATGACGTCAATGTCATATTGTTAAAATATTGTAATATCATTATAGCTTTTAGTGACTTTGTTAAAGGATTTCAACATTTTTTTGTTATTGTTCACAAATTGATAGGTATTGTAGTGATAGTTGAATGAAAAGTTTTTGTTTTGTGAAAAATGCTATACTTTATTTTAATGATTAATTATAGTACCTTCAACGAATACAATTTTCAAAATTACGATAAACACTTTTATTTATTTAAATATCAAAACAATCTCTAAATAAATATTATTTTATTACTTTTTTTTTTACATTTTCATCGTAAAATTTAATCATAATTTATTTTCTGCGAATAAAAAAGTTAATTAAAACATTTAATTAACAAGATTAGAGATATATAAAAATAAATATATGATAACAAATTGTAAACATACATATCTCTTGATTTTTCATTTATTTATTTTTATTTTATATATGCAAAGTTTATTATATTTTATTTTACTTTAAAACCAAAATCAGCCGGAAATATTTTGAAATATATATATTAATACTAGTATTAGGTTTGAAAATTTTATACTCATTTTCTTTATCCTTCTTCGTAACAGACAAAGGTCAAGTGTTTGTACGAACTTTGTGTTTCCTCGTAAACAAACTAATCCTCCAACGAATTAGCAAGTTTGTTTTTGTTTGAAAGTGCAATCTATTCTAAACCAGATTAAACTCATCTTAAACTTGAACAAATCTAATGAAGTATAAAACTTTCATTTTTGGAAAAAAAAAAAAAAATACCGACGAAGATATATTGCTGTATCCCTAAAGCATAAATGGAAGAAAAAAAAACTCTAAAAATGAAAGGTTGAAAGTAGAAAGACAATGGTTGTAAAGTCAAGTTAAAATTTATAGTATATTCGTTGCTTTATAGTACGACTGACTATAGCTTTAAATCAATCTCGAAGGAAACACTTTAGTTTTGTTGCAGTTGCCAGCCTTAAAAAAAAAAAAAAAAAAAAAAAAAAAAAACATTGCAAATGAAAGAAAGGGACTATTATCTTCATTTAAGTAAACCAAGTACTTTTTTTATTTACTTTTAGTTTCTTATTAAACTTAATAATACTGACTATTTGTTTACACATTCTATATAAAAAGAAAGATTTAAATAGAAATTAATATATACTTTATATTAATGAAAAAGCTCTTTATAATGTTTAAAATAAAATGAAGATTTATTTATTTAAATATTAATTCTTATTATTAATTATGATGATTTACATAGTTATAAAAATGTAAAAAGTAGGTTATTTAAAAAGTTAAAACTTGTGTAATGTAATTTTGGTTGGTGTAGGTTAGTTTACTATTTGCTTATATTTATGTAAATCTTCACGTACTAGTACCAAAGTGCTGCCGCTATAAATAATATCACATTCATATACTCGAATGTCGTAAAGAAAAACATGAAGCTTTTTTTTTTTTTTAATGTATTATTACGCAAAGCTATATATTTGTGGAATCGCACGTCATGAATTTTTTGTGGCACGTGTTTCTTTAAGCCGCCTAGTATATAGGCAACTTTTTGTGTATTAATGACAACCAGGTTGCATAACTTTGAAAACTGAACGTCAAGGGGAAATATTATTTATGAAAACAACAAAAATACGTTTTTTATTATACATATTATGTATTATGTTTATTATATGTTGTTGTTTTTTTGTTGTTTTTTACTAATATACTTTTCAAAAGAAATGTATGGAAAATCCATACACACACAATAATAATAATAAAATAACAAATATTGGTGTGTGTACAGAACATATTATTATATTATACGTGCATTGTGTGTACAACAATAAAATATTCAACAATACAATATTATTTGTTGTTGAGCGTCGAATGTTTATCTTGTAAACTTGCTTGTTGCCTTGTTTAGAACTTATTGAGGAACTTTATTCAGTGCAAAGTAACTTTGCTGTACAACCTACGTTGAACTAAGGTAGTTAACTTCGTGTAAGACAAGCTGTTTACCTCTGACAAAATGTATACGGCATTTTCCGCAGATTCCACGTTGAACTTTTTTTTTTTTTTTAAACTTAATAAACATTTTATTTTATGGTTTCAGCTTTTTTTAATTTTGATACATAGGCCTACCATTTATCAAACCTGTAATTTGGTTTGACAATATGTGTGGTAAAGGCTGACTTTGAATAAATAATTTTTTATATATATGTATATACATGTACAATGTATACACACTGAATTTATCACATTTTATTTATTTGTCATGATTTCTTTATTATTATTATTATTATTACTTCAAGACTTTATATAAACTTTCACAGAAGTAAAAATCTCTTGGCACATGAACTATAAGTCTATAAATAACACTTTTCAAATTGAGATTTATAGCATTAACAGAATCTTTACTTGTTTTTCCGTTCTTTCATTTAATAGAAACGGTGTATAATTTTACAATAAAAATCTCAAAGAAAGGAATATACGTGTTTGGATTGTCTTTAATGCAACATTTTTATCTCTTATAGATTTATATTCTGCAATAAAATCTAAAAATATCGTTTCTTATATTTATTAAAATCTTATTTAAACTAAAATTAAAATAAAGCTAATATTTTTTATTCTAAAAACAATTGTGAAAAAAAAAGCATTATTACAGTAAAACTATATTTTTTGAAACGAGAAACAAAAACTTAAAAAGTACGTTACTTTTTTTTTTCTGAAGTAATATGCACGAGATTCTTGAAAAACTTTTTATAGAAAAAGTATTTTCATCTTAAGATATTTTTTTTATCTCTTCGTTGATATTGGTTTTAAAAACAATCTATTTGATTGCACTTTTATTGTGCATTATTTATTATAGGATATTTTTTTAGATTCAAATAAATTGTTTCTATATATATATTTTTTATTCATTTTATTACTGCGTATGCTGTCACATAAAATGTAAATCACAATTCTTATATTTTTCGTGAAACATAACAACAACATATACAATACTACGTATATACAATTTATACAGAATATAGAAAACACCAAAATATTAATTTAATTCTTTGTAATACAATCTGAGCTTTATTGTTATTTATCAATTTTTCTCAGCAATCATATAAAATGCTGCATCATAAAAAAAATATATTTGATCGCACTTTCTATAATGAACTGATATTTTATATTAAAGCCCAAAAGATATTAAAAACTATATAAAAGTTTTTTTATTTGTTTGATAGTGATTATTTTGTTCTATTACATGAATGTAATTTGGGGAGTAGGAGTAGGTGGCCTTATTTAATTTTCAGGTATGAAATTTAAATTGAAGAATTAAAACTAATTGAATTTAAATTTTATTTAACGGTGATAACCTCAGGATTAATAACTATTGTTACATAAATAATGTTCTTTATTTTTCTTTTTAATTTAAAAAAGTTTTTTTTTTCTTCCTTTTACTTTATATATTAAATGAAACTGAAAATTATATTATTAGAAAGGTTATATTCGTTTGTTTTTTTTTTCTTCAAATGTTGTCTGCATGTACTGTACGTATATTTGCATTGTAATGTCGCACATGGGATACTTCGCTGTATTACTGGAATTTCTGGTCACTGAACACACATTACAATCCTGACAATGAGATTTTCTCCAAGAGTCTATTATTATTTGCAGTTTGCAATGCTCGCCACATGGTCTCTCTCTCTCTCTCTCTCTCTCTCTCTCTCTCTCTCTCTCTCTCTCTCTCTCTCTCTCTCTCTCTCTCTCTCTTCTCTTTCTCTTTTTTGCGCAATAAAATTTTCTCCCCCTTTCGTCAATTTGGACGTTGCAAAACAAACATAAAAAAATCTCGTCTTCTTCTTTTTCTTTATTATCAACCGCACTTTTTTTTTCTTGTCTCGTTGTCTTGTTTTTTTAGTCAGTTTTTTTCCTTTGAGCTCAAATTTAGTTTTCTTATATAATACAAGGAAAGGGGTACAGTAGCTAAAAGTTGTGTAACTTTGATATTGTTTTATGAAATTACATTAAAATTATACATAGTGATTTATTCATGAATAATGATACAGCACATATATTTTAGACATTTATTTTGCTTTGACATTGACATTCTTAGTATTATGTTTTGCAAGAATATTAAGTCTGAAATAAAAAGTACAAGTAGACTCTCTCTCTCTCTCTCTCTCGGAGTGTTCAGTGGGTGTGGCTACTGGCTAATTTAATGAGAATTTCTTATTTAGGTTTATTTTAATGTATTCCGGTGCAATCAATTTTTTGTAACTATGAAATAAAAGTATAGTATTTACTGTAGAGCTATTAATTATTTATTGATAAAGTAAAGTTACAATTTTTTGTTCGTATCACGTAAATAAATTCATACAAAAATAAAAATCCAGTGCAATTTTTTTTTATATTACTTCATTTTGGTATTCAGTATATAAAATAATTTCCATTATTAACCCTTTTTGTTTGAGCATATGTTAATTAATTACATTTATTTTAATTAATTAGTGTATAGAAACGAATAATAAAAAAATAAAAAATACTATAATCACGTGCACATAACATGACCTTTTTCTTTTGTTCAAATATCACGCAATTTTTGTGTAGTACTGAATTAAATATTATTATATACATACACAGTAAAAGCAATCTCTTTTGTGTATAAATTTGGCTAAATTTTAAATTTAAAGGACAAAAAGAATACAATAAATGTTTATAATATGCAAAATACGCTACAAAAAAAAAGTGAATTGCTATATAGAAAGGTTTTTAAATTAATAAAATATTTTAAGTAAGCGACCATGATTTTCGATTATTCCACGGTTAACAGATTTTGTTGACGTATTATGAAGTCAAGTTGATATTTTACGATATATCTTCAATTTCTCTCAAACAAGAAATAAAAAAAGAATATTATTCCATTAAATTGCAACCAGTACCGATTAAACACTTTTTTGATGATGTATTAAAATATTGAAAATTCGTGTTTGAATATCAACATTTTTGAAACACTTTTCAATTATTTATATATATATTTTTTTTATTTACAACCCAGTTTTTTTCTTTTTTTAAAGCCATAGACCACATAAAAAAAACATGTGCTTTTTAATGAATAAACACAAAATGGGATCTTCAAAACTGATGACAATTTTTACCAGAATGGTTATATAGCCCCACGAGAGAGCGTGAAAAACTGTAAAGTATGCAATTTGCGTGAAAATTCATGGTTATGACGTCAGAAACATGCAAAAATTAGTATGAAAATTTTGTACGGGTTGCATAAATCGAATTTTTTGATCACTGCTACGGGGCTGGGTTTTGAGACAAACTAATGTTATTTATAAAAATCCCATCAATTGTTTTGTGATATAAATACTTATGTTTTTCTCTGGTCTATTCCTTTAAATCTATCTCTCTTCATTTCTATGTTTTTATTTATGTTAACAGGAAAGTCCCACCATTCAGCTGGTTGGGGATATGTTTCCCTTCATTGCGAGTTGAGAGACAGGACCCCAACAGTCGTGGCTTACGTTACGCAGGCACTACTAGTACCACCATGACTGAGACTCTGACGCATCACTCTACACGACGTACGACCAACGTCTCAATGCGTCACGTCCAGCTACGTCTACCTGCGTCAACAATCCGTGAGTCACGTAGCTCAATCAACAACCAAAATCATACCAAAGTTGCAGTATCACTCGTGTAAATAATTTAGCCCGGAATTAACAAGGTATTTCAAATATAATATAATATAATAATATAATCTTAAATGTCTGTATTAGAATATAGCCAAAGATTTTAATCTCTATTTGGTGTTATTATCAAAATAAATGTATTTAATTATTAAGGTATATAAAATAAGGGACTCAATATTAATGACAGGACCATGTATATTGTAAATATTTAAACTTTATTAATTGTCATATTTTTTAATTAAATCAATTTAAATACTTATTAATATATTGTATCTTCTTTCCATAATAACTTTCTTTTTAAGAGGTATAAGAAGACAATTTTTGATACCAGAGAAAATTCTTGAAAATAATGATAATCAGCTAAAAAAAAAAATTGCTTCAATGCAGCTTGTCTTTCAAATATTTGATTTAGATCGCATTTTGTTTTTATAGATCAACTTTTTGCTAGATCAATAAAAACTGCAGTAATGTTAGCTTTGTTGCACAACAATCATAACTATGATATGCAAAGTATATTACTAAATAGAACTTAGTCTAATAATATTTATAACACTGTGAAACTTATCAACCAAAATTGTAAAATAATAATGTTAATGAAAATAATTCATAATGTTACTTCTACTGCGAGTATACGAGTGTTAAAGTTGTGCTCAAAAGCAAAATGTACAGACATTAACATAACATTGTAAAGCATGTACAGTATGAGCTATAAACGAATACTTTGAAAGCACTATAGAGCAAAATTTTATTCTATAGTATCTGTATTTTTTTTTTTTTTTTTTTTTTTTTTTTTGCTATAGCGTTTGAAATTATAGTTTTCAGAATTACTATAATAATGAATTGAGAGTCTCAAAGCAAATGTTTGATGCCATTTTTTACGATTAAGATTATCATATATAATTAATATATTAAAGCCATAGACCACATAAAACAACATATGTGCTTTTTAATGAATAAACACTAAATGGGATCTTAAAAACTGATGACAATTTTTACCAGAATGTTAATGTAGCCCCACGAGAGAACGTGAAAAAACTGTAAAGTATGCAATTTGCGTGAAAATTCATGTTTATGACGTCAGAAACATGCAAAAAATAGTATGAAAATGTTGTGCGGGTTGCATAAATTGAATTTTCTGATCACTGCTACGGGGCTACTGTTGGGTTTTGAGACAAACTAATGTTATTTAAGAAAATCCCATCAAGTGTTTTGTGATATAAATGCTTGGTTTTTATCTGGTCTATTCCTTTAATTATTAAATACCAAATAATTTCTATTTATTATATCTTTGATTTGATTACATTGCATTAACTTTGTTTCATTTTTCACAACAACCATTTTAATTTTATTTATTTAAAACGCTGTGATATGATTTATATCTTAACCTTTTTATCTCTTATCAGTCTTATCACCTATACAATGAAATTTAATAATAATTCAATTTTTATCTCTTATATTTTACATAAATTGTTATTTTTATTTTGTGTACGATGTAAATAAAATATTTTCTCAATGGTCATAACAGGAAAAAAAAAAATAGAATATTAAAAAAAAAAAAAAATGTAGTTTGGTGTCTATACTGAATGTATAATATAATATAAAAAAATCAATGGTTTTAAATGTTGTATGTTATCTAGGAATGCACACTTGTAGATTGTAGATAAAATATTTAATCTAATTGATACTTCTTAATGTAATATTAGAACTTTTTTTCATCTTAATCTTAATGTGCCAAAGTGTTAATTATATGTGAATAATATAGCTATTATACATAATATTATATACAGGGTTACAAAATAATCATTCATATAGAATAATGTGTACTTATTTATTTATTTATTTATTATTTTTATTATTATTTTTTTTTTTTTGTAAATTGAATAATTTTATTTCTCGATTTAGAAACTGGATTTTTTTTATACGAATATAATTTAAAATTCATCACTCAAAATAGCATTTAAAGTTTTTAATGGTATTTTTTCTGATGATTTTCTTTTATGTAAAACTAAGTTTGATTAAAAATACTTTTCTTTTTCGCACCAGAATTTAGAATAAGTGTAGCATACGCTCAAAAGATTAATATAGAAATAACAGCAAAGCTTTTCGTTGTAAATACGAAACGAGTTTCAAATAAATTTACGCTTTTGATGTCTTTAACGAAAAATAGAAAAAATCCTTACAAAAGAAATTTTCACACTTTTCATTTAAATATTTTTTTTTTAAATTGTTTCTTTTATAATTTGTTTGAAAAATAAAATACAAAATAGTGTTCTTAATACCTTTACGTTTCATGTCAAGGTTTTCAGCCTCTAAAACCAATTCAAAATGTACAATTACAATTACTAATTAGCTATAATGCAATTAAAAAAAAAAAAAAAAAAAAAAAAAAAACGTTTAAGTTTTTACGATACAAAATTCCAAGATAAAACAAAAAACAATCCTAAAAGAGCTCAATTTTTCATTAATTTATTTCATTTTTTCAATGTTTAGGACCATTTGAATTTTTTTTAAAAATTTTTTTGTCATAGTTATAATTTATAATGAAAGGCGATACAAATCGTCTGCCAATACTTACGTAAAGTCCGTAAGGAAGTTCCATTATAAGTCGATAGAGTGTGTAAATTATCCATTTGCAAAATTGCAAAGAAAATATAGTAAATTATTTTAAAAAATTGAAAAGTTAAATAAATTCATAAAATTTAATTCAAAAATAAATTCATAAAATAAGCATTTTTTTAGAATGTAAGTTCAACGATTGTTTCTAAATATCGAGTCTATGTTTTGTAAATGTGAACCTTGGCAGATGCATTGCCCGATTGTATACTGATTGTAGGAGAAATAAATGAAATAAATGATTCTGAATTTTGAAAATAAACTAAAAACAAATTCACAAAATGATCATAATACAGAAGTTGCAATATGCGTGAAGTAAGTAATAATATTTTATAAATAACGTCAACTTTTCCACATTTTCTTATTATAACCAATTAGAAGTCCAGCTAATTACGATTGCCAAAATATTTCTGAAATATATTACACGTGTATTTGACCATAAATAGAATACAAATATTACTAAACTGCAATGCAAATAAATAATTAAAGAGTCACAAATAAATAAACTAAATTAACGGCATTATTTTTCCAATTTTTATAAACTTTTACCCTTCGATAACACAGTCGTGGTGGAAATATAAATTATAAGAACACATAGATACACTCACTGTTTAATTAAAGTACATTTCTAAATTAGAATCTATTATTTGACTCAATTTATAAACCCAGTGTGGAAGCAAAATTATCGTAAAGCAAACACTGTCTGTGGGAACATCGAACACTGAAGGTACAGTAGAGTGAGTAATATATAATATGTTGGATTTTGGGTTATTTGAGGAATTTTATTCAAAAGTCTGTCACAGTGATAGAATATTTTCAAGCATTGTTTGATTAAAAAATATATATATATGTTTATTTTTATCATCATTTAATATTTACATATTTTCGTATGTAATACGACAGAATTAATTTTTCTTGAAATGTTTCATTAACTTTATGGGATATATTTGCAGTTTGTTTATGGCGACAGTAAACAGATATTTCAAGAGAAAATTTTATTTCTTGGTAAAGAATTATTTCATCATTCTTTGATCCAAAATTTGTGATCAAAAATAAAATTAAACTTTCGAGTTGATTTTTTTAAATGTCGTTTTTCAAAAATAAGCAAATCTAGGTTATCAAAATAAATAAATAAGAAAACATTTACATTTACATTTTTTTTTTTTTTTTTGCGATACTGTTATTTAAAATTTGCGAACCAGCCAAAGTTTTTAACGATTGCCAGAAATCAGTGAATAATGTGAATGTGTTTTTCAGTGTAATATTTTAATTTGCATTGATAATATATTAGAATTTAGAGAAAATCTCATATCCCATTAAAAAAGATATTTCATTTCTTGTCACATACCAAGGCAAATATATAGATTTTGCATTATTTTCATGTTCATAACGTAGAAAATTAAAATCTATATCCATTATTTCATCTTTCATGAAACATACATATTAAACGCTACTTTAAATTTATTCATTTTTATTTCTACATTAAATTAATAAAAACAAGTATCAAAATATGTAAATAATATTTTAAACTCGTATATTATTATTTCTATAATAATAAAATGTATATATATAATAATATATATTTATAAGGGGAAAGAATGAACGCATAACAAAATGTAAATAATAACATTGATGTTTTAAATAATAATATATTTTATCGTGCTATAAAAATAATTCAAGTACTTCGATGTGATATATTATTCTTTTTTTGATAACTGTGTCTTTCATAAAATAACAAATAATAAAATATATAATATAAATATAGAAAAAAAAATCGCTCAGTGGAATAAATAAACAATATTATTCAATTTAACAACTTATCTAAATGTAATAAAAAAAAAAGTATATAAATATATTGAATGTGTTTAGTGTAATAATATTATAAATATAATATCTTGATGTTGTATAAATGTTTTATTTGCACCAAATATAATAATTAAGGGGTCTCTATCTGTTTTGCACAAAATCTGTTTTCAATTCATAAGTGTTCTATTACTCATTTTATGTATGTAAAAAAAAAAAAAATTATCTTTGGAACATTCCAAACTGTAAAGGAGAATGATTAAATTTTGGAAAAAAAAAATGTATGCACGTGTATAATGTTCTTGAAACAAATAAAGTATAATTCTGATTGGTTTTATATATGTCTTTTTATTTTTTAAAAATTTATAAAATTAAGTATTATAATATATGCTATGTAAGAATGAAAAATATAATACAATATATTATAGAAAATTTTAAAGGCACTCTTTACAAAGAAGACATGTGCTATTCACATACCTTATATAGTGTCTCTGAGGCATATTTTACCCAAATTTTTTCTTTTTTATCAAAAAATGAAATTAATTGGGTTAATTAAATTAATGTGCTCTGGAATGTGTGGCAACACTGCCCAAAAAGTGGTAAAAAAAATGTAGGGGGGTCATAAGTCTATGAGGAGAATGATAAAAGTGAAAAGAGAGTCAGGTGAGGCTATTGGAGGTATAATTGACAGTCACACAATAAAGAAGGTGAGCTATTGTCATAAAACTCACTCAGGTAGAAAGAATTAAATTAGTGAGGTAAAATAAAATTAATTTTGTTCTCTGATGATTGTGTGAACAATTTATTTGTAATTGTCACAAAATTTGCATTGGAATTCATACCAAAATCAACCTCCTACGCCAATTAGAAGAATATATTTTCATATTGATTTATTAATCAATAATTGGTCTAATCAATTTTAAAACCCTTCTAATTGGGCTAGAAATGTGATTTTGGTATGAATTCCAATGCAAATTTTATGATAATTACAAATAAATAGCTTGCACAATGATCAGAGTAAAAAAATAATTTTATTCTAACTCACTAATTTAATCCTTTCTACCTGAGTGAGTTTTATGACAATAGCTCACCTGATCTTTTGTGTTTTGTGTTGCATCTACTGTGGTGTTGCATTCAATGGTATATTTGATAATTCGCGCGCTAAATTCCCCACTTCGCCACTCTCACGCTGACGTCATGGCGATCTGCCAATCTCAGGTCGTTCTCTCCTACCACCTGAATTCATAGCATAAATAGCCAATGCGGCGTTGCTTCCACGCTCACTCTGACGTCAGCGTGAGCGCATTTAAGGGTAGGTGTAATTTTCTCTTTCCCTTACGGGGCATCACACAGGCACAACTCTGGTATATTAATAATCAGAAAAAGTGATAAGGAAAAATAAAAAATACTTGCTCCTACCCTAAAGAGGGCCTTTAAGTATAATGTTTGTACATTGTACAAATAGTTCATGATCATGAGAAATGTTGGCTTATAAATTGCTTGATAAGTTTATTTTACAAGATTTTTTGATTATGATCATACTCAGATTATTTGTGTGTGACTTTGTGTGTGTGTGTGTATATATATATATATATATATATATATATATATATATATATATATATATATGCTAGCATCAAAACCCGAAATTGACCCAAACTAGATATTTTTGCTCATTTCGGCTTTTGGTTCGTCGCTCTTTGCCAAAACCCGAAATGCCAGTTTATTTCGGCTTTTGGTCACGAAATTTTGATCCATTCTAGTTTTGAGCATTTCGCAAAAAGCAAAACCCGGTGTAAACATTTATATCTAGTTTTGGTCTTTGAATTTTGACCAGAACTAGTTGTGTTCAAAATAGAAAAATCAAAAGCCGAAAAATGAACATTTCTCAACTCAGAATTTTATGCAATGATAAAGACTATAATTATATTATAAATGCATGATGTTTTGGTATTATAATTTAGGCGTTAAAACAATATATTTTATTACTTTACTTGAAATGCAAAATATATGGTCTGAAGGATTAATTTGATTAGAATGCGCTGACCATAATCTCTAAATCTTATGGTTTTAGATAGGGAATATAAATTGAGACAATACGAAAAATAAACTTACTGTTTGACCTAGCAATGGACCACTTGCAATGAGCGAACTTTTTAAAATAATTTGAAATTTTCTTTATGCATTAAATTTCTTACAAAAAAAAAAATAAATAACAAAAAACCCATTTTCTCTTGTTGCAACAATTACAATAATTTTATTGCAAGTGGTCCATTCAGTAATAGTAGTAATAGTATATTATTATTGTTTTAAGGGGCTACTTACGATTAAATGTAAATTAAGAGCTCTATGTATAAAACCACTAACCATGTTCACTTATAATTTGCGCACCAAATATATACGTGTGTTGTGAACTTTTTTAATTCAAACACTTTCTTATCCTGTTTCTAACGAATAATATGAAATTATAAACCATGTTTTCAGCACAGAGACGAACAGTCAACTGAATATACGTACACTTGAACCAATATAAGGGAAATTAGTCATAAGTCATAATATATCACTCTTATTCTTATTGTAAATTTAAAAAAATATTTTTCCTTTTTTTTTTATTTAACGTGTCGTGTTATCTCTCTCTCTCTCTCTCTCTCTCTCTCTCTCTCTCAATTCTTATATCAAATATTTGAGTTCAGAAATGTTCATTTTTCTGCTTTTGATTTTTATATTTTGACCACAACTAGTTCTGGTCAAAATTCAAAGACCAAAACTAGATATAAATGTTTACACCGGGTTTTGCTTTTTGCGAAATGCTCAAAACTAGTATGGATCAAAATTTCGTGACCAAAAGCCGAAATAAACTTGCATTTCGGGTTTTGGCAAAAAGCGACGAACCAAAAGCCGAAATGAGCAAAAATACCTAGTTTGGGTCAATTTCGGGTTTTGATGCTAACATATATATATATATATATATATATATATATATATATATATATATATATATATATATATATATATATATATATATATATATATATATATATATATATATAAAATACTTTACATCATTTTTAGGTTTTGTATATTATTATACGATGCACATATTATATAGCAATTGAAATGCAATATTTATTATTGTCTGTAACCGCATAGAACACAAATAACGTAATTGATCAAATTACTTTGATTATTCTTCCTATAACTATATATTATGCTTAGAAATCGTAGGGTAGAATTCCTAAAACCTTTAGGTGACCGCAAAGGGATTTTAATGAATCGCACTCAAAATATCACTTTATTAAAAGTCTGACAAAAAACTTTTATTTAACAAAAAGTGAAATTGAATCAATAGTTATGTCATTTTCAGGGAGTTTTAATTATCATTTCATTATAGTTTCATTATCTTATACTTCACAACTAGAAGTTCATATAGCGAATATCGCCAAAGTATATAATAAAAATCTCATTTACATCTTTACAAAATGTTGAATTATACACGATAAGATGCAAAAAGTAACACTGAGATGAGTATTTTGTACTATTTTGTTGAGTAGTTTATAATGTACGATGAATAATTTGTATAACTATAAGCATAATAAATCACTGTGGAGTGGCACTTTTATTACGTGAGTTTCTCAATTTTTGAACAACATTTTGTGTGGTCCATAGGAGGATAGTAAGGAAGCTCATCATGTTCATCGCCATCACTGACTGCACGTAAGAACCACTTCTGTCTCTCAGGTAACCTGCATTCAAACATAAAAACATTTTTATATATATTTCTAATCATGACGCCCCGAGGAAAAAAATATATATAGCTGAAGAGGCCTCACTCCTCTTACAAATAATTTAGTTTGTAGAAGAGTACAATGTACAACGTTAAACATTACACATTGTAATAACAATATTGCTAGTTGACTGCAGCAACATTTTATTCATATATAACGCATAAAAAAAAAAAAGTGTGTGCGACCACTGTTCGCACAGTGTTCCAAATGATTTGGAATGCATTCCATTAGGGTTCCTATATGTTCCACTGTGTTCCTTGCAAAAAAGTGAAGAGAAATAACTACAGTATGTTCCAAGTGCATTACAAAGAAATCTTCAAACTCATACTTTTTATAATTTAAATTAAAATATTACGTCATATTGATCTAATTAATGTAATTTTAGTGTAATCAATATACATTTTTACAAATGTACGTGGCATGCAATTCTTATAAACTGTTGTTGACAGCATATTGTTAGGTAACAACATAATTTATGCTTAAAAATTTAATGCAGTATTATTTATACGATATATTTCAGAGCAATCATTCAAAATGCAATAAAAATTACGTAGTATCTTTTTCCATGTAAATAAATATAGGCATCGCATTTAAAAACAAAATAAAACATACACTTATTTTCAATTTTTAAAAATCAGTAACATTAAGGGAGGGTGATATCTATAGTATTTGCCTTGTTTGTCGCAACAGCAGGAATGAAAAATATGTGTACATGAATGTTTCAGTATACAATCTCAATCTCAAAATAAACCATAATTAATTTACAATCGCAGCAGTTAAATAAATGTGAGTATACTATACATCGTTATCACTTTTGTGCGTGAGTATTTGAGCAAAATTTGACAAACAGAATATTAATGTAAATTTAATTTTAAAAATAATTGTAATAGTAAATCACAGTACTTTTTTTTTATATACATTACTTTGACTCAATCAATAAAATTAATATCATGTTACAATTTCATCTATAATGAAATAATACCTATATTAATTTTTTCCCTTGCAAAAACTTTTGATATAAAAATGAATATCCCTGAGGCAATGAAAATAATGCTAATATGGTTTGTAGATTACTGTGTATGACTATCACAATATTAACATCTAAATGATATTAATAATTGGTTGTATATTGATGGCATTTTATTTTTTTATATCAATTCAGTGTCTGACAACCGAACTCAATTTATATTCTCTCATTTAACTGGGAAAAAACAAACAAATGTATATTATATTGAATAACAAAAATGAGATGTAAAATAAGCTTTATATATTCAAAAACACAAACACACATATACGTGACACTCGCGACAGTAACCATAAAATTGTGACGGATTCCTCCCCCCCCCCCTCCCCCCAGTATAAAAAAGTTTTTTTTTCTTCTTCTTCTTCTTTTTTTTTTTTTTTTTCTTTAAAAAGGAATTAATAAGAATTAACATTGTACGTCCTTTAACATAAGAATACGCCCGTCTAGAATATTCCGCACTTTTACAACACAAACAAACAAATATTCATATTTAAAAAAAAAATATTTAACTCATACAACGCTTTACGCTTTGTGTCTATATAAAAAAGAGTGTTTGATTAACTCAACTGTGTAAAATAATAATAATATAAAAATTATTTGTAACCTTAGGCGCGTATAAACTTTTTTTCACAAAATTTACGCAGAAAAGAGAGTCTACTTTTAATAAGATGTACAAATATTAAGTTATATACTTTGTAATCTTCTTAACAAAAACTTTAACTTCAATGCTAACGGTGGAAAAAAAAAAGTTTTGTATAATGTTCTCTTTCAAACACTTTGAAAACTTTTAAGTTAATACAGACTAAGGATATTGTAACATTTTGTCAACTGATAATGGAGTGGAAAAATGAGTGAAATAATTACTAAGCTAAATAAGTGATATATTTGGCTAATTTTTAGCCTATACGTCGTAACTATTGATCTCTAATAAAAAAAGACTGGAAATTGATGTAAAACGCATTTTTGGTTGTTTAATATGCTACGTTCTTTATGTGTTTAATCTTGTCCCTGGTAAATAACGTCTAAAAAAATCTTAAGCAAATAGATTTCGATTAATTACTATTATTATTTATGGCTAATAAGCTATGAAAAACTCACTCACAGCTAGTGTACTGTATACTGTAAAAGCTATAACTGTAATGATCATTACAATTGTTGTTGTTTGTTTATTTTTAAATAACTATGATTAGAGTACTTACCAAGAATAGGTCCCAGAGTGAGAAACAAGATTCCATTGCAGACCATCTGTAGACCCACAGCAGAGGCAAGTCGTTCTAGAGGAACGTGAGAGGGAATGACAAGAGGCATGAAGACTGCTCTTAAACCCTTAGCAACTCCGATACTGCAGCCCAGAACCATCAGGGATACGTAGTTACTTACAAACAGCAGCA
This sequence comes from Ecdyonurus torrentis, assembly GCA_949318235.1. Classification (NCBI taxonomy): domain Eukaryota; kingdom Metazoa; phylum Arthropoda; class Insecta; order Ephemeroptera; family Heptageniidae; genus Ecdyonurus; species Ecdyonurus torrentis. Next base: position 19,801,055 of record OX439131.1, read on the forward strand.
CTAAAAATATTCAACATTACTATAGTAAAATACGCGAGAGAAATTGGAATTATTATCATAAAATATTTTAAAATAATACAGTTTGGAAAGGAGGAAATTCATATACCATTTTACCTTATGTCTATATTTAAAGAACTGTGAAAAGTCATGAAAGGAAGTTTAATACTTACATGTTCTCACTATTATGAGCAGTATAATACTGATGATGTACATATTTTTGTAAGATAATTGCATGGCTTCACCAATGTAAGGTGCAGCAAATCTGAATACAATATCACTCGCATTCATGATGGACATAATGAGTGAGATTTCCTGAATTTCGCACTTATGTAAATCATTTAAAATAATCGAGAAAAGCTGTGAAAAATTTATATCTGCAAACATGGCCATGGAAATCCCAATGCAAAGAGATGTGAACCCAGGATCACACAGCAGTTTTAAGTCAAAAAATATAACTACGGAGTTGGCAGAAGATGAAATAATTATTTTTGCACGTTTCCACATCGTCTTTTTAATGTTTCTGCTTTCCTATAATGAAGATTTTCTATCATAAGTATAGAGTCAAAAGTTTTTTTTTTTTTTTTATTTACTTTCTTACACATTTTTTATCAAGTGACGACGTGACGCAGTTTCTTGGAATAAGTTGAGAAGGAGGAGGAGGAGGAGGAGGAGGAGGAGGAGGAGCTCCCACTGTCTCAAAAATATGGTCAGAACTGCTCAAACAAATCGTCTCGTCAGAAACACTAGAAGAAGAAGGAAAAAAATCAACATTATTTATTTAAATAAATTTACACTTCTGGTTGCTTGTAATGTAATTATTTCTACATAGCTCACTTGTTGCATTGCAGTTAGTATTATAGTATAATGTAACATAAATAAATAAATTATTTTAAATAGATCAACAGAGGGTTGATTACTTGGTCTCACTTCATCTCTGACAGAGGTATTTGCTGCAACAATCCGCTCTCTATGCCTGAAGTGTAAGTTGAGAAACAACGTTCTTTCATGGGACTGTCCGGCTTGTACACTGAAAGCCACTCCACATCCATCGAGTTGATGGAGGTTGTCCGAGGTTGTAAAATGTCTACTGAAGGGAACTGTTGGGACACTCGGTGCTGGTTCACCAAGAGAGCATTTTCTTTGAGTTCTGCTGGCTATGCAAAGAGTGAATGTAAAATATGTAAAGTGTGATTATTAATGCTTTCGATATGAAATAATGATGAATTAAAAATTATATGATGTAATTTAAGAAGCTTGAAAACCCCATCCCCCATTGGAATACATATAACGTTTTATTCTTTTACAGATTTACCAGCTTTGCTAATACCTTAGGCTGTTGAGGTTCCGGTTGTGGCATTACCATATGCCAACGAACAGGCTGTAGGAGCAGAGATGCGGGGATTGAGTGCAGGATGAGCGCCGCTAAGATGAGCATGGTACCCCGGGGTTCGAACATTGGTAACAGTTGACCCACCACAAGAGAAAGAAGCACCGAGCCGAGCCCACTCAACCCAATGCCCAAACTCACGGCACGACTCCTGTGCCGCAGGAAGTACGAGTTGATAGCGTAAGACTGGGGCTGGCTCAATAGACAATACCCCAGAGCTGTTGAGAAAAGTGCAAGACAGTGTAACAAACACATAAAAAAGTTAAGCACCTCTTTTATACAAACTTTTTTTATTTTTACTTTTTAAAACTTTTCTGTTTGAAATTTTCAAATTTTCACATACATTTGAAACTTTTGAATTAATTTGTATGCTAAACCTTTACTCTTGATTGCAAAATTAAGTATTTCACTTATTTATTGCTTTTATTGTTATTGTTGAAAGCTTTAAATCAAAATTATGTTTTAGCTTATCATTTTTTAACATGAATTTAAAATATATAGAAATAAAACACTTCCATTAACTTCCAATAAAGCTTATAAAAATAAACAATTAATTTTGCTACTCTATAGAACTACATATTTTGTAGCGTAAATATTATGAAATTTTCATACCCACTTCACCAGTTTTAAACTTTCATAAACAAGAAATACAACAAAAGTGTCTAAAGCAATCAAGGACAAATATACGATGTTTATAAACATAAATATACAATGCTCAACTGAGTTCACTCCACATGTTCATGTCATGACATTAATAAAATATTATAACTACGAATAACAGTTGATGTTGTGCACCATGCGCAATTTTAATTAGTAAAATATTGGCCTTTGATCTTTCAACTATACTTTATAACCAAATTTTCAATAACTTTTCAACATGACTAAAAAATATAAATTTATATTAAATCAGTTTGCAAAATTGAAAATTTATTCTTTAGACTAAAGATTAATAAAAAGATATATAAGAAACAAGAAACGAAAAATCAAAAGAGAGAGACAGAGAGATTTCATATCTAGAAAGATGAAGCATATTATATAATACTATTTTATATTATCTATAGTATATATATTATCAAAAAGTACACGCGGAAATGTAGTCAAAAAATAGTAATGATAATAATAGTAAAAGTTAAGGAAATGGAAAACTGTAAACTGCAATGAAGCAAAATATTAAAAAAGCAATAATATTATTAATATATTTTATAGTGCATAAATTTAGGACAATTAAGCTACTAATATTATAACTTTTAAAATAAACCAAAGCATCTTAAATTGTTTAGGATGCCTTGAATTTACGTATTGTAATGAACTATATGCAAATAATTTATTTTTGACGACGCATTTATCGTAAATTATCAAATTGTATTATAACCTCTGTAAATAATTTAAAAACTATAAGATAATATCTTTTATGTTGAATAATTTCACCCCGAGATGGTAAAGCATCTACATAGTATAATATGGGTGATATCGCATAATTTTACATAAATTGTTAGAGTGTGTGTAAAGTCAATGGTAATTATTGTTACACTGTTTCACAAGAGCAAGAGCTACAAAGTAATTAAATGAAGTGACGCCTTCATCATGAGCTTTACTTTAGTGATGTTGCAACTGAAATGTTGCAGAAATAGCTTCTGTCTCTTTTCCACTTTAGATCTGGAAAATTTTACAACATGCTTTTTTTTCCCCATAATTCTCTTTGCAATTTAATACCTATCAATAAAAAATATATATATCTATGAAATATTGATTGATGTAGTAACAATTACAGTACAGTAAATTTATAATATAAAAAAGAAACTGTTGCAACAATCGCAATATGAACAAGCAATAATAAATCAACTATAAATAACAATACAAAATAAATAAAAGTTTTAAAATTTTTATATAGTATATATAGATACTTTTAAAATAAGCTTTTTCTAATTAGAATTGTTAATTATTTGATCAAAATAACATGTACGTATTCTTATGAAGCTCACTTAACAATTCCAATTAGAAAAAGCTTATTGTGAACAAGGCATAAAGACGTAAATTATTGAATCAATTCCTTAAAACATGACATTTAAAACTTGTTAAATAGAACAACTGATATAAATAATTACTCTATATTGATTATGCGCTTACACCCCGAATCAACATAATCTATATGATAAGAGTAAAGAAATGTTGTTATACGTTTTATGCAATCATTTTTGAAGAATTATTATTATTACTTTTATGACTAAAAATATGATTACCTTTTATTTACTAAATTGTATCGCAATTTATATTTTATAATAGATAATATACTTGTTCTATAATGTATACAAATATTAGCTCTATAAACTTTAATTGATCTTTATTTATAGAAGTTATTTGAAAGTGAGTGTATCCCGTGTATCCTATATTTTGCTTTTGAATGTTTTATTGACAATGCATGTATGTGTATATATATAATATATAATATATATATATATATATATATATATATATATATATATATATATATATATATATATAATATTATATATATGTGTATGTATGTATTATAAGAAATTTTCTTGATGAAAAGAAGGTTCTGAGGAAGAAGACAAACAATATGTATCATTTTTTTATAGTCTTCGAAAACGTTAAACATTGTTTGTAAATAACATAGCTATGTAATTTTCTAAAAAAGACTGTGAATTTAGTGTTTTTTAATATTATGTACAAAGTGACTATTATTTTATTAGTGTTATTTAAAATAGTGACAACAGCGAGTGTAAAGCCCAGTGTCTTCACAGAAGGTAAGACAAGAATATATTTCATCAAGAAAATTTCATATCATCATGCAACCTCGCTCGAAATTCAACATTCGAAACATATATATATATATATATATAAATATAATACATACATATACATACATATATATATATATATATATATATATATATATATATATATATATATATATATATATATATATATAATATATATATCTTTTATTACATCTTATTGTAAATAGTTGACAAGACCAACGCTTGTTGCATCTCCATGATGTTACTATATATGAAATAAACTGCCTGATGGGTCAGTAAAAAAAATGCTAATTCTTAATAGTTAATATTATGCATAATAACATTACAATTTGTCTTTATTATATTTTTTTATTTTCATAATATAATTTTCTATTTTGTAATTAATAAATTATAAATTTTTAAATATTTATATGTTCAATAAAGAGGTATGTGTGCTGAAAACCTGATTTGTATATTCAAATAAATACCAAAAATCTCAAATTTTGGGTACTAAATGCATACATTCATGTGCGCTTACACTAACTTGGATTGAAGTTTTTTTATTATGTAGTTATACTTAAATTTGTAATGAATAATAATAATAAAAAGGAATAAGAAATCGTAAAATGTTCAAACTTTTAAATATTATGCTCATTAGCTGCAGCTTCACAATATGACCCTAGATAACATTTGATAAGAAGGAAACATTATGTAACGTATTTTTATTTAAAGTTTCCTATAAAGTATACTCTACAAGGGGGGAGTATAGGGAGGTTAATTAAGGAGGTTAAAGTCGACGTCATAAGTGAGTACTAAATAACATTGGCCGGTATAGGAAAATTGCACATTTGGGTAGTTTAAAAATACTTCGCAATTTTTTGGAGAGCATTGATGCTGTTAACAGGTTGAATAATAATGACCAAAAAATAGCTAATTTTCCAAAGAAAATAGCTAAAAAAAAAAAAAAAACTACGTTTGTCCTATGCTGAACAATGTTATTCATTGCTCAAGAAGAGCACCGAAAAGCACTCGAAATGACATCATGCGTTCACAGTACACACCCTATGCGCATCCTTTGCTGGGGTTTTTTTATCACAAAAAATCGCGTAAGTAATGGAAAAAATCACGATTTTTCCCATTATTTACGGTTATTTTCAGAACCAAAAAAAAAAAAAAAAAAAAAAAAAAATTAAATAACATTGACTAACAACAATGAAATTTTTGGGCATATCTCCAATCAGATTTGAATATTTTGATTTCAACAACCAATGAAAAGGCTTTAAAAATTCTGCTGGATCGCGTATACTCCCCCCTTCTAGAGTACTCTAGTTTCCTATTTCTACATATAATATATTTTTATGAATTAATTAACTTACCAAAAGTAATGCCGAATGATACAATAAAAAATGACATTGAATTTGCAAATGCCATCATCAGTGCGCCCAGGAATACTAAAATTGAGCCACACATTGAGATCTGACGATATGTAAATCTTCTGAGTAGTGGACCATTCATCAAGCCTGAAATTTTATATAATCATGACATGAAACTCAGCACGTGATACATAGTCAATATAAAAATAATTCATTCCCTATGATTTCGTCAAATAGAATTTTATTATAGTATTCTTAAATACGCAATTATTGATTTTGATTTTGAATCGATATTTAAAGATTTATAAAACATTTAGGTACGTTACAATAAACAAAATCATCGTGATTTTTTAGGACTACATCAAATTAGAGTTGTTATATATTTTTGAAATTCTATTGAAATCACATGGTTACGAAATAGACTTTTATTTTAGCATTCTATAATAAAAGTTTCTACCACGTGATACAATATAAATTGACAATTGCAAGTTGTGAAAGCATTTATACGAGTACACACATCAATGAAAAATTGTAATTAATTTTAAAAAATGTAACGATAAAAGAGAGAGAGAGAGAGAGAGAGAGAAACGCGATTTGTTTGACGATATGGCAGACAAGGAAAGAATTTCACTGGCAAAGAAAAATTCGATTTTTGTGCAGACCTACATCCTTTATATATTTAACAAAATTCTTTGTCATTTAAACTAAAACTAATTACCAACATTGAGATTTTTTTTTTTTTTTTTTACAAATATATACCAATTAAGTTATAATTAAAGCTAGGATATAGCTATATAAAATTCAATTAATTGGATCTCATTGAAAAATAATCAAATCTATTATTCATTTTAAAATTAAATTAATATTAACGTAACAGAATTCTTGATTGTTTTATAATTTTTCTCCCTCTTTTTTTTTTTTTTTCTTATTAGTATATTTTGAAATGGCATCCTTATCCAAGAAGGATCCTTAATAAAATCAATAAAAGATTTAAATATTCAGCTCAATCTTATAATCTCAGGGGAAATTTCAATTTGATTTAGAAGCTTTTTATGTCAAGATAAGTAGACCCAACGTGATCTTTGCTATACATTTCAACTCTATAGTGGGTGCAACCTGCTGCATTGGGAGCTTTATTTTGACTTTAAAAACTCTTCTTATACTATTGGCACTATTGCCAATACAAGCAGGCAAGTTATTAACAACCGGAAGCACCTCGCCTTTCATTAAAATCTAATCAAGTTATAAGATAAGAATAAAAATTAAAACGTACTAACTTCAATATAACATTGATCATATTGTAACTGTCAATTTTTTATATTTATCTGGGGAAAATTGTTTTAAAAAAGAAGATGTGAAAGGATTTGTCATCATATTTTGGCTATAGTGTGTATGTAACATTTTTTTAAAGTAATTTCCATGTGTATACGAGACAATATCACAATATTGAATGTCAATATTATACTTTATAATGTGCTGTGCAAAATCCCTATTAATGTTATTATTAGATTACTGCTTTGTTTGCATTGAGTTTAGGATCATTAAAAATTAGATTTAGTTTTTCAAAAGACGGTGTGCCGAGGGATATATTTAAATGCTATACGTGTTTTTTTGATTTATTACTTGAACGAAAATTTTTGTTTGTCATATACGCAAAGATACGATTTTTTACGATTTTAGGATAATTCTTTTTTGGATAATTTAGGATAATTCAATTGTGTGATTAAAGAAAAAAAATACAAAGAATAATTTGTTTATTTCTGAAAACTTCATATCCCCTCTTTAAGATTAAGTACAAATAGTTTCAACCAGTATCATAAAAGTAATTTCATGACGATCAAAAATAAATACATTGTATGCAACAAAAACTTGATTACCTTGAAAAGCACCAATTTAAAATACATAACTACATAAATAAAAATATGGATAATATAATATTTATATATTTTTAAATTAAGTATAAAATACAGTGTAAATAAATTTTACTTACCGAAACAAAATCCTACTGCAGAATTAATACTAAAAATTGTCGTAACATCTGTTGCATTTATACCAATATCATTAAATTTATCATTAAATATTAAACCAAATAAATTAATAATTGGTGCGGTGAAAAACTGAAAATTAAAATAAAACAATATTATTATATGATTTAACATTTTACCCTATCTTTCAAAATTTTAATAGAATCACAAATAAAAAGTACACAAAACTTTAAAATATTTTTATGCACAAAATTAAAATCATTTTCTGAAGTGTTGTAAAACAAAGAAATAGCTTTTATTTTCATGTATAATGTTGAATTCATATCATTAGACTCACATGTGACAAACCAAAAGCAATCACAACAATCCATCCCCAACCACCATCTGGAGCAACCAATTTAATACCAAGTTCATCAGCTTTTTTAGCGAACACTTTACCATGAGTTCGACGAACTTTATTAATTGCACTCATTTTTATAAATACACAGAAAAAAAAAACTATAAGTTTCTTTTATATAATATGTTAGTAGGCAAACGAATGTTTCGGTATGAGTTCCTCTTCATATATCACTCGATCACTTCGTGATTCCCTCTCTTGTTTATCCTAGTAGACTTGTTTGGCTATTTGCAAAAGTGACGTATGTAATTCTCTCTTCTTTTTTAAAATTTTTTTTTCTTAGCGAAGGGAAATGATTTCAACTATATAAGTTGAGCACTTGATTGGAAGACTCTGAGCGCGTTTGTCATGATAAAGAAACCTTATCTCTTTTCATTTTCTCATGAACAAAGATAATTGTACAAACATAAAATGAATAATATGATTTTAATCATACGTTAAAGCTTAATTAGAACTACAATAAGTTTTCTTAATAAACAATTACTTATGGTTAATTATGAATTTCCATATAGTGACGTAAAAGTAATTAAATTAATAATTATTTATATTATAGGCCATGCATGGGTTCTTGCAAACTATATAATATTATCCTTCTACAGCAAGAGCTCATCGGTATATACAAAACGCTTTAAAAGTAGCATCTTTTTATCAAACTATCAAGAAAAGAAAATCCTTGTTCACAAAAAAAAAAAAAAAAAAAAAAAAAAACGCCTACGTATATTATAACGTGATATCAGTCTTCGCGATAATATACTGAGAAAAAAATTATCAATATGCTTTTTATTATCTTATTATTTTATAATTATTGTGTATAATATATAGTTACAAGCTGCAGATTGGTCCATGATGTTGGTTTAATGTTATATGTCGGTTCATTATTCTATAAGAACTTTATAGAATTTGAATTCTCTTTGCACATGCAGTTTTAAAACAGATTGTTTCTTTATTGTTTATAATTGTTATACGTGCCATTTAATATAAGCATTATTGCACAACAATTTTCACATTTTCTACGTTTTGCATTTTTCATCCCATTTATGTATATTACAACATATTGACTGATTTGTGTTGATATTCAAAAATCAAGAAACTATAACAATGAAGTGAATTATTAGAAAATGTTTGCTATACTATTAACTTGTAATTAGTTTTAAACGTCATTATGGTAGTTTTAAATCCAAGCCTCCCCAAGAGTGTATGCACTTCGACGCCATACTGGATCAATTAACAACATTGTTCAGCATAGAGGACAAACTTCATTTTTGTCTATTTTATTTGGGAAATTGTTGGGTTTTGTTTGTTTGTTTTTTTTTGTTATCATTATTTTTATTTTTTTCTCCCATACTTGAAATACTCATTCAACCTATTTAACAGCATCAATGCTCTCAAAAATATTGCTTTTATTTTTTTTTTTTTTTTAAACTGGCCCATGTTATTGAGTGATCGGGAAGGAGACACTTCTAATGAAAGGTCAAACTCACGTGATTTTGACATAATATACATAGTTTTGTTTTTTATGACTTTTTATAATTACAGCTAAAACATCATTCATCAACGAAAACACAAGAATTAGTAAGATATTTTATTTTAATTGAAACATTTTAAATGCATGGTATTTGAATAGGAGTGAAAAGTACCGATAGGATATATATTCACAACTGTTCTAAAAATGTATAGAAATTAGAAATGCTTTTATTTGCTAAGTTTTAGGAAATCGTGTGTTAAAAATTTGGTATTTTTATAAAAAAAATTATTAGAAAAATTTATTAGGAGAATGGACAATTAACCAGATACAGTATTTCACCCTGTGATTGCTTTTTGTTTTCAATGATACTCACCCTTTGTCAAAGGCAATAAAATGCGAAAATATGACTATAGGATTTTCTTTTTCAAGCTTGTAATGCAATAGAGAAAAATTCATTGAAAAAAATTGTTTTGCTCAAAGGTATAATAATTAAGAAACTTGAAAAAAAATATATATATTGGAATTTTACTTCGCATATTATTGCCTTTGATAAAGGGTGAATATCAATGAAAACGCAATCACAGGGTGTAATACAGTGTCTTGTTAACTGTCCAATCTCCTAGGTAATTTTTCAAAGAATTATTTTAAAAAATATCAGTTTTTAAAAACACAATTTCCTAAAGCTTAGAAAAACAGAAAACATTTTCCCTTTTACCATAATTAGTTTTGTAAATCCTACTGCAGTGCTTTTCTCGATAAAAATATTTGTAAGATTCGCGATTACCACTATTAAAATACCATTAAAATATCTTCAAACATAAAATATCTTACTAATACTTGTGTTTTCCACGATGAAAATGTTTCAGTTGTGATTAGAAACCAAAACTGTATCATATGTACATGTCAATATCACGCGAGTTTGACCTTTCACAAAAGTGTCTCCTTCCCGAGTGATCCGCCAAGGCGTTGACTACAAAGAAGACATAATTATGCAAAGTATTATTTAAATAATATAAAAATAAAGATAATTCATTATCGTATTATAATTAATAATACTATAAGACTTATTATTTGCCTTAAATAAGTTCATATCCTATAATTAGATGATAAAAATAGTTGTTGCTAGCCGCAAATATAAATATTAAATAATACATCTCAATACTCTATAATACTCTATTATATAACCATACCATACCAATTAATCAGTAATTTACATGTCAAAATCTAAAATAATTTTTTTATTTGCATTACCCTGAGATTTTGCTCGTTGTATTATAATATTGTTAAGTTAATTATGCCTACAATGGATTGTAAAATGTAATTACATAAACGCACTTACACACGTCCCAAGATTTCCCAGTGAATTAACCCATACGCTGTCTCCGGAACTATGACAAACTGATTATTATTCATTAAAATTAGTAATTATGAAAATGACTAATTATCAGTTAGTCAATTCATTATACGTCATGATAATATGTCAAAGACATTTTATCTTAAAGGCATAGAACCTTGAACAAAATAACTTGTCTAATATCCAAACATATCTAAATATCAACGTTGATTTGGCCTAAGTCATTGATTTCTAATTTATTTTCCATTCTTAAAATGACAGCTGCAGGTTTAAGACGTCACAGATCACTAGTTTACAGGCGATCTGTGACGTCATAAACCTGCAGATGCCATTCTGTGAATGGAAAATAAATTAGAAATCAATGATTCTGGCCAAATCAACGTTGATATTTAGATATGTTAGGATATTAGACATGTTTTTTGTTCAAGGGGTTCTATGCCTTAAATATATATTTTACAAAAAAAAATATAAAAAAATATATGTAGACGTTTTGATGAAAAAGGTTTCTTTTTTTATTTACGGTTCAAATAATTATACGACGAAATAAAAAGATAAAAAAGTGCTTTGTTTTTATATAATAGTAAATTAGTAATAAATTAGTGTTATGGCTTTTAACTGAATTATTCTGTGCCAATAGAGTGTATCAGTTATCAGTAATCATTGTTATTCTGACTGAGCTGACAGTTGACACAATTAATGATGACCTATTCACCTATTGATTTCTGACTGGTAATTCCCCTTGCAGTCGGGTAATTTATAACATTTTATTCCGTTATAAATACATATTAAATATATTTGTATCGTCTTGCAAGAAAAAATTCTCTCTTGTAGTTTAATTTTGCCCTGCATAATAATTTGTTTTTATTGCAAAAAATAAATATTAATAAAGTATATATAAATAAAAATGTATATATAGCTATAGGAGGCTATATAGTAGGGTGTATCTGCATAACGTCATACTGAATGCGCTTCGACGCCATATTGGATCAATGAACAACTGTTGATTTTATTATTATTTTTCTCACATACTTGAGATACTAATTCAAGCTATTATTATATTATTAACAGCATCAATGCTGTCATATTGCAAAGGAGGGGAAAAAAACATATTAAAGAATTGTGTTTCTTCTTCAGAAACTTTCATTGATTTCTTTTTATACACTCAATATTTACATTGTTAATTAATATTCAAAAGTACGATCAGGTTTTTACGAGAAGCCTGGTGAGGGCAGGGAGCTAGCTTGAAGATTCGGGAGTCAAGATCAACCTTGCCGATCATCCTGACAGTGTTTCCGCTGTTTCCTCAGTCTGTTATGGCGAATGCCGGGATGTTTGCTAACAGAGGTCGACCCGTTTCTGATGAACCCGCACAAGAAACACAGGGTTTCTGAAGATTCGGGGTGTATAAATGGAATTGGAAAACTGCCAGTACCTCACTGAGGTTTAATCAAAACATGGCATTAACTTTAACATGAATGCATACACCTTATAAAGTAAAATATCCTATTAACTTATTGGCATATGCAGCTAATCGGGCTATCATTTTGTTATTGCAAATTATTTTTAAGAGTATAATATATTGTTGCTCATGCTTACATGTTTATAAATAATATATATAATATTATTGTGATAGAGTGCGTGTATGCGAGTCACATGATTTTCTAGCTTGGTCACTTTTGTTCTGTTCTTCACTCTGTGAGTATAATAAAGGAGTAGGGGGGTGTCAGCTGGGTACGGAGAGCGGACCGAAAACACCATGATCCACCGCACTTGTTTATCAATCTAATCTAGCTTTTGCACGCACTCACTATTACTTTCTTTATTAAAATTATTGTTACTTATAATTTAGACTATGGGATATATATGTTCTTCAAAATTAATTAATTATAATGATAGTTGATTGCTATATTTAATTTGTTCTCTCAAGAATTATCAGGGAACAATAAACTATAGTGTTTCCCCCGTTTTAATTATTGTTACTATTATTGTTTATTCATAATATAGTTAATTTAGCTTTTGCAATTGCAAACAGCAGCAATCTAAAAGGCTATCACGTCACTTTAAACAAAATCTTGTTTCCTTATCTTATATTCCAACTTAATCTATACTTATGAAAAATGTAATGGATTACTTATGCGTATGTTAAGATAATTTTGCATCTTGCAACACCATTATAGCCGCTCGAGCTTATGCTTATTATTATCACGTCACAGGCTCAGCTTTTGAGTCGTGCTCGTGCCATGATCATGCTCGTGCTGCCAGTCAAGAACACGATTCGTAAAACTTTCAAACTTTTTCGCGCTAAATAAAGTAAAAAAAATATATCAGCTGGAAAATTTTCATCGCCCTCCGCCATCTTTGATTAAATCCAGAATTGGATTTCTCTAAAATTTTAGTAAGTAAATCTATTAATTTATAGAATTTTATTTATAATTATCGTGTTTAAGTCATTGAAAGTTTGCCTAACAAACTTGGAAAGTATTCTAAATGCATATCTATGTATTTTTTAGTAAAATTATAGCGATAAAAGAGGTTTTCTTGAAAGCCCTACATACACCCTGGCAATCACCATATACATACCATATATGCATACTTTACTTTTATATGCAGATAAATGCAATTATCTTATTCATTGCGTAACGTTTAAGAAAAAATACTGTAGATATACGTACATTACACAACATGCATGCACACTTACTATCATAATTTACGATTACAATATTTATGTATAAAAAATAAAAATAGTAGATTTGTTCTAAAGGTCAAAGGAAGGCAAATCTGGTCTGATAAAAAAAATATATCTGCTTTATGTAATGTACTAATGTATGTACATATGTACATATATGTATGTATGTATGTATGTACATTTATATTAGAAGTTTACTGTGGGCCGCGAGGCCGTGAGGGATTCTTAAATGCAAACATCTGGGACTTTCGTAATATGTTCTATTGAACCATCATTGTACATTACACATTACATTATGTACCCGAAATGAAATGAAACTTACACTTTTAGTAAGTTTTTTTTTTTTATTATTATTTCCGTGCGGTACCTAGCTACTATGCAAACAGTTACAGAAAAATTGGATTTTTTAAGATGAGAGAATTTCTATGCCTAGATCCTAATAAAATGTGTCATTTTGCAGCAATGGGTCGTCACTTTGGAGAGCTCGCGAAGGTGCGAGGAATCATCACCTATAAACTTTCCCCCTTCGAGCAGAGAGCATTTGCAGGTGCAATCAGCAAAGGCTTACCCAATGTCGTAAGGAGGGTCAGGGCCAGTATTTTCAGAGTAGTTCCTCGTAAGTATATGGTCATCACAAAGACATAATGGGTCATTATGGTACATTATCATATCACTCTTTCCTTCAGTATAAAGTCCACCCTCACCCTCTTGTTCAAAGATTTTTTATTTTATTTTTTATTTTTTTAATATTGCGAGCACCATTAGGGTTGTTTGGGGCTCATTGCTCAGACCTGGCAGATCTATCTTATTAAAACAAACTTCCATGAGCACTTTAGGACATACTGACCTTGGTCACAAAGTTTCAAAACCACTCGAGCAAATAGCACACATTGAAAGACTAACAAAATAATGACCCAACTGAAAGAGAGAGAGAGAGAGAGAGAGAGAGAGAGAGAGAGAGAGAGAGAGAGAGAGAGAGAGAGAGAGAGAGAGAGAGAGCAAATACCATGTCTTATTCAAACTGTAACACAAATGCATACAAGGCAGTACTCATCTCAAATGATTGTGTTAATAGAAGACTTGCAAAAGTGGGTTTCATGAGAAAATAAGCAAATTTAGACCCCATCAATACTTACATGTATGGTAGATATGCTACTTTTCGGCCACTTAAATGTCTTGGTCACTTTTTGGCCACTTGTGATTTTAAAATTATTCTAGGAGACATAAGCACTTGAAATACTGGCACACTAGAAACAAACTCTGGAACTAGGAAAACAAAAATTTGGCTTCTGAGTTGTGTAGTTTTGTTTATTTTTATAACTCTTCAAAGTTCAAGTGGCCGAAAAGTGGAGGGTGGCCGAAAAGGTGCATGCCTACCATATTTGCTATAACTTATAGCAACAAGATAGGCCTAATTATTACTTTTTTTTTTTTTTTTTTTGTCATGTTGTGTTATTGTGCTACACCAATCTCAGTCCCAGTCAAGACATTGTCTTATCAACAGGTAAGGACTTTTTCAATCAACGGAAACAGCACACACGGGCCAGGTTTCAAACAATGATCTTTAAAAATTTGTTGGGCTAAGTTACAACAAATAAATATGTAAATTAACCTTTGCTATCTTGATTTTGCATGCATTTGTGTGGTGTATTTTGTATGTCCGGCTGTGTACTTTTCCGTGTGTTTTTCCATTGATTGGAAAGTCCTTACCTGTCTATAAGACAATGTCTTGACTGGGACTGGGATTGGTGTAGCACTATAACACAATATGGCAAGCAAATAATAATAAAATAAAGCTTTGAGGCTTAGCCAGCTTGAAACTGCACCTAAATGTAAATTTGTAACTTGAATTATGGGTGCTTCGTATCCTTACAAGAAATCATATCAAATGAAGACAGTAACACAAAGTTGTCTGCTATGACTTTGTTAGTATTGTTGGTCTTCTTTTCGTTTCGTTTTGTTTTTATATATATATATATATATAAAGAAAAGGATAGAAAAACCAGCAAGGGCCTTACCACAGTAGAAGTTCTATGGAGAGGTCGAGGTCTTGCATGGCACAGTATAATGTTATAAAAGTTTCTTTATAACTTGAGAGCTTTCGTCATATGATAATGACATTATCAATCAAAAGAGAAAATTACTTGAGCACATCACTGAGCAGTGTCTTGTCTTGTACAAGACAAGACACTGCTCAGTGATGTGCTTAAGTAATTTTCTCTTTTGATTGATAATGTCATTATCATATGACGAAAGCTCTCAAGTTATAAAGAAACTTTTATAACATTATACTGTGCCATGCAAGACCTCGACCTCTCCATAGAACTTCTACTGTGGTAAGGCCCTTGCTGGTTTTTCTATCCTTTTCTTTATCATTGATCCTAACCGCGATGGTTTTTTCCTTAAATTGATATATATATATATATATATATATATATATATATATATATATATATATATATATATATATATATATATATATATATATATATATATATATATATATATATATATATATATATATATATATATATATATATATATATATATATATATATATATATATATATATATATATATATATATAGGCCTATATATATTTTTGTATCCACTAAACCTCCATTGTACAAATCTTCTATTTATTGGCAAGCCACTAATGCTGTTCGTAAACCCTGTTCTTTGCTCTTAAAATGACGATCAGCTATGGTTAATCAAATGGAATGCGCATTTTTTGGTGCAAGAGAACAGGGTTTACAAACAGCATTACTATTACCATCAAGCGGGGTGACTTTGGCCAAAATTTCAAATGATTTACGCCCTAACTAATTCTCATAAAGACAAAGGGCGGAAGGGGTGCAAAAATTAAACTTTACTTTTGTTTTTGTTTCACGTTTCTATGAGCTTTAGTTAGGAATTAATAATTTTTGAAAATTTAACCAAATTCACCCCACTTGATACTAGTGACAATTTTATATTTTAAATTACTTTCCACTTATCTTTGGATATTGAAATTTTGATACAAGACAGCTAAATATCGATGCTTCCGCGTCAAAAGAGAGCATCTGTACTTTCCACCAGTGTGGCGAACGGAGTATCTGCACTTTCCACGTAGCACGCTTTGTGGACTAGCGGCCATTTACTTAACATTACAGATGCTCCACGGTGGAAAGTGCAGATACTCCACTCGCCGATCTGGTGGAAAGTGCAGATTCTCACTTTTGACGCGGAAGCATTGATATGTAATTTATTTTACGTCAAAGTTCAAAGCTCTTTGATGAGTAACAAGTACTTTAAAATAATATGCAACTTACAATATGGTAATAGCATAGCAGCATGCCAATAACAAGTACAATTAATATACAACAGCATTCCAAAGTCAAAGGATGTACGTCTGGTGATGATGTTTGGTGAATATTTATTTGACAAATAGACTAAAAGCATAGAAAAGATTTAGATTCAACAACAATTTAGCAAGTGTGCTGTTAAAGTTTTAAAATGCCAGTCTAATCTTATGCGGCAATATTTGTAAAGAGTTTGATTAAATGAAAATTTACTGGATGTAAATGGAAATTGCTTGCAAACAAATTTACTGTTTATTAGCGTTTATTGTCAGCTGCTTTGAAGACTTGCAGAAAGGTGCTTAAACATAAACAAACTGAGAGCCAGCTATATTAGCAAAGGGATAGCAGACAACTTTGTGTTTCTGTTGCAAATTAACATGCTGTCTTATGGAGAAATGAAGCAGCTATAACTTGAGCTAGATTATTACTATTTTATATTTATTATTATTTTGTCACTGAAATTTTTATTATAGTTTACTAACAAGTAAGCCTCAAAGCTATAATTTTCCTGAATTTCAACCAATATGGTTATAAATTATTTTGTCTAAGAAGAGGTCGAGGTCTCGCATGGCTCAGTTGTTTGTTATAAAAAAGTTCATTTTATAACTGGGAGCTTTCGTCATATGTTAATGGTATTATCAATCAAAGAAGAGATTTACTTAAGCACATCACTGAGCAGTGTCTTGTCTTGTACTTTTGTGCAAGACAAGACACTGCTCAACTGCTCAGTGATGTGCTCAAGTAAATCTCTTGTAGAAGACACTGCTCAGTGATGTGCTCAAGTAAATCTCTTCTTTGATTGATAATGTCATTAAAACCCTTGTCAACTTACTTTTTTAGAACACTAGACTGATAATTACCATACCTTAATATCCATGAATTAGACACCATCACGTTGATTTTGTATGTATTTTCGTTTATTTTTCTTTTTGCAGTTATAACTTGTATCTGACGTCACAATGTACCGCCACCAATCACAGTCACCGCTCTGGTCACGTGATAAATTTAAGCCCCTCCCTCAAGTTCTTTACCTCTATTACAGCCCCATCGGTACATTGTAACGTTAGATACATGATATAACCGCAAAAAGGAAAATAAACAAAAATAAATACAAAATCAACAAGATGGTGTCTAATTCATGGATATTAAGGTATGGTACTTATCAGTCTAGTATTCTAAATGATAAAAAAGTAAGTTAACAAGGGCTTTAACATATGACGGAAGATCCCAGTTATAGAATAAAATTGTTTATAACAAAATACTGTGTCACGTGAGACCTCGACCTCTCCATAGAACTTCTATGCTCTTGCTGGTAATTCCATCCTTTTCTTTATTATTGATCTTAACCACAACGTTTTTTTTCCTTAAATTGAAATTAACCACAATGGTTTATTTTCCTTAATATCTCAAATAATTCAATAAGGTAATGTTACTCCCCCCCCCCCCCCTCCACTTCCTTTTAAACATCCCAAATATTCAATGTATTTAACTGTTGTGTTATTCAGATATTATTATTGATTTAAAATTAGTAATTTCATCTTATTCTTGCATATTTACAATAACTTTCAATAATGTTGTTTTTATTG
Organism: Ecdyonurus torrentis; assembly: GCA_949318235.1. Classification (NCBI taxonomy): domain Eukaryota; kingdom Metazoa; phylum Arthropoda; class Insecta; order Ephemeroptera; family Heptageniidae; genus Ecdyonurus; species Ecdyonurus torrentis. The sequence goes on from OX439131.1 coordinate 19,819,391, forward strand.
TCTGCTCATTAAACTATAACTAATATCAGCATTTTATGCTATTTTTTACAGTTAAAAAAATTTATGCAGTTATTGACTATACCATCTGAAAATAAAATAAATAACAAAGATATGATGTGATGTTTCAGCTCTATTCCTTGGCTGGTTGATCTATGACCAGACTGAGAAGATGCACCACCACATGATGCGCAAGAACCCCGCTGATTACGAGAATGACCAGTAATTAAATTATCATGTATAACTTATATAGTTGTCTGTACATTTCACTCTGTTAATTTTAGAATAATAAATTGAAACTTAAACGTTATTCATATATTTATTTTAAATTATATAATCCCTTCATGGATACAAATTTTAAGTTGTTTTCAAATACAGTACTTATTCTTGATTTTTGCATAACGAAGTGCATGTACGTGTAACAAAATTCAGTCAATGTAGATAATTAAATAGGAAAAATTTTGTTGTATGTTAAAATCTAGAATATATGAAAACACCATTATTGACTAATACAGGAACAACTGTTTTGAGGCTGACTAAGTGATTTCGCTCACATCCGCTTCCGTTTTGATGTACTGCGCATGCGTAGTTGGCCTCAAAACAGTTTGTTCCTTTATCAGTCAATAAGAGAAAAATAAATAAAGTTGTCCATAGTAGTTTTCATTTAAAATGATGATCAAATATTGAAAATTCAGGTATCATCATGTCATCATGACCATAAGTTTGTATGAAAGAAAAATATTGCAATAGAAAATTAAGAATATGTTCATATATTTGCTCTATGATTGAGTTGGTGATGTGGGTGAGGAATAGGGTGTGTGCGCATGACGCCATTCTGAAGGTTTTTCTATGCTCATCTTGAGTAATGAAAAACATTGCTCAGTATAGGGCAAACATAGTTTTTGGCTATATTTTCTTTGGAAATTATATATTTTTGGTTATTATTATTTTTCTTGCATACTTGAAAAACTAATTCAACCTGTTAACAGCATCAATGCTCTCAAAAAAATCGTGAAGTATTTTTTAAAACTGGCAAAATGTGCTATTTTCCTATACCGGCCAATGTTATTTAGTACTCACTTATGACGTCGATCACAATAGATGGTACAGTAGTCCATCTCCTATAGCGGGAATGTCAGATCGAATCGTGTATAATTTACTGTGGACGTCGATGAATGAAACCCCTATAGAACTTTCAGAAACTTCAGTCCGATACCAGCAGGAGTATTTCGCTGGGTCTCACTTCAGTCAGACTATTTGTTAATTTGATGTTGGACTTTATAACAACCCTATGTATGTATTGTAAATATTGACATAAATTGGATTGACAATATGACAATATTAACATATTGAATGGAGAACTCTCTTTTGAAATTTGAAGCAAGCCGCTTTATTTGATCAAACTTATCCATGCGCAATGTTGCCAAATTAGCATGCATTTATATTTTACAAAAGAAAAAAAAAGGAATTTTCAATGATAAACACAATTAAATTTTAGTACTTAAATAATAAATTCACTTTAAACCTTCGTTAAGTTTGAAATTACTAAAAATATTCAAATAAAAAAATAATCAAATCTGGCATTTTTTTTTTCTAAAAGCGCCAACTTTAAATATGATAAATATCCATTTTCTGTGATTTTAATTTCTACCTTTACAATATTCTATTAAATTATTATAGTTTCCCAAGCAAAATTAAGATGAAATTAATATTTATTTATTTAATTCATTTAACTTGTAGCTAAATCTGGTACTTGTTTGCAAAAATAATAAATTATTCCTCGACGCAGAAAAGCTTTCGCTTGCGCATCGCGTTTGTGACGTCACGTTGCAAATGTCCGATATCTGTGTTTACTTCCTTGCAAGATTGGAGAAAAACTTCATCGTACAGGGCTGGAGGACTTATCTAGGAACTATCAAATTCTTTAACAACATGTTTGGTAAGCAAATATTTAAGTGATACAAAAAACTACGAGGTGGAAATCAATTTAATAAGTATTTAGCATAACAAAGTTTTGGCTTCCAATCACACCAAGGTTTCCCACATCAAGGATAAATATCATACATAAATGCAATTTAAAATGTGATTGTGATGTTTATTTTTTATTACAGATCATATGCACAAAAGTAGAAATCGATATCCCTGGGTAAACTAGGATTTCGTTCATCTGGATTCACAATTTTTACCTTTACAATTTTCTACTTTATTCATAAGGTAAGCATTACACACATCCTATCTAAATCCCAAACCATAAGTGACTTTCTGTTTTTTAAATGCATATGAGGCGTTATCTTCTATATACTTTCACCTCATTAGCTTCTTATTAATAATTTTAATTTAATAATTCGTAGATAATTTATTTTGTATCGTACATATGGTGCATAACAAGAGTTTTATAGAGAGTGACATTAGAGGCTATTATGCATGCATACGTAATAGTATCTGTATGTACACATATAGTCTCGAGCCCCATTTACTACATATAAGTATGATTCTGTGTGTTTGCAATCTTTCCTAACATATTTAGTAACTTTTTGGCTTACATATTGTTTTCTATTTATAGATTTATAATTGTCATTATAGAAAACAGATGAATACCGGTAATATATTTTCTAACTTGCTCTAGGGAAGATACTGTGACTTTAGGTATGAATTCACAACATTAAAAAAATATTTAATTTAGTCAAATATACAAGCCATGGATGTGCTTATATGACGCATGTTTTCAAATAGTTATGAAATGCCTAATGTATGAAGTATTGACTAATAAAGGAATACGGTAACTGTTTTGTTGCTCACCTCACATCCACTTCTGTTTCTACTTACTACGCATACGCAGTAAGTCCAATCAGAAACATATGTAAACAAAATATCTTAAGGTTGGCCTCAAAACAGTTGTTCCTTTATTAGTCAATAATGGTTCATTGCATATTATTACGGTAATCTATCGAAAGAAATAGAATATAATAATAATAATAGTATTAAAAATGTACATCGTCTGATATTATCAAGCATCGTTACAAAAAGTATGATAATGCATATAATCAGCAAAATTATTTGCTGATAACCAAACCCCGATTTTATATATATTTGTTTATTTGCCATGTCTTATTAATACCAGTATGCAGCTTGTACTATGAATCAAGATTTAATTATATTTAAAAATTTATGTAGAAGTGCCATTTATCATGGATGTAAACAACTTTCACAACTTTGCATGAATATTTTTCTTTCTCTTTAATTTCAAGAGTCTTAAGATTAAGTGGGCAATTTGATAATTATTTTTCTTAGATTAGAAAACAGATACAAAATGCATAATGTACCCACTTACACTCTTACATCATTCAAGATAGATAAAGTTTGATACCAGTATGAGAAGCTTTGAGTTAATTTCAAGTTATAGAGTACATAATGTACCTACCTACATACTACACTATACATAAATATGTTTAACGTGAAATCTTAGTTTTATATATTAATATATATGAGTACTGTACTATAATATTATAATATTTGTAACCTATTTAGTGAACTGTTTGGTCGTAGAGCATGCTGTTATAGTATGAGTGTGCCACTCTTAACTAATAGTAATTCAAAGTACAGTATGGATTAATATGAAAATGTAACGTGATGCTTATTGTTTTTATTTTCATATTTTTGATTAAGACGCACTAATTTTAGAATGTGTTGTTGTTATATTTACTATTAGTTAAACGTAGGGGGGAGGGGAGAGAAAAAGAAGAAAAAAGAAACAAAAATCATGTTCGGTTACATGTATTCAATTAAAAGAAAGGATAGAGGAAACCAGTTACCATTGTAAAGATATGTTGTATCGGTGAAAAATTTTGCTAGCTCATTAGGTTGACATTTTATAGAGCCTTCAGCTGTTTTTAGAGACTTACAGAGAGGAGGTCTAAGTTGGTAAGGACAGACTATAAGGCATACAGCTACATGCCATACATACATATTTGTACTCTGGTGGTCAATAAATATGTCAGGCTATCATTCAAGTCTCCCATATAAATAACATTAGGAGAGATCAACGCAGACAGACATCATTATTGCCCGGGAGGCCGGGAGTGTACATGCCATATTTCTCATGCAAGTCTTGTGCCAAATGTGTTCTTAATTATTATCTATGAGCTAGTAAGATTTGTCACCTAATCGCTTTCTTAGGGTAAAGCTGGTGCTGATCCCCTCTATCTTTTCCTTTTAATTTATTATGGTAGCCATAGCATCTATTTAATGACATTTTTATTTGGTTTAAATAGTAACTTTCTCTCTCTCTCTCTCTCTCTCTCTCTCTCTCTCTCTCTCTCTCTCTCTCTCTCTCTCTCTCTCTCTCTCTCTCTCTCTCTCTCTCTAGATAAAACAGTTACAGAATTTTTACTGAATACGTTCTTTTCCATAAAAAAAAAATGTAATTCAGTTAGGTACTGTACTCGTCATTGTGATAACATTTAACTTTTTGTAAAGTTGTGATAAATTTCCAATGTTATACTTATGAGAAAAACACATGCTGAAATGGTAAATTATACTATCACAATTTTGGGCACCATGAGTTAGTTTTATGAATTTATAATTTTTGATGGAATAGAAATGTGTTTCAGTTCAGTGATGATATGTTTTGATAGTAGGTAAATATCCAATAATATTTAATCTAATGTGTATTTTCTGTGTGTTTCCAGATCACACTGTTGTTATCAAAGTGTCGACGAGTGATTGCGGATGACAAGTTGGCACTGACGATACAAAAATATAGTCGTCAATTGACATGCCCACTGCTACGGGTAAGCGTAAGTACAAACAACAACTTTTTTATTTTACCATAAGAAACAGTAATCAAATGTAAGATGTAATTCAGCATCAATAAACAATATCATTATTGTAAACTGCAGATGTCTTGCAATGCATGTAATCACATACAAAAAGCATTAATCAATTTCCAAGTACACACGATTATGATAATTTTACCATTCAAATTTGATCACACAAACAGAACTTAAAATAAATCAATAAACTTAATATAATTCTGTTTTCTAGTTTTCATAATTTATTTCTTAATGTATTTGTTATATTACATGAAATTTGGTATTGTCTTTTAATTTTGCATAACAAATTGTTTTGTGTGAAAAAATTAGGTCTATTAATGTACTGATCTCTACTTTATCAAAGTCAAAGTGTGCTAATTGCAATTTTTGAGATGCAGATGATTTAAGTATGTAAATATCATAAAGTATAATTTGTGCTATTTTATTTATTTATTGGGTGGTGGTTTTACACAAAGTAAATCGCCAATTATTCCCTTTATTTTTTCATGTTATAGGAAGCAGTAACTCTCATAGTAGCCATCAGAACATTCCGAGCAATGAGGAGTGCGGTATTCGCGATGTTTGGGCTCACAACCTCCATGAAGAATTTAAAACCATACGAAAAGTTGTTCAAAAATATCATTGTGTCGCAATGGTAAGCAAAAATACAACATCACTATTCATTATTTTGCTACTATTTGGTCCAATAACATTATTGAAATGCATTGCTATCAATTGATTTTAGTTGTGAGATTAAATATCATTGACCATAAAATTTCCCTGTAAAGTGAACTTGCATTGATGTGTACAGTATTTAAGTCCAATGAAATTAATGTGAACTTCTTGTGTAGGACACGGAGTTCCCGGGTGTCGTTGCAAGGCCGATCGGTGAGTTCCGCAGTTCTGCAGACTACCAATACCAGCTACTGCGATGCAATGTTGACTTATTGCGGATTATACAGTTGGGCCTCACGTTCTTGGACGAGGCCGGCAAGACACCGCCTGGTTACTCTACCTGGCAATTTAATTTCAAATTTAACCTCTCGTAAGTGTCAATCTTTATTTGTATTACTTCAGAACAAAATATCAACTTGGAAGAAGAAAAAATCTAGTTTTAAAAACAAAGACTTAAAGGCGAAAAAGTTAACAAAAAAGTTGTGTAATATCCTAACAAACCTGAAAATCAACGTTGATTTGGCCGAAGTCATTGATTTCTAATTTATTTTCCATTCACAAAATGCCGCTTGCGGTCACTGACGTCACAGCTTACCCAGTTTACGTGCGCATAAAACAAGCAAGCTGTGACGTCAGTGACTGCCAGCGGCATTTTGTGAATGGAAAATAAATTAGAAATCAATGACTTCGGCCAAATCAACATTGATTTTCAGGTGTGTTACGATATTACACAACTTTTTTCTTCAAGGTGTTCTATGCCTTTAAGCACTTTTATAATGTTTTTTTTCATCTCCTTACCAGTCACTTCAAAAGTTAATATTTATAAATTATGTAACAGTATGGAAATTGTTCCTCTTTGTCAATATTATTAATTACGTTTAAAAAAATAATTAAAAAACAGTTGGTAGAGATTAGAGCACGTTGAATTGAAAATTAATAAAACGCGAAAATTCTCTAATTTAAATAGTAAATTGGGACTAGGGATGCAAATTATTGTCAATATTATTGGCATTTTTTTTTTAATACTTTCCATTTCTTTTAAGGCATTGAAATTTAGATATAAAGAGATGAACGTGCAATCTTTTTAAGTGAACATTTCAAAGCCCTAAAATAAATAAAAAGTATTTAACAAAAAATGCAACTGCAGATGCTAGCGGCAAGATTGTTAATAACTGGTTTACTTATCGTACACACACACTCTCAAATTTAATGTAATCTACACACAGAACAGACTGCAGGTATAAAAACTTCAATGATCCTATCATTCCTGTTTCTTATCCTTAATTCTTTACATCCTTTCAATATTTCCAGATGTCCTAATATCTCTCTTCCATTCCTTGAGTTGACGTACAATCACTTCAAGGTAACAAAAGAAATTTTGTTCTAATTTGTGTGAATGATTTTGGTTATAATTTTACCTCTCATAGATATAATGTATTGGATATATGAATGTAACATGAGGATAATTTTTTGTTTGTAGGGAGGATATGTACGCGCAGGACAGCATAGACTTGCTGCAAAACTCCGGCATTCAATTCAAGAAGCATGAGGAGGAAGGAATTGATCCTCAGGACTTCGCAGAGCTACTCATGACTTCTGGCATTGTGCTTATGGACAACATAAAATGGCTGTCCTTTCATAGGTTAGTTTAGACCAGGGACTGGAACTAAAACCAGTTCTGGTTTCCAGAACTGCTCAGAACCACTTTTTTTGAAGCGGTTCTGAGAATCGATTCTTCAGAACTGCCTTTTCAGAATTGGTTCCGGGAACCGAGAACCGGTTTTTAAGAACCGCCTTTTCAGACACAAGAACACAGGGGAAGAAACACACACGCATACACAATGGATAGCTTTCATTATTAAACTCCAAAAGAAATAGAGTGTGTTATGCTTTTGTCCTGTTGTATCTGATAGATTTTATCTGATGCTGATTTCAAAACACCACTTCACTTGATATTAAGAATACATAAGAAGCTATACTTATAGTAATCTTAGCTATATTGTGTATTATATTGAAATACTAATAATATTATATATAATTATAATAATATTATAATATTAATAATATAATATTATATATTATTTAGTATTATATTGAAATACCATGTGTTTGTTTCAGTGGTTACGACTTTGGTTACTTGTTGAAGTTGCTGACAGATCAGAACCTGCCCCAAGAAGAGAGTGAGTTCTTTGAACTACTCAGGATATACTTCCCAACTATCTATGATGTGAAGGTAAGCAGCAAATATCAGCAAATCAGAGCTTACAAATGAACATCATTACTAGCTTAAATGCATAGCACACAAGAAATCATCTCAGCACCCCAACTCCAGTGATGGGAGTTTGCAAATATTTGTGATTATTTGTGTGCAAAGCTTGCCCACAGTAAATTATACAGTAGTCCATCTCCTATAGCGGGAATGTCAGATCGAATGCGCGCCATAATTCCGACTGGGTGAAGTTGTCAGAACTACACGTAACATAACTTCAAATTACGGCTTCTAGTTCTGCCACCTTCACCCAGTCGGAATTATGGCGCGCATTCGATCTGACATTCCCGCTATAGGAGATGGACTACTGTACCATCTACTGTGAAGCTTGCCAAAGTTTGCAAACATTTAAACTTTCAAATTTCCCGCTACACTCGGAAGCCAAAAGAGGAGATTCAAATTAACTTTTTTCAGGGTTATTCTTCTTAATTAATTAAGTTCTAATTAAAATGAGTAGATTGACCATAAAATATAATAAAAAAAGCTATTAAATTAATTTTTTCTACATTTAATTCTGAATTGAGTGATACTATTTTAACAGTACTGGCAATCTCTCTATTTTATTTATTTATCTATTTTTTATTATTATTAGGCCTATTATTATTATTATTTTGAAATTCTAAGACCCTCCACCATACCATAATATGTGAATATTTGAGGAAATCTTAAATTAGCAAATATTACATCTCTGTACCTAATAAGCTGTCCATGGCGAGAGATGAGGTGGTGTTAGTGATACTGGTGTGCTATTTGTTTTTGCTCACGTCATGTAAATCAATTGCAAGCCAAGCAAGATACTACATACAAGATAAGGACACGCTCGACCAAATTGGGCCGCCGCGAAATTCAAAATGAGCCTCTAAGCCAATCAGCGCCCGAGTTGAAGGTCACGTGATCAATATTGACCAATCGTAATGCCGCTAAAATTTACATGGGACCAGTTGGTGTCGCTATCTTGTATGTAGTATCTTGAGCCAAGCTCTGATTATGCTCGCCCTCTACAATTAATATTATGTATCAAGCATAAATTATGTTTTATGAGCAGTTCTGCACATCCCCACTTTTTTCAATTTTTTCATATGTCTCCTATGTAATCTTTATTTATCAATCATATTGTACAGTTGATGTTTTCCTTAACTCAATTAAAAGCCAATTTTTTGTTATATTTTGGCAACAAGCATCAACAAGTTGGAAGCATACTTTGTCACATTCTCTGAACCTTTACAGTTACACCTAGTTACTGATAAAATATTTTACATAATGATCTTGTTGCAAACAAAATGTCTATCTCTTTTTTTGTAACGTGAAGCAAAATGTCTATCTCAAGCACCATCTCCATTACGTTTGGGAACAAGATAGACGTTTTGCTTACGATGACAAAAAAACAAAAAACGAGTTAGACATTTTGTTCGCAACAAGATCAATAAGTAGAATTTTTGTACAATTCAGTGCGCATTATCAAGTTTAATTTTCCCCAAAAATGATGTGTGTTAACTACAAAGCTCATAGTCTAATGTATGTTCCAGTACCTTATGAAAAGCTGTAAGAACCTGAAGGGTGGGCTGCAGGAGGTTGCAGATCAGTTGGAGCTGGAGAGAGTAGGTCCTCAGCATCAGGCAGGCAGTGATTCTCTGCTCACAGGCATGGCCTTCTTCAAGATGAGAGAGGTCAGTTTATATTACACCTTGCTACTGTATATTGTAGTATAACAACAACACCATCAGTGCTTTGATTCTCTTTCGTATGTAATGCGTTTAGATAACAGGTATTTTTTTGTTTTTGTTTTTAACACCTTAGGATTTTGTTACACATTGCACTGTGTACAGCTGAACTTAATTAGTTTAAATTTCAATATTTAATGTATATTTTCATTGATTTTATACAATGAAACCAATGTATTGTCAATTATAGTAACAATAGCAATGTTGCTAAGGTAGCAGGTTACCAACTAGGTATCCACATTATAGACGAATGAGAAATCTATTATCAAAACAATTCTTTTAGGCGTAGAACACCTTGAACAAAAAACTTGCCTAATATCCTAAAATACCCAAATATCAACATTATTTTAGCCGGAGTCATTGATTTCTAATTTATTTTCCATTTACAAAATGTCAGTTGCGGGTTTACTACGTCACAGCTTGCCTGTTTCCGCGCGCGTGGACCAGGCGAGCTGTGACGTAGTAAACCCGCAACTGACATTTTGTAAATGGGAAATAAATTAGAAATCAATGACTCCGGCCAAAATAATGTTGATATTTGGGTATGTTAGGATATTAGGCAAGTTTTTTGTGCAAGGTGTTCTACGCCTTTTAGCTCAATGTATACCAAGCAAAACATAAATGCTGTTCATAAACCCTGTTTTCTGCTACTAAAATGATGATCGGCTATGGTTAATCAAATGGAATATGCATTTTTTGGTGCAAGAAAATGGGGTTTACGAACAACACTATATACGCTAGTCTTATATTGTTAAATTTATTTGTTAAATATATTTTGTTTTGAAAATTTGTTTTATTAAACGTAATATTATTTTTATTCTTATTTTATTTTTTAAACTTTTTTATTCGAGAGATTTATTGTATTTTTAAACATACTGGTGGTGTTCGTTAGTTCTATAATTGCTATTTTATTTTCTTCCAGATGTTCTTCGAGGATAACATAGATGATGCCAAGTATTGTGGGCATTTGTATGGTCTCGGGACATCGTTCGTGATGAATGGTAACAACTACCACGATAATGGAGAAAATAATTCGTCGTGATGTCACTGCCAGCTTGGCCTAAGCCAGTCCTCTGATCATGCATTAATAATGGTGTGAAAGTGTGTGGAGAGAAAATGTGTTGTGTGAGTGTGTGTGGTCCCTCCCTCCTCACCCCTCTCTTGCAAAGGGGTGTGTTTTATCAAAATGCACCTTTGGTTTGGTTGTTGGAATATTAGCTCATAGAATTTAAAACTTCAAAAAAAAAAAAAAAAAAAATTTAATAATAATGATGTTTGATGCAACATTTCTTTAATTATTTTTTACTTTAAATTATTTAAGTTCCCTCCTTTTTTATAAATAATTTTTTGATAGTTGTGTAATGTGAAAAATAAGATTGAAAATTATACTAGAGTGGCTATACACAAATTATTACACAAATATTATAATGAATTTTTTTTTTGAAAAAAAAAAAATTTTGTTTTATTTGTGATTTTGTGTATATTTTAATTTATTTAATGTATATAAAGAATACACAAAAAGGACTTTATAAATATGAATGTAACGTCTGTATATGTTCAGAAAAATCCGAGCAAAGGATGTAAATTATTAGAGAAGATTGGTTTAAAATTAAAATCTATAGTAAATCTTAGGTTGATGTAAAGAACCTCTTTATCAGCAGTGAATAATAATGTGAGTTTCACATTGTCATAACAAATGTAACTCCCTCAATTAAAAAAACAAAAAACAATGACATTGAAAATGTATTTTATCGTAAATAATATTAATAAAAATAAAAGATTGCAGTTAATATGATAATTTAAAAGAAAAGGATAGAGGAGACCAGCAAGAGCCTTACTATAGCACAAACACTTCACTCACTAATTGGATAGCTTTCAGCACTAAACTCAAAAAGAAAAGGGAGTATTTTTGCGTGTCTTCATCGTTCCGTACATATAACTCGTTACAAGTTATATTTTCCCCTGCCACATGCTCCTTTTTCTCTTAGAGTTAAGTGGCAAAAGCTCTCCAATATTTGATTATTTTTGTGTTTTTTAACTTTGTGCTATCAAGATTTTCAGCAAGCTATGGAACTCTTCTCTATGGTAATGCTGGTTTCCTGTATCCTTTTCTTTTAAATTATTTCATTCTAAATAATTATGGCACTGTGAACCTTGAGTAAGAATTACAGTTTCATTGGCTTTACTAAACCAATCAGGATACAGTTATTCTTGCTATTTACTTACCTTAGAGATATTAAGCAAGAGACTTCAAAAACAAATCATTATTAATAATTACTTTTAAAGTGGGTTTGATAATTATGTATATTTTGAAAGGATATTTAATTCTCTGTTTAATATCTCTATACTGTTAGAGAGTTTCAGGGTTTGACTTAAAATTTCTATACTAAAATAGGTTTTATTGAAAATGGAGAGAAAAAAAAAAAAAAAAAAAAAAAAAAAAAAGGAAGCACGAAATATTTTTAATTGTATTTCATTTAACTCATGTAGATTACTTAAAAATATTTTGCTGGCCTGTCTTTATATAGCATGGTGTGCAATAACAGTATTAGTATTAATTTTACTAATTTTTTTCTTGTCGTGTTCTGATTTACTTATAGTACTTTTAATTTTCTGCCAAATATTTCTAAAGAAAATAATGCAAGGTGTTGCTGTAATGATATTAAATATAGTATGCATAATTATTTGAAAAAATATTTTAAAAATATAAATTGATAAGTATATTATATAGCACTGCTAATTATTATTAAAATAAATACAAAAGAGGAAAAATATGTTTAAAAAAAAATCAACATTGAGAGTTGAATTTTTAAATTTAATTTCTTCCATTTCTAGAACTTCTCATTATTATTATTATTATTTTTTTTTTTGACATAATTTTCCTAATTCAACTTTTCTATAATAGGAATTATTTTATACATCAATTGCATATATTTAAAATATTGTTTCAAATTGTGTTTAAGGAAAAACTAAGTAACGTATATGTTATATCACTTATGTTTAAGTTAACAAAAATTACTTATTTTCATGAAGGTGCATGTACTATCTTAAAGTTTTGCTTAACAAAAGTTAATTAATTTAAAAAAAAAATGCAAGATGAAATAATAAAAAGTACAATTTTACAAATACGCTTGCACTTGAGCAAGTGCTAGAATTTCACTGTTGATACTTAGGAAAGTTATAAGAATTAAAAAAAACTATAGTTTAACAAAACTAGCTAAGCAGAGAGAAGTCTCAGGACAAAAAAATATAAATAAATAATATCTTGATCCTAGTACAATTGTTTTCAATAAAATGAAAATTTTACATAAACATTTTGGATATTTAAGAAAATAAATTTTTGTAAATTAATATTATTGTTAAGAAAAAGAAAAAAAAGTATATAAAAAATATATATAAATAATTTCATGTTGCTTCACCATTTTTACCTGTATGTTTTCTTTTTTCCCCCCATAGTTTTGAAACCTATTCTAAAAAAAATTGATCTAGAAGTACTGTATTATAAACTGATTAAAATTCTAATTTTCAAAAATTGATCAAGATTAAAAATTAATGCCCGATTATAAATAATAATAAAAAAAAGTAAAGTGGCTGATATGCATAATAGAGAATTAATTTTCTTTTAAAAGTAGAAATTGTAAATTTATTACAATTTTTAATAATAAATTACATTGCTCAAAATTCATAATATATAATAAAGTAATATCATTCTTATTATAATATTTCTCTATTATGTATATTAATAATGCTTCACTAAATCAGCCATTTTTCACACTTTTTTTTATCAAAAATATCAATTCTGTGTTGTGAGCTACTAGGAGGGAGTATTGTTATGTTTTGTTTACCCCCCCACCCCCACCCACATCTCTCACCACACCTACTCGTAAATACAACAACAAAATTATATAATTGATAAGCACTTTCTCATGTTAGCCATCATGCGTTTTTTTTTTTTTTTTTACAACACTGTTCATGAGGAACTTTAAAGTAAAAAATAATATATTTAGGATGAACTAAAGAGAAACTATTTCTCTTTAATAATTATAATAAAATGTCAGAAATAATAATAATAAAAAAACAAAAAACTTAATTTCTTTACTTTGTGTATTAACAAAACAAAAAAAAAAAATGTTTTTTTTCTTGTTTACACTGTACGTTAATAGCACATTTGGACATTTAATCTTATTTTTAATTAAAAAATATGAAGATTATTACTAAGAGTTCTTATTTGTTACTATTGAGACATCAATTACTAGGCAATACCAAATTTCAGATAGAAATCAAAATAATCTCTTCGTTATCTACATCTCGTAATTGTTAAATGCTCGGTAAAAAATAAAAGTTAAACAATGAAATTAAAATAAATTCACAACTTTTATTGAATTAAAATGAGTTGTTCCGTAACTAAAATGTTAAGGCGTAAATTTAAATCAAATGAAGGGAAATTGTTTAAGAAATAAAGTACATTGCATGAAAAATTATATTATGCAAACATTTTTTATTAATAGAAACAATGTAATATAATTTTCCTAATAACATGCATTAATTGTTCTCTTGCCTTTCATTTACTTTATGATTGTTAGTTTGTTATAGTTGTACACATGATTGTGATATTTTACAATTTAAATCTAGTATGTGTTTTTTCTCATAAGAATAACATTGCAAATTTAGCATGAATTTTTGAATTGTAGTAAAATATATTATCATTATCATGTGTACACTGGTCCTGAAAAAAAAAAAATCGGACTGCTCAAATTTAAGCTACCCCATATACAGTAAATATATACATAAATATATGGTAATTATTGTACTAGTTATCAGCATGCTTGCCGCAATTATTGGTAGATGTTTGCTGCTTTTAAAAAATATGTTCCACTCATGTGAGAGTTTTGAACTTTTTAAACAAAAATGCTTGCTTAAGAATCTCTTTTGTGTTAAAATTTCAAAGTCCTAAATTTAGTGGAAGGTATTTAAAAAAAATACAACTGCCGATAACTGCGGCCTGCCAATAACTAGTACAATTACCATACCAATTGGAGAGATGAACGCTGCGGTCATATTTATTTGGGACCAGTGTCCATTAAATGTTCAGTCAAATTTAAAGCAGCAATCATTGGTGATTGTATTTTATTTTTCTAGTTTTCTTATTTCACAAAATGCAGTTTGCTATATTACAATAATACAAATATATAAATTTTTAATTATGTTGGTATTGCCAGTTAATTGATCCCCCAATGGTAAATATGACACATCTTCTACTATACATGATACAATAACAAAGGACTAAATAGAAAACCAACCAGGTAAACCAGGTCGATATTTATTTCTATCTGCATATTTCTTAAATCCTTTCTTAGCTTCTTCAAGGGTTTTCATTTCTTTCTTGATAATTTCATTTTTATCTGTGGGGAATAGATTTGGAAATTCAAATTTCTCTTCTCTTGGCTACAAAAATTAAAAACAAATTAGTCAATTTTTATTATTGTACTAGAATATTTTCATATATGTTAATATCTATAAACTATAAAATAAGGAAAGCAAAATAAACTAAAATAATTGACTTGGGTAAAAAAAAAATGTAAGTGGTAAAGAGTGAATTTCAAGATAACAGGGACATCTTTTGAGGACTATAAACTGGAGCATATTATTATTTAACGATAAATATTTAAAGAATTTACTTTTATTTTACATCATAAATATTAAAATGGTATTAAAGCGATACTTAACCCTAGAAATAAGTAATTTTTATTCTTCTCTAAAATAATGCAATAGAAATCAGTCGTTTATTTTACTGTTCTAGCCCACGGGATAAGCGAGCCCCGCTAGGGTAAAGAGGAAATCTCTGACATCAGAGATTTCTTTTACTGTGTGAGTAAAAAATCTGTACACCTTTTCAGGTAAGCTTAGCAGGTAGAGCAAGGGGTACAAATTTTTTACTCTCATAGAAGTACTCTCGCGGGACTCGCTTATCTCGCAGACTAGAAAAGTCAAATAAACGACTGATTACTATTGAAGTGTTTTAGAAAAGAACAAAAAATACTCATTTTTAGGGTTTAGTATCGCTTTAATTGATAAATTGAAAGGCAATCTCAGTTATTTAGAAGCTGTTTTGTATCTCTTGCTTGAATTATTTTTTTTTAGTATCACATGTGCTAAAAGGTCCAAATATATTTTAAATGAAAGGGTCATGATTTCAATCAGGGGCTCATTGTTAAACTCCTGGTAGATCTATCATTGTGAACAAATTTATATGAGCAGTTCTGTGACAAAATTTCAAACCCACATGATCAGTTGGTATGCATAGAGACACCCCAGAATTAATAATACCATAGAATAAACAAAATTACATGCAGAACATTTCTTATTCAGGGTACTGATTGTTTGATGGAAATTTAACTAAAATGAGTTATATTATGCTTACCAGAGTAACGTATGCTACTTTGTAGTCGTCGTCTTTTACGACGTAACCTTTCAGTGACTGGCGTTTAAACTCTCCTAGAAAAAAAAAATCAATAGCAGATACAAAGATACAAGATAAATAGATGGATTGGGTATACCAAAGAGAATATCAAATTTTCTTTTTGATTTTTTCTTTTCTGATTTTGGAAGATACGGTATATTTTGTTGCACATTTGATCTATATAATTTTGACCTGCAATACACCTCTCTAGCTGACCAGTAACTTTCAGTGGGAATCCTCTTTGAATTACATAGGTTATCTTTGTACATTACTGTGTAATACTGCTAGCTATATTTTGAACATTACATGCTGTGTTTAAAAGAAAAGGCTTAAAAGTATGTTTATGTGTGTCATAAGTTGTCAGCTCTGGCAAGTCATTATCAGACATGGCTGATACCATAGTACATATATTTATATGTACTATGCTGATACTGATAATGACTTGTAGGTGATCATTAAGCACAGAGTTGCTAACATAGCATTTATCTGCACATTTCGCCTGTTTTCTTATAAACGTGGCATCTCGTTGATGCAAATAGTTAATCCGAGTGTGCATACTGTAAGATTTGGTAATTGTTCTAGTTATTACGGCAGATTTGCCCGATTTTAGCAACAGTATGCAGTTGCATTTTTAGAATACTTTCCACTTGCTTTGTAGCAATAAAATTTTTATTTTGACAGATCTATACATCTGTCTCCTTTCTCCTTCCAAAATTTTAAAGTCCTGCTCAAATGAGTGTAACGTACTGTATTTAAAAAAATGTATTTGCCAAAACAGCAAAGCAGCACGTTATGCCGCAATTATGTAGATTTACATTATATAATGTATGCATGTATAGTGCAATATCATTTTTTTTAGTAAAATATACATTACCTGTTTCTATTTCTGTGCGAACATCAACTACAGGAATTTTATAAATCTTCTCGAGGTAGTTTTTGACATCGTACTGTGTCATCTCCATTGAGACGTGAAATGTGGCTACATTTGGAAGCTGGCGAGTTTTATCTTTAACTAACTTCATCCAGAAGTTTGGTAGAAATACACGTAACTGTGGATTACCACGTTTGTATAAAGGATACCTGAAACAATAACAACAAATAAGTATGTACATAAAAATGTATCGTACATACACATTATGCATAATTTGTGATTTAAGAACCCAAGAACCCAGTAAAACTTATTGAATATTTTTACATGCACGTGAACTGATACTCACCACCTTGTAGACATTTTATTTATAATTTCAACACGTTTTTTATAATTAAAAGTTTTCAAAAATTTATGTATGAAGTAAAACCGGTTAGTGTATGTACCGGTGTGAAGCACTTTAAAATCGTTCTATGGAAAACTTCAAAAGTCTTCAAATTACAAATAATGTTTTCTTGGAAAAAAAATTATTTAAAAAAATGCACTCGTATTATATTTCTTGGCTAACTACAGACAAACAATATTGGCGAAATTCATGTTGCACCTTGCATTAAAAACATTAAAAATTAAAATACATAAATAAATTTTTACAGCTGATATTTTTACATGGAAGGGGAACTTCCCCTCCGGTGATGAAAAGTTTCCCCTCTTTATCTGCATCGTGCTGCCACCTAAATGAAAATCCAGTTGTTGAAAACTACAGTTTTATCTTTTATGTGGTGTGTGGATTTCAGGTTGGAGTTTGAGTTGGTTTGAGTTGAGAAGCTGGAGTTGTTGTTAAAGTGGGCCATCTGGCCGTGTTTGTGAGAGTGTTCAGGGATTAATTTAGGGAATTTTTTACGTTTTTACAATTTCTATTATGATTTTAAACAAATGGATATACCGTGAAGATCAAATGGGAACGTTTTCCTGACAAGTTATGATAAAAAAGGTAAGTTTTGAGGTAAAATTTTTGGTCCAGAGTGTAAGCTTTTTGCTCTGTTGGCTCTTTTTTTTTTGGTTCGAACACGATTTGTTGCAGGTGATGTGGAAGCATTGTACCAGGTCAAGAATAAAAATGTCCGTCTTTCATATTATATGTTTTACTTTATTAATCTCTTGAGCATACTTATGTTATACTAATTTTATTTTTTTCAGTCAATATTGAACCCGCATTTTGGTTTGTATCTAACGGGACTACTATGTGATGTTTATTTTTACTCTAGCCAGCCGAGAGAAACTCGTATGATAGCGGTCATCTTCCTTCCTATGTATAATGTTTAGTACTTTTATGACACCAATAATTGCTATATAATCTTCTACGGACTATAAATTATATCAAATTCCCTTAAAAGTCCCTAATTAGAGTTGTAATATTATGTTGTTGTTTTCCCATATACCAGTATACACACATCCAAGGCAAATTAGAGCTACAGGAATGCATCATGAACTTTGGCCCATCCATATAGACCTGAAACAGTAAATTAAAACCTATCGAAGTTGTACAGTATATTCCTCCTTGCTCCAAGAAATGCTTGCTTTTCTAAGAAAATTCACACTAAAAAAGTTATAAGAGCAACGAAAATTAAAACGTGACATTATTTATACTTTTAGGTACAGACATGTGTTATAGATTTCATTATATATTTTTTTGTTGCGAATCATTAGGGTGCCATATAGAATTTATCGATGGTAATGTTTAGGACCTAAATACACCTGCGAGATTTTAAGAATTTCGATATTTCTTAAATAATCGTTTATTTAACTAAAAACTGCCATTTGAAATGGTCGATAATGCAAACTAAAATTCTGGTCTGTATACTTGGTTATTATTATTAGTTTTTTTATCATTTAAAATTCTCCAATATGTGCTTGTAAAAACCATTAATACATATTATACTTACTGTGTATTCAAATACATTATTTTATACTTAATTTTAGGGGGTGAAAATAACTTCAGAATCGCATTAGGAATATAAATCTTATAATATTATTGTTAACAAATGAGCTGACAAGTTTAACTTTTGGAGTTGATTAGGGTACCACACACCACAACAATTTTCAAATCGTATCAATATTTTCGAGGTTTTTAAATACTTTTTGCCATTCCAGTGCCACCCCGGCCAAGTCTCAAAATAATTTAATATGTATGAAATTTGACGCTTGAGTACAGTACCACGAGTTTTTATTTATATTTTTTAAGTAAATAAATACTGTAGTAAAGTTTACGAAAACAGAAGCTTTTATGGGAGTATAATTTATAGGATATATATTTTGATATGTGTGTACTGTGTATATATACGTACTATATACCTACCTAATTTTAAGATCCAGGGTCCAAGATCTATCATTTCATACTTCAAAAATAGGAAGTCACAGTACCACAGTTAAATTTTCCTAAAATTCGGTGTGCACAAAATTTTTCACCCTTAAAATACATGGAATGGATTAGAGATATAGCAATGAAAATGATTATATATCAAATTTTGATACAAATGTATGAATAATATTATTTTGAATGAATCCAGAATATTTGATTGCGAAATAACAAAGAAAAGAAATAATGAAGTCAAATTTAAGATAGTTTCACTCCATTTAATTCTTGAATGTTAAATTATGATCATGTGGTGTACTTGAATATTATATTGTACAATTATTTGTTGTACGTATTTATTACAAATATTTGCTAGACATACCGTGTAATGTCATGCAGTTCTGCTTCAATAACTGATTACAAATTCTACTGTCAAGTTCAATGCATGGTTGAGATATTTTTATTGAAATTAAATTTATCATTGAGGACTAAGACTTAAATCCCCCCCCCCCCCCCCCCCTGTCAATTCTCCACCTCTACAGCTTGCAGAAATATTGCTGAGTGGTTGTTGCAAACCAAAACGTCCCTTACGCCAACATTGCCGTAGTTTGGTTTGAATTTCCTCAGAACTGCTGCACGTATTAGTATAGTATTATCATGTGATGTGTGACCTTGTGTTTCAGATGTACCATGTCTGCAGAAGAGCAGCCTACAGCTCCAGGCCAATGCGCCACCTACATGTTCCCCACCCCCAGCACGAGCAGTACAGAGGGTGCCACCCCCGCGGTGGCGCTTGCTCGCGGCTCGGCCTCAGCTCGCGTACTCCGTGGTCACGCACGCAGTGCAAGTCACGGTGCCGCGGCGCTACCGCCACTGCAAGCCCGCGCACTAACCACCGACGTGGGCTCCATGGGCTCCATCACCGCGAGACCCTCTGCCCTGAAAAAAGGTCATCAAAGAGCCTTCTCTCACGGGCAGATTGGTTCAGCTGGTAGCAGTAGTGGAGGAGAAGCAAGTTCAGCAGGGTTGAGGGGTCATAGTCGTGTTGGTTCACGTACCGACTTCATCTTACCCCCTGGACATAGGGAAGAACCATCACGACCAAGACCAGATACAGTTTTATTTAAGCCTGGTCACTCCAGGCAAGCCTCCCGCTCAGAGTCAATTTACACATTAAGAAACCAAGCGCCGCCTAAGTGGACTGATAAGTTGTTTTTCTGGCGTAAGAGACCTGATGATGACCCCGCGGGTAGAGTGCGAACTGTGTTCCCCAATCATACAGTACCTACAGGTACATCCCCTTCACAACACCCCAATCATATGTTTCCCAGTAATGAAGTAAGGACCACTAAATATACCATGCTCTCATTTTTACCTAAGAACTTATTTGAGCAGTTTCATAGAGTGGCAAATTTGTATTTTTTATTTATTGTTTTACTCAATTGGTTTCCCGCTATAAATGCTTTTGGCAAAGAAATCGCGATGATTCCTGTGGCTTTTGTGTTGGGAGTTACTGCAATCAAGGACGCCTTTGAGGATAGGCGGCGTCATAGCTCGGATAAGAGAATCAACAACTCCACTTGCAGGGTCTACAGCAGGTAAGAAAAAAAAAACTACTTTGAAATCACTTTATCTTAATTAATATACTAGTTAAATCAAATACAAGAAAAGCAAATCACAAAGAAAGTAATTTTTATGTTACAAATCAGCCACATGAAGTAAACTTCAATTTTTAATACAGTGCACAAGTAAATAAATTTCTAAGTAATAATAAAATAATAACAATGTAATATAGACTCCAAAGATCCCTCGGCAAAGATTGGACTTTTTTATAGTATTGAAATAACCGTGCCAAATTTTTAATGTTATTCATATCCTATTGTTAGGTATCATGATTTTAAGTTTAAAAAGGTAACTAAAAATCAACTGAAGTCTTGGTCAATTTTGTACCATCACCATAGCTTCAACATGAGCCTGGTTTGTGTAATAAAAGAAAGGAAAACTGAGAAAGTGATAATAAAGTAATAAAGAGATGTTTGGCGAGTACATACTGAATGATTATTATTAATTGGATTGTGTTCCGTATTGGTTATTTCATTTTTCAATTCTGTATTAAGATAAAGTACGTTTTAGTTATCAGAATGATGCAAAGTAGGAGTTGTATTTGTATGGTAATTGTACGATAGTTATCAGCAGATCGGAATGTAATCGGGATGATTTATAATTATATCATTATTTATGTTATTCAAAATTTAAAATTCCTTATTCATTTCTTTCATCCAACATTCATAACACAATGAGGAAGGTGAATTCTTTTTAACCCCCACTTTTTATGACATTTTTGAAAAGAGCGTTAAAAAAATTTTGAGGCGGTATTTTTTCTTAGAACGATTAGAGCATGGGAAGTGTTTTTAATTGATTTTTGAAACTCGACCTAAAAAGCCTGTGATGTCATCAATCAGGCATTTATTTCGGAAAGTATTCACCGTAGACGGTTCAGTAGCCAGTTTTTTGAAATCCTGAGGACGAGCTGATTTCATTAAACTGGTTACTGAACCTAGAACGATTAGTATTTGCCGAGAAAAAAGTGGACTGATGACGTCACATGCTTTCTAGGCCGATTTTCAAAAAAATAATTAAAAATACTTCGCATGCTCCAATCGTCCTAAGAAAAAATATCAAGTTTTTAAAGCTCTTTCCAAAAATATCATCAACTCAAAAAAAAAAAAAAAAAAATCAATCAATTCACCTTCCTCATTAAATGCATTAGTTTAGGTTACATATTGCTATAAATGACAATGTAAAAATGATTTTCAATACTATTTACATTATACAAAATAAAACAAAAAAAGAAATTACATTATAATGTACAAAAATTACAATTTGTATTTAAATTATGTCATCATTCATATATTCATCAATTGAGTAATACTGCTTATTTAATAGGAAAACTTTTAGTTCTTTTTTTAAATACTACTAAATTATTTTGTTTTCTCATATCCAATGGCAATTTATTACATTTTCTCATATTGCGTTAGAAAAAAAAAATCTGGTGACAACTGTGGCATGCCGATAACTATAGTACATACAACGAGGAAAAGAAACCAACAATTTATTACATATATTCTTAATGAAGTAATAATTCTGAACCTATTGATGCGTTATTTGGTAATTTTTGAGTACTCGCGTAAAAGTTACCGAACGTGACGTCACATCATGATTTTCAAAAATTATTAAAAAATACTTAATGAATTCAAAAATTAGAAAATCGCACATCAATCGATTGAGGATGATGCCCTGGCTCAGAATATGCAATAAAATCACCCCTACAATATTTCTGGTCTTCCCCATTACCACTAGAGTTAGCTGCCTGTAATAATTGTATAGTCGATCAAGCAGACTGATCAACTTTTGAGCTATTCGTTTTGTCGTAAAAGTTTATAGACCAGTAAATATTTTAAAATGTTTATTTTATTTCATCGTATTAAAGGTTTTTTATTACTTTAAACTTTAAATATTTACTATTAGTCGTAGCGTACGTCTGTTACAGTTTTAAAATTTAAGATAATTACATTATTTTTAAATTTTATTGATTTAATTTTAATTCGGATCGGAGGTTTAGTGCTGTAAGAAAAAATAAAGAAGAAGTCCGCTATGAATTTCTCTAAATGCGATATACACAAAGAGTCTTTTATTTTTTAAATCACGTCTGGTAGGTATTTAACAGATATTTCTTTTATTGTTATAATTACTATAATTAAAAATGAAAGTTTATTTTTCGTGTCGTTTTGCTATTTCATTTATCTTCTTTAGACGGGAAAAAATAAAAGTTCAACGTGAAAAAAAAAGAAATAATACACAATAATAAAAAACATTTTAATTGAGAGATCTTTTAGATGCATAAAACCACGTTGAAATAATTTGCAAACCTAATAATCATCAATTAACAATTTGAAAAGAGGATCAAAATAGGTTATTCACAAATATCGCCATTACAATTCAAGTGTAAAGTGTAATAAAAAAGAAAAAAAAAGTGGCAATTAAAAAAGAACCGTAAAGTAGCAACAATTAGAGATTTGCATATTAGAAAAGTGAGGTTCACGCTGGTTGCTTCTCTATTATAATTGTTGCATTGTTTTAATTTATTCTGTCACAGTATAACATTATAACAAAACATGATATTGATGATAACGTTTGTTTGAGTACACCATAATACACATAAGAAAGAAGATAACATTATCTTGAGTGTTACTTGCATTGTCAATGATGTAGATTACAAGATAACAATGCGAAATTGTCCACTTTTCAGATACGCACAGAAATTAAAAAAAATTACGTAATTTATGCTATAAATATTACTGATTTTGAATAAAATATGCTATATATAGGCTAACAAGCGCTATACAATAAGCTATGTTAATGTATTATGAATAAAAGTTGCTGGGCCATAATTGAGCTACTATACGTATTTATTTTTGACCCGTGCACTTCAATGGCAAAGAAAAAAAAAAATTAGCAATTCAAAAATAATAGCAAAGAACTTAAAATTTATAATAAAAGCAAGGATCGTTGGTTAGAGATTAAAACTTCAAGTTAGATTTTATTATTATTCAAATAAGAGAGGAAAGTACACTATTACTTGCTCTTCATTATGTTTGTTTGATTTGAATGTGACTGGAAATCTCTAAATTACTGAAAGTCTTATGTCTGTCATCTCCTTGGCATTCCATTGACCATTGACCGTGTGCTATTCACACATATACTCATAGCTGAATTGAGTTGAATTAAGATTTAATAATTTTGTTTATTGGTACCTTTTGAAATATTTATTATTATTTCCGACGAATAATATAACTTATGAAATTCAATTGAAAATTCGATAGTGCTAGTGATGTAGATTTTTACGGTGAATTTAAAATTCAGCGTAAATCGAAACGTTTTTATTGTTGCATCAATAAAACTACTCAGAAGTTTACATCTATTGTGAAAGCTACTTAATGTTGAAACTATATAATTATAACAATAGTTCACGACTTGCATTACAATTTCTTTCTTTGTTGCAAACTTGGTGATTAACTTGTTTATTCGATGCTAATCTTATGGAAAAACGAATTCGATCTCAAAATTTGCAACAATAACAAACAAAAAAAAAAAAAAAAAAAAAAAAAAAAAAAAAAAAAAAAAAAAAACTTAATGCATTTTATTATTATTTCATTCAATGATATTTTTTTTTATATCTAGATATAAAAATCATGATTTTCGTATAGAAAATTAGAGGTTGTTTGTCAGGAAACCTCGGTATCCTGTCTGAACATTGCGGTGACCGTGGTGACCGTAGTAAATCAACTCATATCGTCATTTGTTACATACATCTATTATTACATTACACGTATTATATAATTTATCATTTATTATTACCATTCTTTGCAGTTATAAAACGTAGATACAATCCAGTTTTTTTTTTTTTTTTTCATTGAAACAATCTTGCAATATGTACATGAATTCCACATTATTAAAACTTCAAAAACAAACAACCATTTCGTTTTAATAAAAATAAAAATTAAACATTCTTGGCGTGCAAATCCAATTGTTTGAATGATTTTTATTTCTCCGTGTGGCGGGCTCTCAGCAGCGGGCGCGGTTCACCAGATTTCACCTTGGCAATGGCCACTAAAATCTCCTCAACCGTGAATTATTAAATACCTTCACATTATTTTTTTTTATTTCAAACCTTTTTTTCAACGTAAAATATATACAAAGTATTATATTATAAAATTGAGGTTCTTCCAATATTACTTTATGGTATTTTTCAAGCTGTGATATGTTGTCTACAAAAGCTCACGTCAATGTTATACACCTGTTATTTCATATTGCGTTATTACTTACGTACAAAGACAATTACGAAATTTCCAAGCGCACGGATATGTTTTCTTATATATGTGTGTGTGTGTGTGTTTTGTTACTCGATTTATTATATAAAATATCAATTCATTTTTAAATGTACTTTACATAACTTACCTCTATAGCCTTTGTCTTATTTTTTACAGTATATTTCATTCATTCATTCATTCATTCATTCATTCATTCATTCATTCATTCATTCATTCATTCATTCATTCATTCATTCATTCATTCATTCATTCATTCATTCATTCATTCAAGAAGACAGTCCAAAAGTTCTATAAACTCCCCCTCTCGTCACAAAATAATAATTTAAGAGTGCAGTACTGTAGAGCACCATTAAAGGGAGGAAAAAATAGGGTTGACCAATAAAGTTACAACTGTTTTGAGGCTGTTTTAAGTGATTTCGCTTACATCCGCTTCCGTTTCGACGTACAGCGCATGCATAGTAAATAGAAACGAAAGGGAATGTAACCAAAATCGCTTAAAGTCGGCCTCAAAACAGTTGTTCCTTTATTAGTCAATATTCAATAGACATATTTGTATCGTATAATAATATAAAAAAAGAAAAAGAAAAAAACGGTACTCCTTAACATTTTTTAGCAGTTCCAAATGACGCTTATACTTTTCTTATCAGATAGTTGCTTGCTACTGGCTTTTCTTGTTACTTAATTGTTTATTTGTTTGACTTTTTTTTTTTAGTTTGAAAATATTACGAGTGAAAAAAAAATGCGTTGAAAAGTTAATGAGTAATATATATTTTTTAATTGACTAAATAAAGAAAGCCAACCTACGAGCTGCCGAGTGTATAAGATTTTGCTCGTATCCGCATGTGTACAGCACATAAATCCGGAAGTGGATGTGGGTAAAGAAACCTACAGTCAGCAGCTCGTATAAATATGTATTGGCTATCTTTATACTTCTCTTCAAAAGTAAAAAAATAATAATAATAATATTGGTTATATTTTGAGCTGTACTCGTCGTTAATGGGCGTTTTCAATTGGTTGTAATCACGATGTAATCATGGTATATGAATGCAGTGCACAACTGCTCACAACAATTATATATACCCTCACAGATTAGCAAAAGTGAAGCAATAATCAAGTACAATTTATAGTTATAGAAAAACGAGAGGCAAATAATATATTGACTCATTCTATATCTGTGCTTGACTCATTGTTGTGAAAGTTAATTGCAGTTAATCAATTGTTACGCTCTTCATTGCATTATTACCAGTTAAAAAATCAACAAAGTGTAGCGAGAGAATTAAAAAAAAAAAAAAGATTGCATTATTCATTCATCAAAACTCAGCAATAATTGACATCGCTTTTCAAATATTTTCTATCTCTTATATTTGATTTATTTTGATACGGACTAATTACTATTAATACAAAAATTTATAAAGAAAATCTTACTATTAGAGCTAGGGCTGTAATCTATACACTGAAAGTTGTAATTTTGTACAAGAGCATGTGGTTTTTAAAACTTAGTATTTTGAGTATTGCTGGTAAGTAAAAAAAAAAAAAAAAAAAAAAAAAATCTAAAGCTTTTATTTTTTTTTTAACTGAAAAAATCAAGTAAAAATTAACTGTAGATTGAAAAGAAAATAAATAAATCGTGATCAATAAAAATTGCATTCGTATGTATTTGCAGTTTGTGCAGAACAAAAATATTATTGTTACTGATTGTTATTATAGATTGATATGTAAAATTAATAATTCTCTCTTGTTCTTTATGAATTTGACTTGTATATTTAATGTCGGTCACCAGACTATAATAGTTATTGATCTCCAGTTGACCGGTACTCTCAACTTTGATTCTCAGGAAGATTGGAGTAGATGTTCGTGTGCGACTGATAGAAAAATAGGACACGTACTCATAATAATCGGACGTCAATATTTAATCTTTTTTGTTGTTATTTCCTGCACCATCTGACTTGAACACGCATACCCCCATATGGCAAGAGCTGTGCAATTGCGCTTTTCTTCATGCTGAATATTTCATCAAGCGGTATAACACAATTAATATTTGATGGTGATACTCTAATTATAATTGAATTTATTATAAACTAATTAATAAACATAAAGTAACTTAATTCTTAATATAGTAATCAATATAATCATAATGCTCGTTGATTATTTCTTCTTTTTTTTTCTCGCAGTTTGTGCATTATATACAATGGCACACCGCATGAATCTTGAATTAGTTACTATGTATCGGGGGGGAAATAAAATATATAAAAAAAAAAAAAATCCCAGTAGAATTGGATTAGCAGAGTTTTCTTGTGTGTTAAATCCACAACAAACATAAATATATAAAGCTTAGAAACACTTTGACGTATAAAAGTAGTATTATACAATTTATAGGTAATCCAATTTGTACCTAAACAGAGCTCGAACTTGATGCTGCACTCTACTTAATTTAGTCCTTGTAAAAACTGAAAGTTTGGTATTGACAGTATAACTTTTCAAGTTTGCGAAATATATTTTAATGTATGTTTAATAGTTGAGTCGCTATTTAAATATATATTAGCATTTTTTTTTACCTCCAAAAAAAAAATAATAATAATAAAAATGGAAACGACAATTTACTGATAGGCTCAATAAAAATATTTATTTTTGCGCATGAATTTCTCTAAATAAATAATTGATCAGTATTGATGATGTTATCTGCGTATCATTGACGTACACACTCTCTTTTATTAATTGTTATCAGTCTTTATAATTTTTTGAACGACCAGCTTGGGAAATTCCTATATCGTGATTTTGATAAAAACACTTCTTTTAAGATCATATAGTACTCGTAAAAAAAATAAAAATCAAACTACTTCACTTAAGATACATAGTACTTGTGGAAAAAATATAATAATAAACGTGCAAAATTACGTGTTTGTATCGTCATTTTTCTGATATCTAATTTATAAATAAAATTAAAATCAAGATTATCTTAAGTGTTTTTTTAATAACACGTTCATATAACTAGAACTTAACAAACGAAATAATATTAATTAGAGATTTGACCCCTAACTGACTGTTTGACAAGAACTCTGTTTGGTTCGCTGTCTGTCTCGGAGGTTTCCGCCCGTATATATGACAAGAAGAAAAAAAAAAAAAAAAAAAAAAAAAAAGACAAACAATAATGAGGGTCGATGGTACTTTCCATTGACACACCCACATCGACTATTTCACTTGCACATATTGCATTAGTTACGTTGAAACATGTAACACCTCATCAAATTTGTCCTCAAACAAATGTGTTAAATTGTGTCCAAAATGTTACAACATATTACTTCTTACAAAATTTAAACTGACATAATTTTCATTGTTTTATACTAAAATTAAACAAAAGTGTGTATAAATTCATACTTCCGATTATAAAAGGAAAAAAAATCACAATGCTTTTGAACAGTAGTTCACTTTTTGTTCTCTTTATATATTGTTAGTAAAAATATACGATTGAAACATTATCATTCAGTATATTTTATAGGAAAGTTACGCTATTTTATTTGTATAATAGTAAACGTATGTCAATAAACGTGCATGATTTGGATAATTTTGTTGACTTTAACATTGATCGTATGAACAAACTCAAACACGTGATTGTTCCATAAGATATAGTTATTTGTATTTATTTATAGACCTCAGATAATTTTAATTATTTTTTTGTGATTTCATGTATAAAAATAATGTTTAATGATAGAACAAATGTTTAAAGATAGCCCACACTATCAAACTATGTTGACATAAAAAATTATAATTAGAAAAAAGTAATCATGAAATATGTTTTCTGGCAATAATTTTTAAATTATCTTTTTTTTTTATTTTTTTTTTTTTTTTTTCCTCTTGTACCGGTACCGGTAATAGTATAGTGTAAATTTCAACTAGATTGAAAAAAATCTTTAAAATTAATAACGCCAAAGTTTTTTTTAGCCTTTATACGCTTTACTTTTTAGAGCTGCATCTCCCCAAATACAGGTTACCTTAATATAAAATTCTCCAGCAGCATATTTATACTAAAAAAAAAAAAAAATGCATGGTGTGACTATCATTATGTAAAGTTCATCTTATTTCTCTCTCTCTCTCTCTCTCTCTCTCCCTCTCCCTCTCCCTCTCCCTCCTCTATAGAAATTAGGTTTGAAATTTATTTGCTAGAAAAATGTTTTGAAAATAAATCATTGATCTTTGTTTATTTATTCATAGAACAATATATATGATTGATTAATGATTGTCGTGTCTCTGAATTATCTGGACGCAGGCTTTATTGTAGAGCCATACTTCGATTGAGAGCGTATTGAACTTGCGAGCTCAGATGTTTGCTTATTAATTATATGGAAAGATTGAAGAGGAAATGAGAGTACGTATGTTAAAAGATTGCTCATATTACGTGCTATGTGTATAGAAAATATTGATAAAGAGTCTCTCTCTCTCTCTCTCTCTCTCTCGTGTGACACGCGGTCTGCCACGAAGCAGTTTGTGATTAGCACATTGAGCTCATTCATACATGATGACTTACCCGTACTGTCCAGTCACTGCCAGTACATACGTGCAATATGTAAAGACGTTCTTATCTATTGGATCCCACGACGAGAAAAAAGTAACGACCTGAATAAATCTTTTTCAAAATTCTATGCGAATTACAACTAAAAATATGCTGACTGCATTTTTGATTGGCCGATTTTGGTTGGGAAAAAAAAATGGATTGAAACCCCATTTTTTTAAGAGTTTTGATGGTTTGAAATGATAAATAATAATAATTTTTCGTCTTTATTCAAATATACTAAACAAAAAATTTAATTGAAAAAGCGAGATTGAATGATAACATTTACTTACTTTACCTATCAATTTGTTTATTATTATTATTATTTTTTATCTTTCAAATATTTTGCTCCTCTATGAGTAAATCTTTAAATTTAATCTCATTGATAAGATATGCATAAAAGTTAATAAAATATTAAGAAACTGTTGTTGCGGCAATAAATAAAGTTTTTTTTTATCATTAAAATATTGGAGAAATTTCTATAAAACCTTCAACACCTCAGGGGGAAAAAAAGTTGGCTAAAAGTATTAAAATCACAAATATCCATGATTATAATACTATATAGCTATAAAAAAAAAATGATAATGACATAAATTATAACATAAACATGTAAATACAATGCGTGCCCATAGATAACATAGTAAAAGCAATTTGTTTTTACGTGCTTTATTTGTAGTGTCCCATAAACATATATATATTTTTTTGTCCAGTTTCCATAGTGAAGTGCAAACAAAAAATCACACTCTATAATGTAAAAGGAAAAAAAAAGACAATCGTAGCCATATAGATATGACATTACATGCACGTGTGTGTTATAAATTATTGATTGAACCTGTATGTTAGAACACGTGAGGAGGAGTGGAGCCTTCTCAATAACTATTCTATTGATGCCCCATCAATTTTATATATCAACATTATTGAAAATTAAATATTAGACAAGTCAATTTGTGTGATCACGCCATACCTATAGGTATCCTGGTAAACATCGTGCATATAGATCATTAATCTATAGGTACTTGTAATAATAAATAAGCACAGCAGATTAAAAAAAAAAAAAAAAAAAGTTCATTTAATTTCTTTTTCCTATACAATCCGTGAACAAAACAATGACGGATTAAAAAAAAATAGAAATGTTTGTTTTAGCTTGCAAAAAGTAATGAAAAATCAGCATATTTTTCAATGATATGTTTTTGTTAAGTTTATATTGTTTTTGTATTATATATTATATAGTATACTAAACACACACTAATTATAAAATGCTTTTTTTTCTCTCTCTCTCCTGAAATTTACTCAACTTAAAGAAATAGACCAGAGAAAAACATAAGCATTTATATCATTCAAAAGCACATGTTGTGGTCTATGGCTTTAAGATTGCTCGATTGACATTAAAAGTAAATAAATTGTATAATCTGCATTTTTTTTTCTAACGTACTGAAATTTTAATTCTGTAATCAACTGATAATGAAACTTAGAAGTTCATACTGTAGCAAGATTTTTTTTTTTTTAGTTTACCGCATCAACGATTGATTAATGTTACGACGTGAAGTAAATTTTCGACTTAATTTTAAAGTTTAAAAGTTTAAATTTATAGTGCAAATCAAAAGTTAAAGTTTTACTTCAATCTATTTCAAAATTTAAAACTTTTTTCTCTGTAATAATGTTCTAGAGAGAGAAGCAAAAATACCCACAACAACTCTTATTTATTGTAGCTATGCAGAGTACGTTACAGTATTACCGATATTGAATAATTCATGCTCAACTTCTTTTACAGTACTCAAGTAAAAAAAAAAAAAAAAAAAAAAAAAAAAAAAAAAAAATGCCGCAGTTCATTAAATATACAAGTGACGAAAACAAACTATAACGTTCCTTACAAGTTAGTGCTTTTTATTATGTTAGGTGTACTATACAGGGTTATTTATTATTATTCTTACTATAATTATATTAAACTTGGTTATAACATTAAATAATAAAAAAAGTGGTGCATTTGAAATCCGTGCTTAGACTACCATCGATATCTTTAAAGACTTTATTATACTGTTACTGCATTACATTATTCAAATTGAAACTATATAGATAGCAAATTTTTTTAATAAAATTTTAAAAGCATCCATAATTCTACGTAACATATTTGAAGGGGGAAAAAATATTATAAAAATAAAGCTCAGCGGTGCATAAGTAATTGAAAATGAAACTCTGTAGCTTTTAACTTCAGTATTAAAGGATTTTTTTAACGTACAGTAAATGTGACTGCAGAAATAAAAATTAAAAATTTCCCTTTTCGTGTCTTTTATTTTTTATTCTTTTTTCAAATCAATCATTATTTAGCAATCAATGAGCTCAATGGCTATATTTATAAATATACTTGATTAACTTGCAATCTCTTTTAGAAGCGGTGTTGTAACAAAAGAGGTTTTATTTTTATCTGAAAGTGTTGTTCATTATTAAAAGTAGAGATAATACTATCGTGGTATACAATACTTTGTATAGACTCAGCAACAAAAATAATTACATTTCTTGTTTATCGAAAGTAATTCATTTATATTCTAATTAATATCTTCTCTAGTATCGTATTTGAACAGGGCTGCACAAATTTTTATTTTGATCCCAATAACATCTTATAGAAATAAGAATAATAAATTTTATTACCCCCCAGGTAGCTCAATAGTAACAATTATTGATACAACTAGCGTTGGTCTAGTCATTTTTTACAATGATAAAAACTATCATTGAAAATATATTTTCAAGAGTCTTATGTTTATCAATAATAGATATTTTATACAATATGATATAAAGTTAGTTAGTAAAAAATGTACCAAATTTGAGTGAGTGGTGTGCATAAGTATCCATTTCCTAAATTTTTGAGCTAGGCTCAAAATATTCTGCCAAAGTGAATTATTCTTTATAATTTTTAAAATTTTCTTTTTTGAATAGTTTTAAATAAATTAAAACGTCATTATAAACATACCTCATAGCTTTGCAGTTACATAGTATTGGACTCCTTTCATGATATAATTTAGACCTATAAATATATTTTGGGATAGAGCCTCGTGAAATTACAGCCATAATAAAATATGTGAAATGTATTAACTATTAATATTATTTTTGTAAAATTCTTGCTTATTTCTTTTTGAATAAAGCACAAAATGAAGCGTTTAGTAAAGAAAATAAAGCAAAGAGGAAATATTGTTGCCTGATTTACAGTACGAGACAATATTCTGTTTTGTTTTTATTGCTTATATAATCTGCATTTAAATAAATATACTTCATGAGGATGCACTAAAAATGCAAGTATACTGCTCCGCTTGAGCATTTCTTTATACATTATTTGAAATGTCCATAATCGTTATATAATAATACACTTGACCAATATAGAGTTTTTAAAACATTTAAATAAAAACCCGCACAGGTTTTCTAATTTTGAATTAACATTAAAAATGTGTCGCGATATTTTGAATATAAATATCGTGTTAGAATATCGTGTTAGAATTTTCATAAATGTATTTCATAAAGTATCATTAATCTTCCCTTAAAGAAACTGTCTACGTATATCGTTGAAGCAACATTTTATTAGATTGGTATAGACAGATTGAGTGTTACGTATGTATCCTTGATAAGCGTGTATCATTCTGATAAGATCCTCTTACGTATACATAGAAAATAAAGTAATATACTGTAAAGCCGGCAGTATTTTTGTTCCAATGTGGTATTGAGGTTCAATGACCCTACATTTTGGTGGATATAGCATGGGGATCACAAGTACTAGAGTCTTCAAAATAGTTTTGTAAAAGTTTAATTATAACTTCTTTTTTTTTCTTTTTTTTTTCCCGACGAATACTTTACAGAAAGAAAAGAATTTTTGTTTTTGTTTTCGCCAGTATAAAACGTGTGATGAATTGAAATTTTATGCGATACAAAATATACTTGAAGAACCAAATTATAGGGTGGTTGCATTCATATAAAAGTCGATGCCATATGTGAGCACTAAATATCATGAGAAAATGACACATTTTGTCAGTTTAATTATACTTAGCAGTAGTTTTGATGGTATTCATGCTGTTAACAGGTTGAATTAGTTTTCCAAGTATACGCAAGAAAAATAATAACAATAATAAAAAAATCACTAATTTTGCAAAGAAAATAACTAAAAATCACGTTAGTCCTATGCTGAGCATTGTTGTTCATTGCTCCAGTATGGCGTCGAAGCTCATTCAGTATGACGTCATGCGCATACACCCTATATAAGTTACACACTCTCAACTTGTAAGAGAAGCAAGTTTTACATAAAACAGTGAGTGTGTTTAATATGAAAATTACGTATGTGAGAAATGAGCACAACAAAATTATGCCCCAGTATGTGTATACTTGTAGTGTAATAATGTTATACTTTATTGCGATTATAAACCAATCCAGGCTTTACTTGTAATAAAAACATATTGCGCTGCTAAAACACAGTCAAGTATTGATAGCAAAGCAACCGACAGACACGCCGTCATAATTTATACTTTCTAATTGTTACAAGTACCGGTACTGATATATATATTTATATAATATATATATTTTTTTCTTCTTTTTGTATGCAAGCCTCACCGACTTCAGAAATCATAAAGTCATCAGTATTAAGTCATCTCAAACTTTATTTTTGCTGAGAAAGTTTAAATAAACAGGCTTCCTTTTATAAAGGGAACTTATTTGCTTCTGTTTTCATTAAAAAAAAAAAAAAAAAAAAAGGCTTTAATATTCGTCCGTGCGGTATAAAAATAATAATTCTTGTATAGCCTAGATTAAATACAAGTAAATATCATTTGTGCCAAAAATAATGCCAATGCGGTGTTTCTAAATTTCGCCTGAAGATCTCTTACTTTTATGTATATTATAAAGTTTATTGTGCCTATAAGGGGTTCAGTTTGTAATCAATTTTCTGAGTTTGTGACAGTTTTTTAAGAACTTCATTTGTACAAACTACAATTTGTATACTGTATACAAAAAATTGAAGTGAGATAAATGCAAATTTCGCATTGCAGTAGAATGACAAAAAGTCGTAAAAGCTATTCCTAGTATAAAAAAAAAAAACAAAAAAAAAACATTTAAATCTAAAAACAATCCACCCCTTGTGATGTCCATTAGCAAGATTTAATTTTAAAACTCGTGCTGTCAAGCTCTCTATCTGCGAGAGTGACGTCACTGGAGACACGTGGGGGACCTCGCGTTCGTTGCATCGCTCGCATATATACATACATTGACTGACTGACTGACAGATACAAACATACTATTAATAGCAACATTAATTAATGATGCTTTTCTTTTCTCTTATTTAATTATAATTATTATTTAACATTGTAATAGCAGCGTGTGTGGGTTCCGCTTACGTCAATGAAAATAATAATAAAAAGTTTTTCATTTATTTTTATACTCTATACAACAATGAGTGCAAGTACAGGTCGGCTGCACATAGAATACACTGAAATAAAATCACTTTTATATACTGTGGAGAAAAAAAAAGTTTTGCAATTTCCTTTAACTATTTAATTAAATAATATACATTTTCACATAATTCCTAATCAGTATTCATTTCCAGCTTATTAAATGCACTTTGCCTCTTATGAACACGGGAAAAATAACGTATAGTGAATTGAATAATTGCTAAATTATAGAGCACAAATGTTGTTATTTTTTAATAACATAAAAGTAATTATGCTGAAATTTTCAAATAATTATGCTATGTAATATAGTGAAAATTATGTTGTTATGCATAATGTTGCTTCATTGAGGTAACATAATTATTACATTTTTAAACGTGAAAAAATGTAATATAATTATATAGAATATCCTGACAAAGATATCAAATAATGCAAGGTATATCATTGTATTTTGTATAGGTTGACTGTAGCATAACAGTTTTATGTTGACTGTAGCATAACAGTGTTATGCTACAGTCAACCTATACAAAATACAATGATATACCTTGCATTATTTGATATCTTTGTCAGGATATTATATATAATTATAACAGTATAGGTCTAAGTTAAACGATAGATGTTTCAAAATGTAAGTTTATAGTAATTTATTATTTTGATTATAATTCTCTAGTTCTCCATGATAATAATTTACACCTGTCAGATGCAATATAAAGCCTTTTTTCTCAGTGTAACGATGAGCTACTATGGTTGTTGTGCCCTTGTTGTGCTTATTGTTATGCCATGACGATTATAGTCATATAACACCGTTAGAAACTTAAAAAATAAGATGCATAAAAATTAATTCGTGGGCATACTAAAACCGTCTTGAGGCATAACATGAGTGTTAGAAGAAAAGGTAACAAAATTAATATTTTTATTTTTGAGTTTCATTGGACATTTATTTGTGATTTCTTATATTTACGTACACTGATACTGCAATGATAAAAATAATTATAAAATAATAATTATCCTAGCTCATTTTCAACACAATTTGTTAAATACATAGCATTATCTGTACTATACTGCATAATAAATATGCTACAAAGTATAAATATTACGTTGTATAGCATAAATGTTGCTATACATATTAAAATAACATAATTATATACTGTCGAATATACTTTATAACATAAAATATGAATGAATGAATGAATGAATGAATGAATGAATGAATGAATGAATGAATGAATGAATGAATGAATGAATGAATGAATGAATGAATGAATGAATGAATGAATGAATGAATGAATGAATGAATGAATGAATGAAATGTAGAACAAATATTATTTTTGTCTCTGCGTTACCATACTACTGGCGCTTATTGGCATGCTTATAACGTTGTAGTTTAAAAATAATAAATTTAAAAAAAAAAAAAAAAAAATTAATTCTGTAGTTTGATACTTTTGTCAAGTTTTTCGTGATCAAATAATTATAACTGTCACTCATAAATAGCGGTAACCATGAAAAACAACATTTTGTATACTTTGTTTATAATTTTTGAGTGACATTGATTGATAGATTATCTATTATCAATATCACTTTTGTTGTCAAAAGTCATAGTGAATTGAGTAATTTATAACTACCCTCTCACATTCGTACATGTGCATTCTTGTATAATTTTTGTATTGTATTCTCATGATATTTTCATGATTTTCAACAAATTGCATGATCGTCTCATCATACTTGAATACATAATACTTTTTAATCAAGGAAGTAGCCATCTCATTCTCACACTGCAGTATTTTCTGTCATGGTCATTGGGAAAAAATATGGATCATCTCATCTTGATGTGAATACTAAAAAAAATAATTCGCCATTCTTCTCGATTTTTTTTTTTTTTTTTTTTTTTTTCCTGAAATATGAATTGTATAATAGGAGCCCCTGGGTGGAAGCAAAAATAACAGCGCTAGCTATGATAGTGAAGGAAGCCTTAGGCATACATCGTTGCTCTGGCGTCTTTATTATTTTGGCGCTGGGTAAGGAGTGGCTGATAGGCATCACCCAAACCTCTTGCCTGCTCGCTCGCCTCCGTGTAGATCGCGATTTTGGTACCACTATACACGGACAAAAATAATTTGGAGAACAATTATTATCATTTTTGTAGAATACAAATATTATGGTTTATATGTGCTGCGGGCGATTTTGCTTGGAAGTAAAGTTCGTAAAAGTATAAATATTACTCTTGATTGTTATGAGGGTGATTCCCTGGCCAATTTCATAACCATTTTGATTAATTAACAAAAAAAAAATCCCACTCCATATTCTAACTTATTCACTCCCTTATATGGGCATCATTTATTTATTTTACTTTACTGTCTATATTATACACTATAGCTTGCAAATGCAAAGACAATGTCATAGCGTTGCATTATATTGTTGCAATTTTTTATGTATAATTTATTGCAAAAAAAAAAAAAAAAATCATTCCAAACTTTTTGTATCACATTGCAAAAAATGGTACACTGCACATGCAAAGTTTTTTTTTTTTTTTTTTTTTTTTTGTAATAGTGTATGAGAGTGTATACGTCCACTGCAAGCAATACAAGGTCGATGCCACCTCACGGCTGTATTTCACTCAAAAATATTAAAATTGCTGCGGTCGTGTTGTATTTACCATTCAAAGTATGAAGCGGTAAGAGTGGAGTTATACTTTCAGTTTCAAGGATCGAAAACTTTTTTCATATCATTTTTTTATTTATTTATAATACAAGTATACCAAACTGATATTGTACGAATTCCGAAATTAGAAATAAATAAAATTTTACATAAAAATGTCTTTCAATGTTACAGGGAAGTAATTTGGAAGTTAAATAACATTCTATTACATAATCGAGGAATGTTATGGAACAAAATAAAAGTTTACATTTTTTTTTTCCTTTTTAAAGAAATTTTAATTTAAAAACATTATCAACTAAATTTTAATATTTCTCTCTTTTGTTTCATATTAGTAAGCTTTTTATTATTATTATTTTATATTTTTACTGTTTTGTATTTAAAATAACGGCTTATGATAAATGTGAAGGCTATTAATATAAAATCATGGTATACAATACACGCTTCATATAACATCGTTTTTAATCAAGGATACTTCAAGTGCACTGGATGTCGGAGAATTTAAATATAAAAATATCTAATAATTAATTGAACGTCCTTTATTTTACTATCATTATATACATTTTATCGCCAACGTAATGGTTGTGGTTAAGATTATCTATGGTGGTCAAGAAAATCTTAATCGAAACGCGGAAAAAGCCAATCTCAGTGGAACTATAATGATAATTAACGCTAAGGCATGTAGTTAGCGCTGTGATAAAATTGCTCTATTGCATACAATGCATTTTCTTCTGGAGACCAACGTAATATTTGGAGATAAATTTATGGTATTTCATTAAAGCCATAGACCACATAAAACAACATGTGCTTTTTAATGAATAAACATAAAATGGGATCTTCAAAATTGATGACCATTTTTACCAGAATGTTACTCTAGCCCCACGAGAGAGCGTAAACAAACTGTAAAGTATGCAATTTGCGTGAAAATTCATGTTTATGACGTCAGAAACATGCAAAAATTAGAATGAAAATGTTGTGCGGGTTGCATAAATCGAATTTTGTGATCACTGCTACGGGGCTACTGTTCGGGTTTGAGACAAACTAATGTTATTTCTGTAACCCCCATCAATTGTTTTGTGATATAAATGCTTATGTTTTTCTCTCGTTTATTCATTTAAGGGTATAAAGGAAAATTGACTCATTATTTTGTTTTGTACATAAACCTTAACATTACATTTCACGAAACTTTTATTTATCTTATCTTTAAAAAGTTCCTGTCGCATGTTCCCATAGTATATTTTTAACGTAATATTTGCACGTAAATTCATAATATTTCATAAAGGCAATAAAGGAACATTATCCCATGTAGTACTGCAATGTATATTACATTATAAACTTTTAACACGTAGCATTGCATTTCGTGGAGCTTTTAAATTTATATCTTATCTTTAAAAAGCTCCTGTCTCATTTTCCCACAATATTTCTTCTTCTTGAATCAATAAAATTATTTAACTCGAAATGTATAAATTTTTATATTTCATCAGTTATAAAAGTAATTGAATGGAGGTTATCGGTTTAAAAAATTGTTAAAAATTTTCTATGGCTTAAAACACGTAAAAGTATGTCTAGTATTTCTCATTTAAATTTCTCTAAAATCGGTGGAGTAGTTTTCTCAAAAATCGCAAAAAACGTATTTTTCTCCATAAGCGTAATGTTAAATTAGGGGACCCTTAGCTTTCCCCGCAGCACCCCGCGCGCTAAACCGATAACGTCCATTAAATTTCGTACCACGTACCATAAAAATAATTTTCACTGTAAAAAAAAAAAAAAAAAAAAGTTTTATTCTATTTTTTATACTATACAAACTTATTCTTTGTTTTAAAGTTTGTACAATTTCTAAATAAAATAATATATCATAATAATATACTGTATTTCATTGTTTATAATGTCAGACGAGAGAATATTACATTATGAAAAAATTGCCACGTTTTGTGACTAATGCAAATTTCTCCCATGTTTTGAGTGATTCATACAGCAGCTATATAGCATAATATATTTTTATGTGCAAAGAGCCAGCAAGCACTATTGTAAAACCCTATAGGCGTGTTATTATTATACAGTACTGTATACGTATAGTATACGTGTACGTCACCGTGCTCGGTATGAACCGACTGATGATGGCAAACTGGGTCTAGGTCTTTTACTTTCTAGTTCACTTACTAAATGCCTCTTGCCATATACGATATAATACAAAGAATGTATAAAAAATAATAATAATATTATTATTATTATATAAAATTTAATTAACTATTAGTAGCTATAAATTATTATTAAATATGATGTTTTACTATTATTAAGAGATCATTTCATAATTTTTGTTGTTATATAACGTGTTAATTAGTAATTATATATTTAGCTAATTTAATATTGAAAATGAGAAAAAAAAAAGTAGGAAGATAATTAATGTGTGTGTGTGTTAGTTTAAAATATTGTTATGCATAACATACTGTATTTCTAGACTTGTCAGTAGAGTATATTTTGCATGTGGATTATTATTATTGCACTTGTAGATCTATGAGGAAATATATTTAAATTTTATCCATTTCATTCATTATTATATTTTACAGATTAAAATGTTACACTCAATCATTTTTCTATGCATATTCCTTAATTTAAAAATAAAACAAAAAAATCATAAAAAAAAATATTCGATTGAAAATTTGTGAAGTTTCAATAAAGTCTAATTAGATATATTGATCGCTCCATTAAAGACTCAAAGTTCTCTTTTCCTTTACTTCTCTCTTCATTCTGTTCCCAATTTGCCGACAACTTATACTTATATCAGCCATATAAATATTATAAAGTTTTTTTTTTTTTTTTTTTTTTTTTTTTTTCTTTTTACTTTGAATTTAGAATAGTAGTGTTAGCCTCAAATATACATCGAGATTTCCAATACTTGAACAATGAAAAGCTGCATTATGAATTGCTTATAGAGGCTTGTAGTTATAGAACATATAACAAAGAAAAGCATTCGTGCATGCACTTTACGTCATCATCCTTATGCTCTGTCTGAACACTGTGGTTGGCAAGGATGATCAGTTTTTTCACTTGGAGACACAATTTTTGTGATCAACGTGACGTTGTGATGTAACTTTCCTCTTCACTTCATTATTCGACTGCAATGTGAAGGATATTTATAATTACTGTGGCAAGTCTATGGGAGTGTACTGTTTTATGCCAAAAGGATGTGAATCTCAGATAATAAATATGTTATCAATTATATACGTATG
Organism: Ecdyonurus torrentis; assembly: GCA_949318235.1. NCBI lineage: Eukaryota > Metazoa > Arthropoda > Insecta > Ephemeroptera > Heptageniidae > Ecdyonurus > Ecdyonurus torrentis. The sequence continues at coordinate 19,860,281 of OX439131.1, forward strand.
TAACTTGCGTGCTTAAAATGCTTATACTGTACAGCTTTTTTATTTTAAGCATACAGTTTCACTTTTGTAACACTATTTATAGAATTTTATTCTCATTTTAAAACATTTGTAATTCATTATTTGCGCAAACATAATAATCATTATACTGCATTATATCACGATTCTCTCTAACGATATTTTTTTAGTCATTATTCGTATATACGAATGACTAGATCAATATTTTAGTAGCCAGGTCAATTTACGACTCTATATAATTGATAATTTAGGTAAGCCATAATTACACCCCTCATCTCATTCAATTGTGATTTTAGCAGAGATAAAATGTCCCGTGCTGTGCCTACTTGTGCGGTCCCCGTTGATATTTTGTTTGATTGGTGACCGTGACCTAGAGCTATATGACGTCACAGGCGTGTTGAAGTGAAGTTGATTGAAGGCGCCTTGATTAGAGGGAGATAGACAATCATCGTGTTATTTATTCATATAATAGTAGAGGGATATCATTGCCATGTAGTCTTATTCATGTGACACTTACAATATATTTCAAACACTTTATTTTTATTTTTTCTGCGCAGTAAAAATCATACACACACCACTGATTATATATATATAAAAAATAGGAGTAATTGCTAACGGTGATTATTAATTAATATGTCAACGTTGGTCGTGTAATTATTTATGTTTACGTGAAGTTGGGTGAAAATATTTTCCTTCGACTTACAACTCATTCTCCACTGAGTAGCTAAGCTACGGAAATTTTCTGTTTATCACACTCTTATCTATAAAATACGGTGTAAGGAAACCGACAAAACTCATCTCTTAATGAATAACTATTTATAGAGTAATGAAAATCTCTATAATATTTGTAGAAGGGCTGATTACGAAACTTTCATTACTTATCTTGCAACATCAATATTATATCTAATTTGTATGTTTTAATATCGGTTTATGGTTACATTTCTACAGTATTCAGGAGGTATAATTAATATTTAGTTTTATGTTATACTTATTGTTTCAAAGTATATATAGTAAAAAGACAATCGTTTTTATTGCATACTATAATTATATTCTCAAAGATTGATTATACTTTCGTTGTTTTTTTGTGCTTTCCAATATTTTATTATACATTTATGAATCTCGTCCCTTGAAAATATAATAATATAATATTTTACATTCTAAATTAAATAGGGAATTAAATAATAATATCAATTTGAAGTACACGTAAGCAGTTTTATTACAATGCCATGAAAATGAGTAATGAACATAAAATTGTATACTGCAATAATCCTGCATTGCAAAAAAAAAAAAAAAAAAAAAAAAAAAAAAAAAAAAAAAAAAAAAAGCACAGCATGTGAACCGTGAGTTGATAAATTAATTTCTTTGAAATTCATGTTGCTGCAACTGAAAGCTATGCACTTTTTTTTTCTTCTTTGTAATGTATGTAAGTAAATAAGTGCGTGCCTAAGTCTCTGCGCCGCGACCTACTGGCTTTGTTATATATTATAAGTTATAGCTATACTTCACATAACGTTATAACTTCACCTTATAAAGTTGCATTGTATATTATTATACGTTAATGTACACACACGGTATACAGTATATTATATGACGTTGGTTTTAATAATAAATATTTTCATTTGATTATCTTCATTTTTTTTTCCTAGTAATAAAAAGCCTTCTTTGTTTGAAAATCAAATATAATCTTAACTACCGTACAAACCAACAGTCTGCTGCTCCTTGGTAACGTAATCTAGTATACATAATACATATATACACACACACGGGAAGAAAAATTAATGGTAGAATTGTGTATAGCAAATAATGCATTGTTATATTGGTGTTTAATAATTGCTGTTAGAAATCATAATAGCTTAAATATATGACATTTTTATTTCGGTAACTGAGAGTAGAAAAAAAAGTTTTGATTTTAAACCTTATGTCTCTTTAAATAGAGCTGAGAATTGCATTTTATTATTATTATAATTATTATACATGGCACAAGCCGACGATTTTATAAACCTGTTATAAGTTTTTTTTTTTTTTTTTTAATTCAATACAAGTTTATTTTAATACATAGCACATTTATAAATTATAGTATAATTATGCATTTAAAGTAATGCCCTTGTCAACTTACTTTTTTATCATTTAGAATACTAGATTGATAATTAGCATACCTTATTATCTATGAATTAGACACCAACACGTTGATTTTGTATTTATTTTCATTTTGACTGTTATATGTTATATCACGTATCTGACGTCACAATGTACCGCCGCTAATCACAGTCACCGCTCTGGTCACAAGATAAATTTAAGCCCCTCCTTCAAGTTTTTTACCTCTATCACAGCCCCGTCGGTACATTGTGACGTCAGATACGTGATATAACAATCAATATAAAAATAAATACAAAATCAACGTGTTGGTGTCGAATTTATGGATAATAAGGTATGGTAATTATCAATCTAGTATTCTAAATGATAAAAAGGTAACTTGACAAGGGCTTTAAGCACGAAGAAATTACTTCATTGCAGTAAAGCATATTTTTAAATCTTTTTTAATTGTGTATATTTTAATTTACATTGACAAAATTATGTTTTGAAAAGCACACACGAGGTAGAGTGAAAATATTTCTTATAGTGTAACTGTTGAACATCGTGAGAGCTTACTCTCTATAACTCACGCCGAGTGTGTGTTATGTAAAACACATGCAGGCAGGAGGTCAAAGTCTCGCTGAAGATGCACTTTTTAATCAGAAAATACACGCCAGTTTTATACACTTCTTACGTATTTTAAACCCAGTTCATAAGCATTAGGCTATATTATTATTTAACGAAGTTGTTACCCTGAAATTTTATTACAGGTGTTCATATAATATAGGTTTGTTGTTATAAATGATTAAGATACATTAATTATGTCTTGTTGATACATAATTTATTACTTAAATAAATATTTATGCAACGGGTTATTAGCGTATATAATGTTTATTTGGAAAACAATTTAAGATAAACAGAGTTAATATTTTAATAAGGTAGAGATTCTTAATTATTTTTCTTCTATTTTAGCACCGTTGTAATTAATTGTATAACAGTTTAATTTATTGAGATAAAAAGTAAGTACAGTGATATTTTAAACTAGGGGAAAAACAGTGACATACTGTTTGGTTTCTCCTGGTCGATGACAATAATAATGCTGGCTACTTAACATTATTACTTACGCTATAGTTACCATACTGTACTGTAAAAATGGATAATGTACCGTATGTATATTGCAGCTATAATTGCGTGAGCATAAGTACAGACACTGTCGTATTAAATGTTACCATATTGCATTGTATGACAATAACGTGCTTTGATGTGGAGACATTATTATCAATAATTAGGCTTATAAAAATTGAAATTTTATATCACAATCTCTACTTGGTCGAGACATCGTTTTGACAGGTCCAAATTGTTAGCAGATGTATTAATGAAAACCAATTTAAGTTAAAGGGTTGGAGACTTGAAACTTTGGATACTCGCAGGGTATAGGGGCCTCGGATTGGACTTAATGGTAGCATAAAAAATACTCAATATTTCTCGAAGTGCCAACCATGGAGCTTAGCGCGGGGGAAAAGCGAAGGGTCCTCTAATTACGCTGCGGCAATAGTACTTTTTTCTTTCTTTCTTTTCTTTTCTTTTTTCTTTTTTTTTTTTTTCTTTTTTTTTTCTTTTTTTTTTTTCTTTTTTTTTTGTGTGTGATATTTTGAAAAAAACTTACCGATTCCGGAGATATTTAAATAAAAAATAATACTTCTACGGAAAATTTTAAGATTTTTTTTTTTTTTTTTTAACCGATAACCTCCATTGGGAATCGACCATACACGTTTCTGTGTTGCTTTACTTCATATATACACGTGCTGGGGTGAACATGATGCTCAAATCCTTCTTGGAAAATAACAATATGCAGCATTACAGGTACAATAATTGGATAATTGCACTTTAATGCACTGCAGCCGGAGTAAGTACAATAAGTAATTGTATAGAATCAATATGAAAACGAACGACACGTGTATGTCCCTTACACACCTTCACTTTGTGACGTCATAGCATAACATACATAACATGATGTCATACGTCAAAATTTTAGTCTTAACTTGCAAATCTGTTTACTAAAGTGTTAACAAAATTTACACTTCCATTATCTCCTTCCTTTCTTCTCTAGTTTAAACAGGTTGTATGCAAATTATTACTACATATTACATATTATATTTATGTTATTTTATTTAATGCTAAATTAGTAAATTTAAGATAGTTTTTTGTATTCAGGGTTTCTCAACCTTTTTGAGCTGCGGAGCACTTTTAGGAGTAAGGAGTGCTCACGGAGCACTGGGGGGTTTGGGGGGCGTAGCCCCCTCAAAAACCCCGCCGCAGACGCGATTTTTTTTCCAACCACGTGACCGTTTTTTAGGCAATTTAAGTGAATTTAAGTGAAGATTTCCAAGAAGATTAACGTTCACCCCATTAAAAACTATAGCTAAAATTAGAGCTTTAAATTTTACAAATATAATGGAATCAAGGAAAAAATTAAGTAATAAATTTGTAACTTCAGAGCAGAAATTGTGTGGTTAATTGAAAAATTAATAAAATAACTTGTTTTTAAAAGCGTGATTTTCAACATTTCTGAACTATTTTATTTTACGATTAAAAATGTTATTTTGAGAAATAATATTTTTCTGAAAATATTTGGTAGTAATAGAACTGTCACAAATACTGTCTCCTGTTAAAAAAAATCAAAACGATTCTATCAAAAAATTGAAAAATTAACTTGAATTTATATTTTGGAAAAATTAAGGCTGCCTAGAAAAAACAATATTTATGGCCTTAGTTTCAACTTTCAGTATTTACTGAAAGTTTAAAATAGGGACCTTTATAATTTTCAAAATCTAAAATGACGTAACCAAAATTAAATAAATTGTTAATAAAAATACATAACAGGTATTATTCAGAAACACAATATTCATGAAAATTGAGACGTTTTGTACTGTATTGTTTAAAAATTATGAACATATTTTATTTTATTTTTTCTTATTTTTTTTCTTTATTTATTTTTTTCTTCTTTTTTTTTTTTTACTTCTTCCTAAATTCTGGGGAGCACCTGAAACCATCTCGCGGAGCACCAGTGCTCCGCGGAGCACCGGTTGAGAAACCCTGTGATACTATAATATATAATTAACTATATAGCATTTGAAAAAAAAAAAAAAAAAATCTTGCTAAAGACGAAATATTTATTATTGTTCTTGCCTTCTTTCTAAAACAATAAAAAAATAATAATAAAAACTGGAGGTGACGCGCAACCAATCTGATGCGCGCGGAAAAACGGCAGAGGACCGCTATAAATGTGTATCTTATAATAATATATCCTTTAGCAATGCAAAAACATCCTTAGTGTAATTGTTGAGAAAATTATTGCAATGGAGAAATTTAAATGTCGCATTCACATTTTACTACATTTTATGCACACTTAACTTTTTATTGTTATTATTATTTTTACCGGTAGGAACTAGGAAGGAAGCAATGGTAAAATGAGTTACCACAGACAGAATCGGATAAAATCATGCAGTCAATACAAAAAAAAAAAAAAAAAAAAAAAAAAAAAAAAATCAGTTTCAACCTTCATTCACTTAGTAACAGATCACGGTCCCCATACAATATTATCCTCGAGAATTATTATACTCTCCCATGGCAGTCTCACTTGTTTTTTTATTACATTTTATCGTATCAAAATTCTTTCTCAATTTCTTCAATTTATTTTATTTGTATAATAAAATTTTTCACAATATAATACGTATAATATATTGTTGTATTTCAGTCACATAGTTGGTAGGTTAAAAAAGTTTAAGTATGATATTATGTATGATAAATTGTTAGGAGTCATGTGTACCAGAGACGTGCTTGTTATATAGATGACCTGATTGACGCTTCTTATTGTCAATAATTTAGGTGACCAAAAGTATGACAGTGACACCTCGTAAATGCATTTCGAGGTCATTTCATTTCATTTTCTGCGAGAATATTATATCAAACGTCCTTGTGTGCTGATAAAGAATTACACGTTATCTCGTCATAATATTATGCTCTTATCATCCAATAACAGTCGACTTATTAACTTGACGTAATTTACGTAAGAATGAAAATAATCAACAAAAACAAACGTTTAGTTTGCAAAACTTAAATAATATTGCATATTATTATTTTATACATGTAATACAGACTCATTTTTTTTATTTTATAATGCTGATGCGTTTTTTAGTAAAAAAAAAAAAAAATATGCATTTTTTTATAATTATTACTAAAATTTTTGTAGGAAAAAAATTATACTTATAACTTATATTATAATTAATTTTTGTCGAAATGGTTGAAATGTATATTTATAGAGAAAAAGACAACTCTAGTCATATTATGTTTGGTAATTTTGTTGAAAAAAGTTGTACGTGGATATAAAATTTCAATTTTATTAAATGAAGAGTCTTCATTCTATTTAAGGTTCTTTTGTCGGGCTATAAGCCATCAAAGAAACAGATTTATGTGGATATTGTAAAAATTGTTATTATAAGAACGTCGGCCACACTCACCACAATTTTCTGAAACATTTTAAAATTTTATTATTTTATAATCAAACTTAAACCAAGATTTTAAAATAAGAATGTCTATAAAATATATTTTTTACCAATATACGTCTTACAATATTTTTTAACGTAAAATTTAACTAAAAGCTTTCAGGAGCCAACATTTATGTATAGCGTCTTTTCACTTGTGTCAATATTGGCATTCTGGTGACGCATTCAAAGTTTATTTTGTGGAGAAGCAGGATACTTGAAAACCACGAAGTTTTCATAATTTGAAAGCCACAAATTCAACAACATAAGATATAGTATTCGAATTGAGTTGGAATATACTGGTACAGTCATTGCACTAAAAAATGGAATTGTATTGGCTTATGGCCATTCAATGCAAAACGAATTTTAGTTGACGCAAAACTCTATCTAAATACATGTTATTCCCATATGCCAATATAATTTCATTTTTTATTGCAATGACCGTACATGATATTACGAAAAGGAAATTGATAAAGGTTGTCGCTTTTTAAGAGATTAAAAACAATACTCCATAAATATGATTTGGGCGGCGAAAATTATGAATATATTAATGATAATATTTAACTTTATTTCGTATATGTATATACGCCAGTCATATTACATGTTACACGTACAAGCTGTCACTTTAATATGTGAAGTAAAAAAATTACACATTTCAAACGATTAAAATACTTCTTAAAATATAAAATAGTTTTTTTTTTCTTCAGTTTTGTGAATATTTTTGTGAAGAACCAGTTTTTGTGAGCCATGAACCTGAGGAGGGAGGTCGCGTGCCTGTTATGGCTATTTTGTGCCACCATTAGTAGAAATTTTGAGTAAAACTTGTTATAAATCTTCTTTAGGATAAAAATAATATTTCCATTTTCAAACTTTATTGTGCAGTAAATAATAACATTTATTAAAAATTGTCTTGTTTTGATTTCAGTGAGGCTGAGAGATACGTGAAAGTTCTGTGGAAAGATCTACGATGCGGTGATATTGTGCACCTCTCTAATAACGAGTTTATTCCCGCGGACGTGCTTCTCTTACGTTCCTCGGACCCTCACGGTCTCTGCTTCATCGACACGTGCAATCTAGATGGTGAAACCAACCTCAAGCAAAGACAAGTCGCCAGAGGTTTTGCGGAGAAGGTAAATTACGTAACAATATGGTTCACTCGTGATTTTAAACATCCACGAACGGCTATTTTATATTAATCAGACCACACCCTTTTAATCACACATTCTCCCTTATTTACTTTGCGTCTATTCTATTGCCATTAGAGTAAATTTCATAATATTATACCATTCTCGTTCTTGGTAGCCAATACATTGGACCTTTTTATGAGAAAAGTAGACATTTTTTGATTAATTAAATATTCTGATACCGCCGCGTATCTCAGATGCTCAGTATTGATATTTGTGCCTGTCTATTTTCAGCATGATACATTTGAACCTAGCCGGTTTCATAGCGTGGTGGAGGTTGATCCTCCCACCACCAAGATCTACCGTTTCCATGGTAATGTGGTACATCCCTCGGGAGAGAGGGTGCCAGTCGGCACTGACAACTTGCTGCTGCGAGAGTGTGTGCTCAAGAACACAGATTATGTCGAGGGAATCGTCGTCTATGCTGGTCAGTAAAGTGATAAATGTTCTATAATATCGGTGATATGCTTAACAGAAGTAAAGTAAAACACTAACGTATAGTTATAGTATATAGTTAAACTTGTATGAAAATCAAAGATCTTGGTAATTTGGCAAGTAATCAGCAATGTCAAGTCAAAACTGCATGAAATTTCTCTTGTCTTGAGCAGGTCATGAGACGAAAGCAATGTTGAACAACGGAGGTCCTCGGTACAAGCGATCGCAGCTCGAGAGAATGATGAACGTGGACGTGGTGTGGTGCGTGGTGATCCTCGTCGTGTTATGTGTGATTGGTGCCATCGGCTGCAAGTTATGGCTCTCAGGGTTTGAACCTGGAGTTCCCTTCATCCCAGTCTACACAGACCCCTCTTATGAAGCGGTTTTAACCTTCTGGACGTATGTCATCATTCTACAGGTAACTCTCAAGTAAATTATATGTTGGCCATGCAAAGTTGTACGGCGTGAGATTATGCTCATCATTAAACATAGAATAGAAATGTTTTTATTGACCCAGTCAGTTCATATACTTATTATCTATACGTAAAAGATGAAGAAACTTAGTTTCGACGTGAATTATTTTTATTGGTTCGTATTCTTTTTAACGTTAATACCTTGCCGATTTTTGTATAGTTAAGTAATTAAATTTTAAACACATAAATTTTAAAACTGCTCAAATTTTTTTCCCGCGTTTGTATATAAGTTCTTTTGCAACTATGGTTTATATTTAGCCTAAATATCTTTAGTAAAAATAGAAATAGTTATTGAAAAGCGCATGTCATAATTACGTTATTAAGTATTGTTTAAATGTCGGGAGAATAAATGTATGCTATGTTTAAAAAGTCATATTATGTATATTTAAATAATCATCTAATCTTATCCAGCTAGACGTTATTCCAGTAAAATAATAAAATGTTTTTTTAATAATTTATTTACCTCGACGTTTTGTTACTTATGCGCTTTGGATAAAATCTTTCGTTAATAGACATACATATAAAATTATTGTACTGCATGTAAAACTACATGTAGATTTATCTTTTCATTAGAACACTAGAATAATTTAGCCGCAAAGTATCAAGTATACGGGACATGCTATATGAGTGTCACCTCCTATAGCTATACATTGATTTTTTTTTCTTCCCATGTTCTATATAATTGTAGCACTACTTCATTCACTATTCAGGGAATACCCATTTAAATATCTATTATTAAAATGAAGCAAGTTTATATTTATACTTGTCACGAACAGTGTTGCAATAACAGCCATACAACAATTGGCTTTAAGTAAATTAACATAACCACTAGTAAATTGATTATATTTTCTTTCGTAATAAAAAAAAATGCGAGAGAGTTCATGATTTATTATTATTTCCATAACATTTCACACTAAAAGGAAGAAAATATGTCAAATTGCGTCATTATAGCATCAATATTGTTAAATTGAAAAAGCATAAATAAATATGCTATCCAATATAATATTTATGTTATCTTAGATATCATGCAGTATAACATAAATTATGTTGTTGCAATGGTTCAATGTGGCTGTAAATGTGTTAGCATAATTATTACGCATTTATTATTTTTCTTGCAGTACTAGAAAAATAAAATGTATTTTATTTCCTTTTTTATTTCTAATTGTTATTATTAATTTTACAAGCTTTTTTTTTTTTTTTTTAATATTATTATTATTTTGTATAAATATATAATTTTTTATAGTATGATTTAAAGCTGTGCTTTTTGATTTTGTACAAATCTCGACACATTCCTTTTTATCATAGTTTCTCCATTCTTGTAGGTTCAGTACTTCAATGTGCGTGTTTTTTTCTCTCAGGTTATGATCCCGCTGTCACTGTACGTGACGATAGAGATGACCAAGTTGATACAGGTGTATCACATTCATCACGATCCCGAGCTCTATGACGCAGAGCGGAAGAAGAGGGTCGAGTGTCGTGCTCTCAACATCACAGAGGAACTTGGCCAGGTAAATACACCTCTGCGTGCAGTTGTATTGAAATATGTGCTCAAGTAATTATTCTATTACGATAAATTTGTTGTTTTTGTATTGGTAGGTCCAGTATATATTCTCCGACAAGACTGGCACATTGACTGAAAATAAAATGATTTTCCGACGTTGCACCATTGATGGCACTGATTATAACCATCCGCCTTTGGAAAATGTTCAAGTACAGGTACGTTAATATCTCAGTTAATGAGTACTTTATTACTTCCTAAATTTTGTCTTAATAATGCAGGCAAGAATTTTTTTTAGTAACTATTTACTACAAAAATTTCAAAATATTTGATTACTGTTTATAGTTTTTGTGTCTTCCAAATACAAAATATGTGCTGCTTTATTATTATTATAATTTATTTCAATATAATAAATAACTAATCATTGTATTAATCCCCAGGGTTTAAGAACAGGAGCTCCTACTCCTGTGCAGCCTAACATCAGGCTACAAGAAGAAATTTCATCATTAGAGAGGGTTGCAAGGCTGTCAGCCGAGGGCGCGATTCCTCGTCGCCTTACCGTGCATGAGCAGAGACTACAGGAGTTCTTTGTCTTGCTGGCGTTGTGTAACACCGTCGTCTGTGCAAGACATCCCCATCATGATCAGGTATTATAGCCATATAATGAGACACTAAAGTTGAAAACTTCACATCCAGTGATTGATATATAGCACAAGCTAACACCGTCTCTTAAATTTCAGATGAACGCTAGTGGTGTGATAGAGTCTCCCAGTGTGATAAACATAGAAACTCAAGGTGTGGAGAGGCGGAGGGTTGGTGTGGCTACAGCAACCCCAGGCAATGATAAATACTCTCGTCTATCAGAGTCACGCTCCATCACCCCTTCTCCTCCTCTGGGCAAGACCACAGGCAGCTTGCGACCTCGTCTTCTTGATCTAAATGCTCCTTCTTCCCTCTCGCCTATATGTTCCTCAGGAGAAAGCACCCCTCATGGTACCCCCTCCCCCAGGCCTACAAGGCGTCTAGCAGGGTTTCTACGTGGTGGTAGGGGAAATAACAAACAAAGTCACGTCACACCTACCCCTAGTTCCATCACTCCATCACCAGGAGAGATGAAACCTATCTTTGAAGCAGAGAGTCCTGATGAACTGGCTCTTGTTGACGCTGCTTATACATATAACTGTAGATTGCTGAAGAGAACACCACAGCATGTCACAGTCAATGTTCCAGGTATGTCCTAAGGCAATGTAAAATAAATAGGTCACATAATCAATAACAAGATTATGAAATAATCATCACAACTGTTCTGTTTTAATATAGCTTTGGCAGTGTTAGCTAAATTGTTATTATTTTTCAGGAGAAGGGCTTGTAGAGTTTGAGATCATTAAAGTATTACCATTTGATTCTTCCCGTAAGACTATGTCCGTGGTGGTCAGGCATCCTATCTCTAGACAGTTGGTTTTGTACACCAAGGGCGCTGACTCCAACGTGCTGGCCCAGCTTGCACCTACAGGTAAGCTATCCATTGAGTTGCAGCTAGTTACGTGAACTGACAAGTGTGTTTTGTGTACAGATGATGCCAGTATGCAGCAGTTAATATTCAGCACACAGCAACACCTCAACTCTTACGCTAGACAAGGCTTACGAGTGCTCGTCATGGCAAATAGGATCTTAACCGAGTCTGAGTACAGTGATTGGTCAAGAGAACATGAAGAAGCAGAGCTATCCCATGACAATAGAGATCGCAGGGTCAGAGAGTCATTTTGTAAATTGGAGACCAATCTTACACTGTTAGGTATGTCGGGAATTTCAACCCTTTATTTACTAAAATGTCCACTAAGAATCAATGAAAAAAGTGTGTTATTTTAATGCTAAATAATTGGATGCAGGAGAGAATAATGTCATAAAGGAGTTGTTTTGATGATTATATTTCTAATTGATAAACTAAAATGAAACAGTACTTGATATTCAACTTAATATTATTGCAGGTGCAACTGGTATAGAAGACAGGCTACAAGACGGTGTGCCTGAGACTATTGCTGCTCTACTGGAAGCAGGCATGGTGGTGTGGGTCCTCACTGGTGACAAACCCGAGACTGCAATCAACGTAGCATATTCTGCTCGTCTCTTCCAGCCACAGATGGAATTGCTCAAGATCTCCGCGCGCTCAAGAGATGCTGCTGAAAATGCAATAGCTTTCTACCTGTCGGAGATTGAACGTGAGATGGGTAGAAGCTCCACAGGTCAATTTCCACTTGATATAAATAATCAGTTACCTCCACAACTGACGAGAAGAGCCCTGGTTGTGGATGGCAAGACCCTCACATACATTCTAGATAGAAGATCCAATTTACAGAAACCCTTCCTCAGTCTAACGAGGTACTGTAGCTCTGTCTTGTGCTGTAGAGCAACTCCACTACAGAAAGCTTACATTGTCAGAGTGGTCAAGGAACAACTGCACATGAGGACTCTTGCAATTGGTGAGTAGTTTTCTGCTTGGAAATGCTAGCAATATTGTTATTATTATGTACAGCTCTAGAACAAATGTTTCAGAACCTGTATTTTTTTCAATAAGAAAAGAATGATTTGTACATCCCATTCCAAAACTTTTGCCCAGAACTGTACTAACTGCAAAGAAAGTCACTCAATTTTGAAGTGAGGAATATAAAATCATGGGCTCTGTATATTTTGATCTGCATGTGTATTTATTTTATTTCTATTTTGTACATTTGATATTAAGAGTTTGCTTTATTCTATATCTATTGTGGCGGGCAATAATAAAAAATAGCAATTTTACTCTCAATATTTTTTGCATATCTTTGAGTGTTTGTGTATAAATAATTTTGAATGCTTAAATTTAAACATATTTCCATTGTAAGATAACTTTGTCTTGTAAAAATAAATGCAATACTGAAAACTAGTAGGCATACTTATCAATTATCATTATTATTTATTTTCAGGTGATGGTGCCAACGACGTGTCGATGATTCAAACTGCAGATGTGGGTGTGGGAATATCTGGGCAAGAGGGCATGCAAGCCGTGATGGCCTCTGACTTCGCTCTCTCTCGCTTCAAGTACCTTGAGCGCTTTCTGTTGGTACATGGACACTGGTGTTACGACAGACTGGCACGCATGGTACTTTACTTCTTCTACAAGAATGCGGTAAGTTTGCTCTCCTAGCTGACTAAGTCACCTCAGACACTCATTGCTATTTAATATTGCAGACTTTTGTGTTCCTGATATTCTGGTACCAACTCTACTGTGGTTTCTCTGGTTCTGTCATGATTGACCAGATGTACCTGATGCTGTATAATCTTGTCTTCACCTCTCTGCCTCCCATTGCCATTGGTAAGTACACTATATTCTTGCCAAGTCATATGTATTATTCTCAAATAATTCATCAACTTATGAGAGTATGTAAAATTTCTCTCCAATTATTTTGAATAATTGAGAATAAAAAGTGATTCAAGATTATGAGAGTGATGTGTTTTTTTGTCCCAGGTGTTTATGACCAAGATGCGCCGGCAGACCTGCTGCTCTCACGCCCTGCTCTCTATACACAAGGAAGACTGGGGCTCGTTTATCGACCACATTCCTTTTGGCTGACTATAGCGGATGCCATTTACCAGTCTATCGTCATCTTCTTCATCACAGAGGCGGTGAGTTAGCATATTAGTGAACTACAAGAAGTTGTAGCTGGAAATATACATTTAATTTAAACATATCTATGAAAGAGGAAGAACTATAAATTAATGATGATGTTTCAGGCATACCATGACTCGAATGTTGGTATTTGGGAGTTTGGGACGTCCGTCACCTCCTCGTGCATGTTTGTTATGTTGCTGCATGTGGCCGTTGAGACCAGGTCCTGGGTAAGTGTATTCTCATCTGTCTCCATCTCTATCTCCATCTTCATAGATTAAAATATGATGTCTTGTTTCATGATCTTTTGTCTTTGTTTCATATTAACAAAGAAACTAGAAATCGTGCATCACTAATTATTAAATGTTTTACAGACGCTGATACACTTTCTCTCAATTGCCGCATCCATATCTGGCTTCTATGGATTTGCGTTCTTGTACAACTCGCTGTGTGTCAACTGCTTTGGTCTGCCAAGCAACTATTGGGTGATACATGAAACCATGGCCTCACCTATCTACTGGCTTGTCATTGTGCTCTCCAGTGTTATGGCTCTGCTCCCCAGGTTAGTTGCTTGTAATGACCGAGATTTAGAGGGCTTTTAAATATTAATAATTATTTTTACCATTAAAATTTATTTAGAATTAAAGACAATTTTTCTCAAACCATTAAATGGTATTATAAGTTTTGTGAACTTACTTTTGGTAAAATACATCATTCATTTTAATTTATATCGAAAAGAACCTGCAGTAACTGATGTAATGTTTCAATTTTCAGATTTGTGCTGAGAGGTTTGCGAACGTGCCTGGCGCCGAACGATGTTACGCGAGCGCTGCTGGAGCAACAGCGAGTGCGCAGAGGTGAGGACTTCCTCGTGAGTTGGTCACGAAGCACCTCCAGCTCCTCTGTCTTGAGGTACGTGCTGGCGGAGGATGCTTCTCTTACTCTACGCTACACTTAGCTGCCTTTGGTCATCGCACACCTACGCAATGCCTTGTAGTAGAGGAGCTAGTGTAGTTTTGTAATATTTAATATCAGAGTTACATAATGAGAACTGTGCAAATTGGATTACCTCCTCAAAGAAACTAATAACAATAGATAAAAATGCACTGTGGTCCAGGGGTAGTGTGCTTGCCTGTCACCATGATGAACTGATTCCAATACCAAGTGGAGGCCTCAGCCACATGGTTGATATTGGATGATGGTTATCAGCATGTCTTGGTGGCTCGCTGCCACAGTGTTACAGACTGGCAAATGTTACAAGATAAAACTTGAATATCTTGAACATGTATTTTCTACATATGGTTTCCTACGTTCACCTCCCTGTTGAATTACCTGACACCAAATGAAATGCTACAGCCGTAACCTTCCCATCCATTTATTCCCAATTATCAAACTAATACTTAAATGTCCTACCACTCCAAATAGTAGTTGGGGCCTAGTTTCCTTGTGATACTAGACTATCAAACCTGCCTGCCTCTCACTGCCAAATAAGTTCTCTCAAATTCCGGTACATACAGAAACAGTAAAATATATCATACGGTGTACCATATTATAATACTATATAGGTGCACCATGTAGTTAATACAAAGATCATAAAGGTCTGAATTACCCTTATTTTAAAAATAAACCATGACCCAAATTTGCATATTAGTATTTTAAAAATTGCACAAAGAAAGTAAAATAAATATATATAAAAAATTATATATAAATATGACTATTGTCATAAAGATATTGTAAACATTTGCAATATATAAAACAAAGCATTAACTTACTGCAAGTATTGACCAAACTTTCTCCTTTGTTTACAGAGCTCATGAACTTGGAAGAAAGACTGTGAACGCCAGCCATCTAACTGCTGTCGGCTAAAAATTAAAAAAAAAATCGTCAGATATTAAAAAAAGAAAAAATCTGGCTCTGTGATAAACTCAGCATTCATTCCCATTGTTATTTCTTGCCACGAAATGCTAGAGAAAATAAAAATAATAAAAAAAAGGAGAAGAAGAGAAGCTAATCAATTAATTAATTCCATTATTTGGACCATCATTGTGCCTGTTCCTCACAATTTACAATTATATATATATCAGATCAAAATGTGATCAAAATATGCAATCAAGGATTCAAGTTCAAAAACCAAAGATACATGAAATAAAAATATATTGTATAGGGTGTATAAATTTGTTAGTATTTATTATTATGTTTTTAAATATTTTATTTTTAAATATTTATACTTCATGTATTATTTTTAGTAACTGGAAAAAAAAAATAATAAGATTTTAATTAGAAACAGTAAAATACAATTTTAATGTGACAGACTAGCTATCAAAATACAATATGTTGTGCTACTGACAATAAATCTTGTACTGATTGATTTATATTGGTAAAGTGATAATCATGTTTATCTTATTGCAATTTGTATGTACGTTGTTATGTAAAGATGTATTTCACATAGTCATTAATTTGTTGTAACTTTGTGCAGCAAAATTATTATTCCCATTTAAAACAAATCGATGTTATTTGTCACGCGTAGCAATATGTGTGTCTCGTTGTTTGTCACAAAAAGCAATGTGTGTAAGTCGAGCGCCATCTACATAACATTTGGAAACGACTTACACATTTTGCTTAGCTTGAAAAAAAAATGACTTACACATATTGCTTCGCGTGACAAAAAACAGGTTACACATATTGCTCGCAACAATATCAAAATGCTACTTAACAATTTGATGCGCAAAATTATAACAGATAAGTAATTATGTGTGATTGCATCTTACGAAACTGAAGATTGTGTATGAGAGATTTGTAGTTTGCAAATTGACCTCAATCAATAGGTCATTTTTACTTAGATAGTTGTATAAAAATTGTAGAATTTCTATACCATGCTTGCTAAATAATAATAATAGAAGAAGGAAAAAAAAAAAAGTAGAGATATTTCGTGCAATAGGCTTTTTTTTTACAACAATAGAAAGTATTTTATGACATTATTGACTATAACTGTGGTAGTTAGAACAACAAATTATGTAAAAAAAATAAAAGGGGTGTAATGAACTTGAATCCTTGGGGGATGGGGTAGGGATTGAGGGAGGGGGGAATAATTTATGATAAAATTCCAGAGTATTCTTGTTAAAGATGTATTTAGAGTGGTGGTTATAATCTAATCACCTTATATTTTTTAATGCTGTTCAGTACCTTCTTATCAGTAGCAAGCTGTTTTTTTTTTTTTTTTTTTTTTTTTTTATTCCAGTTGTTTGTTTTTTAATGATAATATAAAAAAAAGTAATGCCTCTGTCAATTTCTCCCCCATGTGTTATAAAAGTTCTATTTGAACCTTTTTTTTAATACATACTTTATATTAATATTATATCTTTAAACAATTATGTACTTAAATATAATGTTTCTATTTAATTTCAAAGTCTTTTTCTTTTTAAAAATTCCTTAAATATTTTATAAAACACATAAAAAGAACATTTTACATTAAATTTAAAACATATCTATACAAGCAGCATTATAAACATTAAAATATATAATTATGGCAGCATAGAATTTTGGGTGATAATATTACATTAACATAACTAGGCAATAAAAACATTAATGTACATTACATACACTCATACTGTCAAAAATAAAAACATTATAATCATGCTAGTTCATTTACAACAACATAATATGTTCAAAACATCATAATTTATGCTATATACTTCATAATAACATACATAGCATAATTATTTATGCTATTCCAATATAGTAACTTTCATGCTAAAATGACATAAATGCAGCATAAATTATGTAATGTCTTCCTTTAATAACTTTCCAAATATTTCAGAAAACCTTCTTCTCAGGTACACAAGACATAACAAAATTTTACATCAAAATATTAAAATATTATTATACTCACATATTAGTTACAACATTAAAATCATAAAATTTGCTATAATTAAAATGGTTAAAAAAATTATTAGTTTTATAGCAAATATTTGTATTATATATTTTTACAAAAAAAAAGAAAAAAGAAACATGCAAAATAATATGTAATAATAAAAGCGATATCATTTTGGTGCATTTTCTTTCAAAATATACAAACAATTAAGTGTCATTTTCTTATATACAATTTTTAACCATATACAGTATAAAGAACACTTGGGTGCAATAAATACTACAAGTATTTACATTTACTCTGTTATACATTAAAGTTTGCTTTAAGCTATATTTTATATTATTACAATATAATTGAGACTTTGTGTCTGATTAAATGAGATTATCTCTAAACATTTTTTACACAATTATTATGATACACTTTTGTTACTTAGTTTAGTATATTTGAGTGTGGATAAAATAGAAAACTGCAGTATAATATTCAATACATTTTCAATCTGTTGTACAGATGAACAAAAAATAATACGTAATAACTGTCCAATTAGCTAAATGCAGCAACATTTTAATTGTGGATAACATCATAATTTATGCTATGGTGTATAGTGATTATACTACATAACATAATAGTTAAGATGTTCAGCATATTATTGATTATAAAGGAACAACTGTTTTGAGGCTGATTTTAATCGGTCACATCCGCTTCCGTTTCTACTTACTACTCATGCGCAAAACGTCGAAATGGAAGCGGATGTGAGCAAAATCACTTATAGTCGTCCAGGTCAGCCTCAAAACAGTTGTTCCTTTATTAGTCAATAATTATTTATTAGCAATATTTTATGCTCTGCAATATAGGAATTGTTTAATGCAGCATATTACGTTATTTATTTTGTCCATGCAGATGACATATTTTACATTTTATAATTAAAAGTTTACATATAAATCAAATTAGTTTTTGTTTTTATAAATATTAGTTGTAATTATCTTTCATCAAATAAAAAATATCATTTATGCAGTAGTTATAAACTATAATACAACTTGGTATAAGTACACTTATTTAATGCTTATTATATATATATACAATATTAATTTAAAATGGAAACAATACTGTAATGAAAACATACGATAATACAAATAAAAATATTGAATGCAGTAATAATTGCAATCAGTCTTATATTTTATAGTGGAGATGGTTATGAGTGCTTAGTGCTAGTGTGTAATTATATATACACCCTGGCTAAAACAAAGTCAAAGATTTTTACAACCAGATTTACTCCTTTTTCTCAAACAATTTTCCGTAGAAAAACACCAAATTTTTTACATGGTATGAATGTAATGTAAAACGTGTTACCTACGCAATGCCTTGTAGTAGAGGAGCTAGTGTAGTTTTGTAATATTTAATATCAGAGTTACATAATGAGAACTGTGCAAATTGGATTGAGAAAAGGGGGTACTTTTGGTTGAAATAACCTCTCAGCTTGTTTCGGCAATGGTTTAGGCACACAATTATTATGATCATATAGTATAAATGTGGCAATACTGTACTGTATCAGGCAGTGAGTGGAGGTCAAAGGTTATTAACTCGAGGGTGGTAATGAGTATGAGTCTCGAGATAGACGGCGGTGTAGACTCCAAGCCAGCAGACACGCAACTGCACAGATGAGAGGTATGGTGATGAATGGCCATGTCCCCCAAACCTCTTCACTTTCTTCTTGTAGGAGTAGCGGCTTTATCGCACTTCCCTCGTGTACCACTTGATCAGAGGCACGTCTTACGCGTTCTAGCTCTGCCGAGCCGTGGATACGATATAGCACCTGAAAAATCAACATGGCAGTGTTTTTAACATACCATTTTTTGACTGTATCACTATAATATATAATATTTAAATTTTTCCATTGACTCATAGAAATATTTGCAAGGGCTACTGACCTGCATATACCAGTGCTGATGTGGTGCGAGCTGATACAGCGGGTCTACTTTCCAAACAAAACCATCCACCCCAGGCCGCTGTCGTAGCTCGCTGAACTCTGGCACGTCTCGTGCAAACCTAGCGTTGAACTGCACGCCTCGTACTGCAGCATCTGCCGCATCAGGGTGTTCACGATCCTGAGGATCACATCTCACATGAGTAAGGGGAACTTGAGGGTATAATATTGCTAGAACTATAGGGGTGAGTAATATTGGTGTTTTAGTTGTTCAAATTCAAATATTCATTTAAAAATGAAAAGTGTATTATTCATAAATTACACATTTTAGTTAATAAATTTTAGCAAAATTAATTTGCAATATTTTTTTAGGCTGCATTAAGTCTTACTAATTTGAATAAAAATCGAGTACTTTGCTAAATCTTAAAATGCATTGCAATCACATTTTCAATTATTTAATTAAAATCTTATTATTTCTATGATATAAGAGTATAAAATTATATATATAGCTTAAAATTTATTAAAATTGTTGTCCTTTAAAACTAATAATAATAATTTCTATTGAAAATTATTTGCCAATTGAAAAACAGTAGTTAAATTATATTATATATACTTTTTTTGAAAATTATAAGCATAAAAATATATTATATGGAAAACATTGTGTTATTTTGGTTTTGTAATAATTTATATATCTATATAGTTTTTACTGCCATCATAAAACAATAGTCTCATATTAATGAACAGCAATTTACCAGTAAAACAAAGCGATGAGCGAGTGCTTGCGAGGGCAGCAAACAGCCCAGAGTGTCTCCACTTGGGTCAAGGGTTTCTCCTTGACGAGCAGCGCACACCAGCACGCGTTCAATGTCGAGTCTGTAAGCGTCCCTCAGGTCCTGACTCGAGTGCCACGAGACGCGACCCAACACTCTCTCTCCCTCACCAAACCTCCACGCCTCGTCTCCTTGCTGTAAAGTAATCATTGAATTTCGAAATAAATATATTATGTAAGTTTAATTTTAAAAAAATAGTTTTTCTTTTTCATTCTTTTTTTTTTTTTTTTTTTTTTTTTTTTCATTTAAAAAATTTTAATCACATCAGAATTCATTATATAAGAAGCTGCAAAATATAAAATTAATCTACTTAAAACTTGCTCAGATCATTTAAAAAAAATAGTATTGAAATGTGCTTACGTGATAAAACTGTGGATCTGTTGGGTCCGCAAGGAAATGTTTAGAATTTTTGGTGATTTCAAAGTTGGTCCTCAACTTAAGTTTCGCAGGTAAAGGTCTTGGTGGAGCCTGAAATGTGACTTGCAGTGCCACTTTGGTAAAAGGGTAAATTTCACATGACGTGACATCAGAACCAGAGTGCACGCATGGCAACAAGTTGGCGACGTAATCTCCCGAGAAATCTGCAAGGCTCGCATTGGCTGTGGCTCGCCACAATTGTCGTGCACCCTCACTGCGCACCAGTTGTAACTCGAAGCCCAGTCCAGAGAGGCGACGTGGGGCCTCCACGGTCGAGTTTAGTCCAGGAGACGTAAAGTGTGACGTCACGAAGTGGCCGTGGAATAAAGCTTGAGTCCAGAACTCGAGTACCATTTGACCTGCCTCGTTTGCCCAAACTCTGCTGACCTTTTGATTTAAAATTTTATAATTAAAATAATAATAATAAAAGTCTGATACTACTACTTTTACTATTAAAATTTTATATAAAGAAGACTTTAACAACTGACCTGTGCAGTAGCTGCTGGTTGAGGGTGCGTGGAGAGTCCTTGGTGCCACAGCAAGGCAGAGTACGTGAGTGTCACCTGAAGTGAAGTCCGGTGCTCCACTGCGCTCCATTGCTCGGCGCCGCTTGCACGCACGTAAGCCACGTGTAGGGGAACTTCTACTCGTAACTCGCTCTCGCCTCGTTCTCCAACCTGGTAACATAATTATGTGCTCTCAACCTCTCATATCAAGGAAAAATACTCGCCTCCAAATTTTAATTTCAAATTAAAAATAATTTTTATCTATATATATTTTTTTCTTTTTACAAATGAATCGAACAAAAAAAAATATGATTTTATAAAAAAAGAAAAAAAAAACACTTTAAGTTCAAAATTGATATTTAATTATTTTTATTTATTTTCAAACAACTTACTGAAGTAAAATAATTGCAATAAATTTTTTGATAAATTAATTTGATATTATGGACTCAATTTAAAACGGAAATATATTAATTTTAATTAATTAATTGAGTATTTACCTGAGTTTCTGATGCCACTTTGCCTTGACACCTGTCAATCAGCTCACTCATGTCAAACCACGCATCAAAACTCCAGACACACGTCTTCAGGTTAAGGTGACTGTACAGCTGCACACTCTCACTGCCTCGCAGCTTCAGATCACGTTCGTAAGGCTTCAAATTTGGTAACAGCTCCGAATGAGATTTAATCATAAATCCTTTATTTAACAATAAATTTGAACAGAGATGAGGTAAAGAGTAGAGCGGCTCCGTGAGTAAAGCTTGAACGTTGTGAAGAGGCTGAGTGGAAATCAATGGCACTCTACCATCAGTATGAGGTATTTCAATATTGATATGTACTGTGTTTGCGTTAGATTTAGCACTGGAATTAACATACTTCAAGTTAGCATTGAAAGCTTGATTTCTAATAAAATAGTCAGTATCACTTTCCATGTTTTTACAAAACATTTGCGACATTCCTATCGTAACCGGCGCACTTTTAGTTGCGATTCCTAATCTTCCATTCATTTTAACAGGTTGTACTCCACATTTAATTTGAAAATTTGATGTGAAATAAATTGTATCTAATACTTTGTTATTTGCTTTTGCAAATATTGTAGATTTTGTTAATTTTTTGAATGCAGAATGACTGAGAATTTGAAGACCAGTGGGGACTGCTACCTCCCAAAAATATTCAACGTTCCTAAATTTAAGAGCTGCACAAAGATGCCGCGAGCGCATGAAGTGAGGATGTCTCTCTTCACACGGTGAAATGCACACCAGAGGGTAGCCAGGGTCAGGGGTCACACCTTCAGTGGCATTATCATAATGCAGTAGTGACGTCACTAACGGTTGAGCGGGAAGTACCAAAGCTCCAGCGGACTGAGAGCGAATGCTGATGGTCAATGCTGAACTTTCATTGTCATCAATCAATAATTGTAAGCTTTCCTCTCTTCGCTCCTCTTCCTCTTGTGCAGGTAATATTGTGACCTCCAAGTAAGTAATCTTGACCCCAGGAGGGAAGGTCAGTGCGGTGGAAACTGCAAGATAATCAGAACCAGAACTTGCGGTTCCGTCGCGAGAAGAAATGTGGATTGAAGAGACTTGTGAAGTGTCCCCACTACGTAGTACCTAAAGTGATACAAATAAAAAATATATATATTGAGGGCTTATAAAGGTTAAAAAAAAAAAAAAAAAAAATGATGCACGCTTTGTTGAAGTGTTCAATGTTATAAAAATATAGCTTTAGAATAATAAATTATGTCAGAGAAATAATCAAATTTCAATACCACATTATATTAAAGTTATTAAGTGTAGAAATTTTAGCTAATAAGTTATAATTTATGAATATAAGTATATGATGAATTAGTTGATTGTTTTTTACCTTTACTCTGTACTTAAGTGGTTCCTCCGACGGCTTATTGACTATAACATCGTTCTGCTCAAAGTGAACCCGCGGTTCATCCTCCTGGTCAGTGATTTTGACCCTGGCGACGGCGCGATGTCCGAGCAGTGCTGCTCGTTGCTGACCACTCGTGAGGTCCTCAAACATGGGCTCTGCTAACCTCAGCACAAACTCCTCGTCACCTTCTCTTATGTCATCGTCAGTGATGTTCACCGCGCACACACTGACGCTCTGACCCGCGCTGAACATCACGCGTGACCTCTCTGTCTTCGGACGCTCCTGTAAACAGGTCAGGAAGAAATAAAACACGCGGCCTTTTTTCCCTCGATGAATCTCGAATCAGATTGATAATTTTAAAAATTATTGAAAATTTCCATAATTTGATTTATAAATATAATATTATACTTAAAAAAAATTATTTATTCATTGTTATTATTTTTAATATTGTCAATTTTCCATAATAGAGGAATGAATTAATTGTTGAGCTTTATTTTTATTTATAATTTTTTATTATTATTTATTTTAGAAATAATTTTAAGTATATTGTTGCTTTCTTTGAAAAAAAAATTATATATATATATATATATATATATATATATATATATATATATATATATATATATATATATATATAAGCTCAGGCTAACCTGGAAGTCTTCTCCCTCCCTCGCTGAACGAGCACTCGTGTAACACTTAACGCTGGCAGGTTGCCGCGTGTCTCCACTGCGATGCACGTCAACACGCACGACCCCTGCGTCTTCACGCACCATCGTCTGTGACTCTGCGAACTGTAAAGTAGGCGTGTCCGTAGCCCCGTCATCCAGCACCACGGTAGCGCTCGAGGGCTCCACGAGTGTAGCACCTTCAGCATGACTTAGGACCACGCGCATGCGTTCTCGACCCTCGAGTTGAGGAGCTCCTGAGTCATCGAGGAGAGTCAGTCGGCACCACGCTTCAATCTCGCCTCGGCTGAACAGCACCTACGCATAACATTAATTATATAAGACTTACATAATATATACCGGCTCAATATCTTCAGTAATATTTTATATATCGTATACCTGTTGGGACATGGGCACATAGTCCATTTTGGGCTGCGCCTCCAGAGCATGTGTGGTACACCAGACACTAGCGTTGTGGCTGAGATCTGGCCCACTTCTAGTAACCGCAATATCCACGCCACCTATAGCAGACACGAGAAATTTTCACTTAAATTAAATCCCTAAAAATATTATAAAACAATATCAACTATTATAAATAAAGTAAATAAACTAACCCGAATTTTCCAGAAAATAGTTCTCTGTTTGAGAAAAGTGTATTTGACTAACGTCATTAGGTCCCAATATCTGGACTCTCAGTTTGATATCAGTACCAAGTACGCTCCCTGCACTTGGACTGGAGAGCAGTACCCAGAAATCCTCGGTCTCTTCGTAAGCAGCATCATCGACCACCTGTCAAGACGTTAAATTAATTAGCTAGAGTTAATTAGTTAGTAATTTAGCCACTTTATTGTTTCCAAGTACGGCAAGATCATACTAACCTGAATATGACACGTCGCCTCGTGCTGACCTGGTTGAAACGTAATTAGTGAAGCGTCCGTGTCAGCACGAGTCACGAAGTCTGCATGATTGGTCACGTGATCACTGCCACGTGCTGAGCCTCCTGAAGTCACGCATCTTATGCTAGCGTCTTCACGAGAGTCCCCTAGACATGTCAACAAACATATTAAATAAAACTCAATGACTTTTATTGCATTAATCTTACCTGTCCTGTAAACGTGGATCTTGACTGGTCCCTCAGTCTCATTTACCTGTATGACCTTAGATTTGAATGTGAAGGTTGGTTGATCTTCAGGGTCTTTCAAAATTACCTGACTCTTTCGTACTCTCCCTGTAATTAAAATATTAATAAACGATATATAATTAAAAATATAATAATAATTTAAATTTAACCTGTTTTTTTTTATCTGAATTTTGAATTCTGGATTGTATGGAGACTAATTTAATAAAGAGTTAAAAATATTAAGACCAACTTACCAAGCAAAGCTTTACTCGGATCAAAGAGCTCCACCGTGAAGTACTCGTCACCCTCATACTGATTATCGTTCAAAATTTTGATTGTACAGAATTTATCCGTCTCTAGACCATCAAACTGAATCTGAGAAACAAAATATAATTATATTTAAGTACAATTTTACTAATTGCACCACGTTGTACTCACTAGGTCGTGCTGTAGCTCGATGTCATTTTGCCGTGACACATTGGTACCCCACGTAGCGGAGGTGTGGGTCCTACTGCTCACCAGGCGACAGCGCACCGTGCTTGCGTCACGTGAAACTGAACCTTCTCGGTGAATCTGTACGAATGCAGTACATTAAAGTATAACTTGCAACTATAATTATGTTTATTGCAAACTATAAATTATTACTTATATCAAGAAAATCATTGATTTAAATTATTCTACTCTCGTCAATTTTATAATTTATTGTCATAAAAATATATTATGCTGTTATATGGTCATAATTGTCCCTCCTAAAATGTCATTGTTTATAATATATAATAAATAATATAATATCTTTATTGCAAAATAAGATAGGCAAAAGGTGCAGTCAGGGCATCAAGCCCTATCTCTGAACCAATACATTCAAGACAGCATAATATGCAAAATATGCAAATTTACTTACTTTAACACGAAGTACACCATCAGTTTCTGATATCTTATAATTTGAAGTTTCAAAATAAAGCCAAGACCACTGGATGTGGAAAAAGTTTTCTTTCAGAGTGTGCGATCGTGAATCCATCACTTGAAATTCAAATTCATCTTCCGTCACCGAGAAATCATTTTCATCGTCAAGTTGGTAAAATATTTTGCCTTGGTTTACGTCCTCTGCAATCAATCAATCGATCAATAGTATAATTTTTATTTTATATTTTAAAAAAATAAATCAATAAATTATATTTTCATTTTAGCTAGTCCACTTACATATAAGTTACGTACACTTACATATAAGTTACGTACACTGCTTACTTTAATTATAGAGTCTATTAATTTCTTTTACAAATAATGATAGGTAAATTTTTATTAATTTATACACTTATCATTTACCTACCTTGTGTGAATAATGAGATAGGTGTGTTTGGTGCCGCTGAATTGTAGAGCAGACCGTGATCAGGAGGAGTGGTCACTGAGTACACAACTCGCCGTGGTGAAGCATCTGCAGAGATTGCACGAAGTACCGCTCGGGACAAAAACCCAACACCCTGAGGATCACAATTTTAAGTTACGTTCAAAACATCACTGAAACCCCTCACTGGCTTACCTTGCCATTGACGTACTGCAGATACGAGATACCATTATTGGTGACCAAGGATGGAGCACCAGCCTCAGCTCGTCTGATAATGATAGGCAGCGTCTGTAAGGAGAAACTTGAAACACTTGTACTTTTTTATGTGAGTATGTTTAGAACTTACGATGGTTTGAGTTTGAAGAGTGCCTTGATGTCCTGCTAGCTGACACGCTGCGCCTGCGCAACTTAATGACATTTGCATGTCATCCTGAGCATCATCCTGTGCACTTGGATTGTGAGAGTAGAACACACGACCCTCTGCAAGGTCTCGGAGAGAGAAGCTCTGAAATAATGATAAAGTTGGTATCTAAATCTTTAGTATATTTAATACGTTTTTCAAGTTAGTTTTTTAAGCCTTACATTGAGTAGTTTGTATAAAGAATATTGTTAATTAATGAAATTTTATTCATTATTTTACGTAACCTGCAAAATTAAATATATTGACATTGATATAAATGCTGTCTATATAACCTTTCTATCTGTTTACTTAAAACTAAAAAATCTCAAACATGTTCTATTATTTACCGCTGTATTGACGAAATCAGCATCGTTGAGACGCAGCGTCAACTTGCCATGTCGCGGAGGTAAGGTAACCTGGAAAACGGCGCTCTCAGGACGGACGATGGAAGGTAGGCGCAGTGCCGCGTTGCTGACTGGAGTGTTCTCCCCCCAGCCGGCTGTCAGGGCTCGGATCTCCACTTGCGACGAAGGCTCATCTTCAGTCATCACGCGGACGGAGAACTCACCATCGATCTGTATAGATAACGACGTGCGTTTAAATCTCTCGCAATATATCTAACTTTTTTAATATACGATAAAAATTTCTGATCCTCATTGATCGATCTCTAACAACGCTGTATAATAAAAAAAAATAACTATATTTGACAATTTATGACATTAATTATAAACAAGACTTTTTTTTTTTTTTTACTGACCGTAGTTGTTTGATCGGAGACAGTGAAGAGAAAGTTGTCCTGATCATTGGCACTTAAACTTCGGTGATTAAATCTTAGTCTACCAGCGTCCAGATCTGCTTGGCTCCAACTGACCGTCTCACCTTTATTTTCTAGGCTGAGGTGACCACTCTGTGCCCCTCGAGTTACCTGACCAGATATTTGATATCATCACCACATTATATAAGCAAATAGCAAATCATGCTTGAATTAAATAATGTTTAATTTCAAACTTGCTGAAATAATTTTTTTTACAGTATTATTTTGTGTATTTTATGATTCATACATGGTCATTTTATACATTTTTGTCAATAGGGTTATGTTTGATCCATATTATTATTTTTTTTTTTTTTACCGTAAATATGACGTTTTCTGGAGTAGTATCGAGATCTGCGACAGATAGAAGCCCAGAATTAATGACTGCAGAATCACCTGCACGCATGAGTAGCTGATGATTGGCTGTCAAAGTCGGAGCTGCTAGTTCCTCACTCACAGTCACTATCAACACCTGAGGAATATACCACGTTACATATTTGTGATGAATTACATCGTCAGCGTTCTTACCAAGTTGCCAGTGTGCTGCCCATCGCTATCCTCAACTCGAAACCTCACGGTGAACACGTTCGCTCCTGACGTATGTAGCAACCTATTAATCATATGGACTGGCTATAAACCTTCTCAATGGTAAAACAAAAGGTAAAATGTGTTTAAAGATGATATTGTTACGTCGATACTCAATTGAAGAAATTGTGTACCTGTCCTGATGCGTGACGTAATCACCAGGATGCAAATCTGTCCACGTGTTATCACGTGACTTCCTCTGTAGCTTCAGACCCGTTGCTGGTGCTTGCAGTAACACGAGACGCCGTCCTGAGAGCTGCGAGAGCACCAAGGTGTCCCCACTACGCATACGTACGCTTGTGCTCTGACTGGAATGAAGCATCGTACCACTGCGCACCACTTGAATGTGCAACGACGCTTGAGCACTGAACTCACCATCGCTTACCTGAAATTTTATGCAAACTTAATAAATTGTCTAGAAAATATTTATGCAGAGATCTTACGCTGAACACGGCAGAGTCTGAGGTCATTGAAGTCACGGTGGGGATGAAAGTCAATCGCTCTTCCAATACGTCACTGTAGCTGAATACTCCACCTGCAGTGAGCAGTGACCCGCTACCAAAAGGTCGGTGACGTGATTCGCGCAGCCGAAATTCTCCTACATACAGGAAATATAAGTTTTCAAATTCACATTAATATTTCAATATCAAGTTATCTATGTACAGTAAATAAAATTAAATAGTAAGAAAACGTACCCTTTGTTGGTTCCTGTAAGAGAGTAACCAGGAGGGCAGAGGCAGGGGTATCAAAGTCAGTCACAAACAGTGACGAGTTAGTCACGACTGAAGCTCCTTCAACTTCCAGAGTGTCTGTCATCAATGTTGGTGCCTCGTCGTTCACCAGCTACAACAGTCAAAACACACGAATTCGAAACCTTTTATCATAAATTCGTAATTTTTTTTTACGTACGAAATAAGTGAATATTTGAATTAATAAAAAATTACAACATATTCTTAATTAAGGAAGAAATATAAATACGTTGGTTTACCTCTATGGAAACGTTAACTCTCATGGTGGGAGATCTATTGATGCCATCAGTAGCATAGAAGACAAGCACGTCTCTTGTTGGTTCTGTACCGCGGTGCACACTCTGCACGTAGCGCACGTCACCATTGCGTAAGTCTGCACCACTGAACCGCGTGGCACTACTCTCGTCTCCTGAATGACACAAGTATATTATATAAATAATTTAATTTGTCATTGTTTTTAAGTTGCAGATTTTAGTCATTCTTTAAATAATGAACACGTATATGTTCCTTTTCTTTTTTACTCCTTAGAAGCGGAATTTACTCTGTAATTTTACACGTGTCTCCGTTCTTGAATCATGTTTCTAATTTACATAATTTGTTTTATAAATAAACAACATTATTGCTAAATTTTATTTTTAAAAAAAGTGTTAACAGGTGATATGAAATTACAAAATGCAAATTAGTATAATATATAGAAAACAGGTAATTATTTATTATACAAATTCTAAAAAAGATTTAATAAATAAAAAAAACTTTTCTCTATACATATAGTGTAGAGAGGTATTCCTGTTGCTCATTATTTTATAACACTAATGGTCATGAACAAGACGAAATCGCTTCGAGCACTACTTGCTACATGTAAATCAATACCTTGAATCTTGAACAAAATTTAATACACTTGACGTGACGCCAACACCGACCTTAAAATGCTAATTTTTGTATGAAACATGGTGGCATCTTATAATAATCTCTCGTTGTAAAAACCATTAAAAATATTTGTGAACTTTAGTTTTTTATACATATATAGTCAAATTATTTCTATACATTTTCTGATTAAATTAGCTTCCGTGAAATGTTAAAATTTTGACAATTTAAATAAAAATGTACAAGATTTTATAAGAAATAAAATAATATGATAATAATACTCCTTTTGAAAGTTTCGTCAAATAATACATTTTTGGTAATAGAATCTAATCCCTGAAATATTCACTATTTCATCTAAAAAAGCAATAACAAATTTCAAAAATTATTAAAAAAAAAAAAAATGATAATAATTATTATTATATTATATAAATATTTAGATTAAGAATATAAAAGCAATTGATTTCTTACCAATTTGCAGATGTCCAAAGGTTGGCGGTGCTTCAAGCACGAGGAGCAACTGCGTGTCGACAGAATCCACGTCAATAAGGGTAATGAGATCTGCAGATAAAACCTGCTCTCCTCCTTCGCGCACCACCAGTTCTCCGTTCACCAACACCAGTGGAGCCTATTAGTTCAAAATACATAATATACTTCTTTATAATAATAAACGATGTATAATATCGAAAATTATTATATATTATATTTTATATTGTTATTGAAAATTGTCAATAACAATTTTAAATCTTTACATATACCACGATACAATTTGAAAGAAAATTTTAAGCTTTAAATGCATTCCGTAAAAAGGCAGTAATTTCTTTCCACACATTCTATTTTATTTATAAAAATTATACCATTTTTTAAAACATATTTTTATTACTTATAATTTGACATGATGGGGATGGTACCTGGTTATCTGTAGGTTCCACGGTAATGGCTAGCAACTGAGGACGATATCGACTGCCAGTGGAGTCAGCGATACGTAGAGGAATGCGCTCCGTTACGAGGTGACGTCCCACTTCTGCAAGGGCACGGTATGCAAGTCGTCCTTTATTGGCATCGTCCTGAGTGAAGATGTCTCCGTGACCTAGCGCCCTCTCCATGCTGCCCGAGCTGATGGTAAGTGCGCCGTAATGAGGAGAGTCCAAGAGGGTGTAGCTCACACGACTGCGTCCTCCCCCGCCACTCAGTGCGTAGGAGAAGTAGTCTGAGGTGAGCACCATGCGCTCCCCTAGCAACACAGTATGTTACACAAACACTCATATAATTCCTAAACTCTTGAAAATCCTCTTCTAAATTATTTATTTATTTCAAACAATTCTCAGTCACCTTCATTAACGTGTAGCGCGACGACCTCCTCACGAGACGATGTTTCGACCTGCTGTGACGAGTCCTGCTCGAAGTGAAGTGTAATTTGAGTGACAGCCTCTGCCTGGGAGTCCGTGGCTAACACCTCGATGCGATCTTGTCGTGCACTAAAGTCCTCGCGGCGATATTGTACCGCGGCACAGCGGGCGATCTCAGCACCACCCACCAGCTCCTCTGTCATCACAGTTATGTAAATTTAGTTATTTATACATGAAACTATGATGAATGCGTGTCTTCTTCACATCAATGTACTAAATTTATAAATATTACTTTAAAAAAATTAAAATAATTTATTTTAACTGAATAAGCATCCCCCCCCCCCCCCCCATCCCGTTTACTTAATTATTTATTTATTTAAATTTCAATGGTTTCATTGTTTTTAGGAGCTTTCCAATTCATATTTATACACATATTAAACACGTACTTCATTTTCAGGAAGTAAGTAATAAAGTATAGAGTTATAATAGAGTTCATTCTAGGGACTCTTCATGGGACTCTACAATGAAGCAGGTATTTCGTACTTCATAAATTAAACATGATTTAATAGTTGTTGTACATTTGAATTAAAAGTTAAGCACACTTCTTTTTTCAAATTCTCTGTAATACAGTGTACACTGTATTTAAACAAAGAAAAGTGAACAATAAGTCCATGAGAAAGGATTATGCGTTATTATTTCATTTCTCATCCATTCTTCACTCAATTCTCAATACTTATAATGATATCTATTATATTTATATAGTGGTAAGAAAAAAACACACATTGTGTATATATATACACTTCTACCAATACTAGTTGGAGCGGATACAGTGTAATTAACAATGTAAAGTCAACTGTACTGTGGTTGGCTATAGGTTTATAACACGCTCTCTGATTGGTTTAGCACCGTGGATACAGCTTTTGGCGGTAACGACCTTTTTTTGGCCAGAGTGTAGAGAGAGAGAGAGACTATATTAATTTAATCTAGATAGCAACTTTGTATATGTAATGAAAATTCTATTACCATCCATCAATGTATTAATAATTTAGTATGACAATGAAAGAGGTTTAGCTTTGACAGATCACTTTGTCACGTATTTTCTAATATACCTGACTTTTAATTCATGTCTTGTTTAAGTAAGTGGGTGTACGTGGGGTGGCAATTAAATAAGGAGCACCAACTCCGCACTCTCCTTTAATTCATTCTTGCAAAATCATTACTCCTACTGTTATACGCCTTCATTAGCACGCAGTTCCTGCTTCTGCTATGAATTGTTTAATATTCTTATGTTAAATAAGACGTGATAATTAATGATATTTTCTTCTTATTTTTATTATAGACGCCTTCAGATAAAAAAATTTTTCTTGTGTGTTTGTAATGTTGCCGCGATATGGATTTAAGACTGGTTGCAAAGATTGAAAAGTATATTATACGTAATGTATGTATAAATAAATATATATATAAAAAATGTATTACCTAAGCTATATTTATTGAAGTGAAATAAACCTTTATTTTTAAATTCAAATAAAAAAAAATAAAAGAACACATAAATATACTTTTTTAAATTCAAATCATCCTTTGAGTCTTTTAATAATAAACCAAATATATTAAATTCTTGACAATTACTTTTTCCCTCTGAAATACGTTTCTTTCCCTGTTTTATATCTGTATATTATTGTACTTACCAGGTTGCAAGACCAAGACGTCTCCATCGTAGAAGAGCAGAGCAAGTTCTCCGTGTGAGGGAGGCTCGGTGAGCATGAAGCTGACGTCATCACCCTGAAGTCCTTGCACCTCCAGGTACTTGCGAGAGATATTGAACACCGCGGTATCACCCTGCGGAACACGTTGAGGATAATTACATAATATGTAATTATCATTAATATTATTTATAATGTTATGTATATGCCATGGTAGCAATGATTAATTGTTACAAATAGTTTTATTTATTTATTATTTTTTTCTTTTGAACTTCTTTTCTGTTGTTAATTTGTGTATGAGTGAAGAACTTTAACTTTACAATAAAATAAATTTTAAAATAATATTTCTTTTTATTCATTTATTATACAATGTCTGACCTTTGTCAATAAATAATATTTAAATTTAAAATTTTTTAAAGTGATATTCATAAGTACAATATATATTAGTTTTATGTGACAACTCCTTAAACGTTAAAAAGGTAATGCATATAAATGTTTTATTTTATATTTGTTATACATTACATTATCGGAGACATCTCATTAAAACAGTTGGATAAATGTATCTGTAATGCATTGTGACAATTATAAATATGAAAACCAAATGCAAACAGCAATGAGAGTTGCATTATGAAGTATTAATAAATAAAAACTGTCTCTATAAATAAAAATATATCACCCTCGTTGAGCGAAGTAATGCCTGTAGTTTCTATATTTGGGAGGTTTATCTTAGTTGATAAGGCAAGTAAATACACAAGAAAGGGTGGAGATCCTCCCCTATGTAGTAAGTCGATGCTGCGTATTGACGGAGACTACCGGCTCCTCATTCACACTTCATATTTTATCTTACAGTACTACGTCATCACATGGAGAAATGTACTAATTTCCCTTTCAATGCAAACTAAAAAATAAATTGTATTTTAATTACGTCCTCTGAGTATTGAAAGATTACCTTTGCCGGCAGTTTGATGGTTGGATTAGGCGACGTAAAACTTGGTTCTCGATGTCCAAGAGGCAATAACATTACGTTGAATGTCGCCTCAGTCACGTGGTCAGTGGTGAACTTGAAGTATACTGTGCGCTCCTGAGGCACGAGATGTGGAGGTGGTGCCACGAACACCACGTCCTGGCGCCGTACATCCTCGTGCGTGAACTGGGATACCTGATGAGGAAAACACACCACGTCATTTGCAGCTCTCATACCTAGTGTAAGAAATTGCACGTAATCTATGTATGAAGTAATCTTCACGGAAAGAAGAAATTACATATTTTATGCTGAATTCATGTCAAGCATAAATGTTGCTATATAGATAATTGGAATAACATAAATAATTATACTTTTCATCATAACTATATTGCTTAGCATAATTATTAATAAATAAACATGCAGCATATATTATGTTATGAATAAATGCTGGTGAATTTGAGGTAGCATAATTACTATTAATTTATTTTTGTCCATGTTTATAATGACAACCATAATTTTACCGTATGTACCACGCCAGTTTTAATATTCAAAATGATACGGGGGGGGGGGGGGGGGGGGGCATTAATATGATTTATTTTATTTCTATTTAATTTATATTCTATTTCGTTTACTCTAATAGTATTTCTATATGCCATTTATTTGTTCTATATATCTTTATGAATTATTTAATAGCAATATATAATTAATTAAAATTCAATAAGTGCCATGACACACACTTAACATTATATTTGGTGGAAATTAATTCATTGATCAAAAATTCCCGATATATATACTATATAAATTGATAAAAAGGATGGCTGTACAGTGTACATCATCGCGTAGTGCGAGATATTTCAAGCAAGAGTAAACTTAAAAGGACCGGTTTTTTTATATATAAAAAAATAGCTCTATATTATATATGAATTTGTTCTCCAGTAAAGAAGAGCAAAAATTATGGTCAAATGAATTCACGATAATCACGTCTATATGCAAAAATTTTACATGAGCAAAATCTCCGATAAGGAAAGTACTTTTGTATAATATAAAGCAGGGCAATCAAGCGACATGGAAAATAATCTGGGCTGATATTTGATATGTTTTCCACTTCTATAGTATATATACTCAAGTACACTTTACATTTATACCATACAATCTTAATGCTATCTACAAAACTCATACAAATTCATATACATATACATACATGTGAATGCCTTTGGCTTTCTTAAGAAATAAGCATATGTATATAAGTTGTTTTACATTATACATTTTAACAATTAGTATATTTACTAACAAAACATTTTTAACAATAATCCTAATCTTATCTTTTTACTTCTCTCTCTTTCTTAACCCCACCCCTCACTCCAATTAAACAGTATTGTGTATTATTCATGTAAATTTCAGTTTATAACCCAATTATTTTCATTTTTATTACTGTAGTATTTAATAAAAATGCTAAATGTGTATAGATTTTTATCTTTTATTTTAAGAACACAAGTAGTGTATATAGTTTTAAAAAAAAAATGTTTTGTAACGCTGCGGGTACGTACTCATACTAGAAATATTTATTTTTATTATTTTTCTGTGCTAGATTTATATACAAAATTTTTAGTCGACTGTTAATCATTTTCTGCTGTCATTGAAAATTTAATTGGCTGAGATTTGAAATCTTAATACACCCGCGTATAATATACTTTTAAAATATTATTGAAAAATATTTCAAATCTAATAATTTATGAACAAGCAATTTATTTAGATTATAATGATGTTATTGTTTAACTTGTCTTTATAAATCATCAATTATAAAATAACAATTTTTTGATTTGTATTTTTACGTGCATGCGATTTATAAATTTTTGTTCAGAACTTTATTATAAATTTTTATTGCTATTTATTGGAACATTGTTTGATGTTTCTTTGAGCGCATTACGCTTGTCTATAACAATAAGGTTAAATATTATTATACAATTATTTCGAATTTTAGTAATTTTTGCTGTGAGAGTTTAATTTATGTTTTAAAAAGTATAGAAAAGGAATAAAATGTCATTATAATTTAAAAAGAAATTTATTTTGAATGTATAATCCATATAAAGAGATTTTTTTTTTTTAAATTTTGCATTAAAATTAGGCATAAAAAAGGGGCTAATGAAGATGAGGGTACCGTAACATATTACATTATATTTTTCCTAAATATAAAACCTGCTATTTTGAACTCCCACTAAGTTTAACAATTCTAGATTATTATACAATTATTTTTCTCTTTCTCTTTTTTTAACAGTTTTCGTTTGTATAGTTTATTTGTTTTATGATTCTAAGAATACATAAAATTGTAAGATTTCTATGTTTGCTTGAAAAAGTTGAAAGCTGGACATTATATATAAAAAAAATGATAAACGATGTTGACGTCTCTCTTCTCTTGCGTTAGTTTGATTACCTACCTCTAAGCCTGGGGCATACATGAGGAGCAAGTGACCATCTTCAGGTAGCAGGGGGCGAGTCACGTGGTACTCAAGGTGGGCGTGGTCAGTGGGTGGAGGTAGATGACGTTCAGATATGGTCACTAGCTGACCAGCAGTTGCCTAAACAAAATATTATATTAATATTAGATAGACCTCACACAGTTCAACCAAACTAATTATTGTAAAACACAACTCACTTAAACTGAAATAAAAATGTCAAAAGTTTAAGTCAATAAACATTAATTAAATAGACTTTTGTTTTTTTGCTAATTTTTTTATCAGAGATCCTATATATAAGATGTTACTATAAAGTTATGCGATTTAGTTTTAATTGACACCATCACTAGAATATAAGTGTTTCAAAATGGTATTGACAATTAATGATGAAGATAAAAGTAAAGGGATTTTTAATTCAGTATACTTATAGTTGTTGTTTGTTTGTTTTTCCCAGTTGATATCTTTTATTTTTTTTATTTTTTATAGTCTAATAAAAAAAGTGTATTATTATTTGAGTTGACGAAAGAAGAATATGCATTGAATAAAAATTCTAATCCTAGTAACTATAATCATTAGGGCTGTTACAATAATTAATTAAGAATTAATTTCAATTAAAAATTATAAATTTTTGTTAATTCTACGAACGAGATTTTCTAGCCCTATAGACGTTTTTAGTTTTCATCAATATGAGAATACCTCTGAGACCAAAGTATGAAAATTTTCAAAACCTTAGCATTATACCATAATAATATATACGTATAAATAAAATCTCTACTTAAATTTCTCAACTAAATATAAGATCACTTCTATTTTAGGTATTTAATTTTAAAAAAATCCATCATTGAAACCAACTTATACATTTTGAACAAAGCTCTTGTAATTCTAAATCACATAATTAAAAATAAACTTCCTTGTTAACTAAATCAGCAGGTAATGACATGTTCTAAATAAATAAATAAAAAATCTCCACTAATTGCCTATTTTATGACGTCATTAAATATTTTTACATTTTGTGTCTCCAGGAAAAGTTGTTACCTTTTTGTACAAAGACAAAAAGTCGAAATTACTGAATAAAAAAAACAAAACCTTGGGTGGTCTAATTCATCAAGTTTTTTTTTCTTTCTCTTATTCTTTTTTTAAAACAATTTTCAGCAACTTCAAGTTTAATCTTAATTAGATCTCGCTTGCTGATTATTCCTCGACTTGAATGTAAGTTATTTAAATAAAAATTTATTTAATATAATAAAAAAGTAGCATTAAAAATGTTTACAAATGACTATGATATATACAATATATATAAGCGAGCACGATTCTCCATTAGAAAAATAATTTGAGTTTTATTAGGTTTTTGTAAGGAGACTCTTATGAGACGTCATGTTACACGTCAACTTTACTCACACGCAACAATGGACAACAATGAATTTCAATTACATCTCAGACCACACAACAATAAACTTTTCTATGCAAAATTATTTTTCTATTTCTTTTGACAGAGTATATATTTTGTATAGAGTAAATTCCTAGACAAATTTTAATTTAAAAAATTAAGTAAGTAAATTGTGTCGTGACGAACATGAAGTGCTTAGACTTTAGAAGTTTTGCTCTAAATAAACTGAAGACTCCGAGTAAATTTTGCTGAATATAGGTAGAAGGCTTGTAAGATCGATGATACACATAATACCCCTGTAAGTTGCAACACTATTACTATAGTTAAACTGTAGTTAATTTTTTATTTTGATTGTTGCAATAATCTAAAAAAGATAACTTATCCTCGTAAGCTACAACGCTAACTAACTTAGTTAAGGGAGTAGGGTACCGACTTCGGCCATTAGTCTTTAACTTTTATCGTCAAAAAAATCTAAAATTTGGCACAATGATACTTCAGCTTGAGATAATTTCAAATATATAAAAATTTTGGGGGGTCACCGAGCAAATTAATTTTATATGATTTTTTTAAATTTTAAGCCCATAAGGCCTAATGTTAATTTCATTTTTTTTTTCTTTTTTTCGGGACGGTCAAACATTTTGACATTTTTATCGCGGCTAGGTGTGACCCTTATAGCTACACAATGACACCAAATTTAGACCCAAAACACTTTTAGTTTTTGAGATATAAGGTCGGTACTCTACTCTCTTAAACCGTGCGTCTCTGTATTGTCAAAATATATCAAGTGAAATTATCACGAGCGCGTCAAACGTTCCATCTACATAGGGTTAACAGCGTCAGATGAAACGTTTGGGGCGCTCGTGATAACTTCACTTGAAACATTTTGCCGCGATAGAGACGCGTATTTAAGTCGTTATTTTGATTGTTGCAATAGTTTAAAAAAAGATAACTAAGGTTAACTAGAGGTTACAGCTTACGGCTCATATTCATATATTTGTTGTTTGTGCAACATAACAACAATGCTTTTTAACAATTTGCTGCACAAAGCTGCAACAAATAGAAGAATATGTAACTGTGACTGCATCTTTGTGATACTTTTTTTTTTTTTTTTAGGCTAATCAATATTAATGTAATTGATCGTAATAAGTTATGCACACAATACGATAAAAAAGAATTAGACTTTACAAAACTCACTATAAATATATAGTATATTTTTATAACTTTTTTATGAACCGGAAACTAATTTATATTCAATAAATTTCAGTTTGAAAACCGATTTGCTATAAAAATTCTAATAAAGAAAATTTATTTTTAGTAATTTCGGATATAACATGAGGGATTTTCCTAAAATAAAAAAGTAGTGTTTTAGTCTGACAAATTTATTCTCTGTGGTCAAGTATCATAAAACATAATGTATTTTATTACTCATTCAACATGAAAGAATATATTTGCATAACAAGAACCTTAAATAACTTACTGTGAGCGCGTGACGTTCTGGAGAGTTCCCCCCACCTCCTGCAAAACAAACAAATCACGCAATTAATCAGTGTAAGCATGGACCAAGGAGTCTGAATTGTTGATATGATTAACATATTATAACACTTTTACGTCAAGAAATCAAGCTGTGTGGGATTTTGATTTTTTTAAATAATAAAGTGATTTGTTATCTGATATTTTATGATATTGTGCATCTCACTGTGAACCCGCATGACAGTTTTTCTCTCTCTCAACTTTTCAGTATTTTTTTTATTTTTATATTTGTATAAGTTATTAATCATTTTTCTCTAAAATAAAAAATTGCACATCTGCTAGATCCAAGATTGTGACTTTTAAACCGTGAATATTAAAAAAATAAGATGTCTCTGACCTTACAAGTTTGAAAGATTTATCAGTTTTGCTTCTCTCTCTCTCTCTCTCTCTCTCTCTCTCTCTCTCTCTCTCTCTCTCTCTCTCTCTCTCTGTCTCTCACTCACTCTCTTTTTTTTCTTTTCTTTTTTTCATTTTGCCGAAAATACTTATAACTAAAATATTATTTTAAGAAAAAAAAAGTTTAAAAAACAAAACAAAATAACTTATGATGGATAACATTAAATGAATAAATAAGCGTATTTATTAAAAATAATAAAAAAAAGGGTGAAAAGGGATTCTCATACTTGGTATGCACGTTATAAGCAAGCGAATTTGTCACCTGAGTTTATGTCTCATGACATGACAGAGACTCAAGACTTAGACCTGAATATCTGGCCCACTTATTATCCCCAACAATAATTTCATACTAAAATGAATTAAAAAAAAATTCTAAATTAAACCTTGTTATCATAAAAAATACTGTATATATAAATGAGAAAAGGAAATATATACACAAATACATAGAAGCAATAAATAAATGAGAAGAATTAAAATGTGATGATCAAAAAATAAAAAATATATAAAAGAAAACGAAACTTACAAAAGTAAGTATATTAAAGCCGCTGCATTATAAAAAAAAAATACTCGCTCTAAAATCAAATAATTTTTATTCTAGTTTATTTCGATAAACTTGATCAGATACTTAATTACGAATATATACGTGTGAAAAAATTGCATGAAAAAAAAATCTTACATATAATGTGATGAATTACTGGACGTACAATTACTTCAAGTAACATTCAAGGGTAAACTGTAATTTTTTTTTTTTTTTTTTTTTTTTGCCCTGCAAGTACTCGCACCTCTTATTATTTATACAAATCTTAATTGCTCATTGTTCACAGTAATTTTTATAGCAATCTTTCATCTTTTTGAATTGAAAAAATTACTATAGTGTATTATAAAAGTCAATAAATTACACGAAGCAAATTTTTTAATGACCACATTACAATATATAATTAATTTCACAGGTTAAAAAAACCTTGATATATAATTTTCTAGTTAAAATATTGAACGTCTTGATATAACAACTTTATTTTAAAGTTGTTTGACTTAAACGGACTGTAATTGTAAATAATAAATAACAGACAAATTGGTTCATTTTTTACTATACCTTTTTACCGCCTTCTTATCCCCCTTACTAAAATATATGAGAAATACATGATTTTTTTTTCTTTTTATTTCTTTACTGGTTCTTTGATTAAATATAAATAATTCTATAAATAGAACTTTAATATTATAAATCTCTCCCGTGACCCCCCCTCCCCCACCCAATTTGTGCTCTCTATTAAAGAGACGCTATAATTAACATTATATATTTATTATTCATATTAAGTATTTGCACGCAAGAAAGAGATAAAAATAAATGAAATATGAACTCTACATATTAAGCCCTGAAATATTTTTGTTCTTATTATAAATGTTTGTTTTGCTATAATCATTGAGATGTCTACATCTTGTCTATATACTATAACGTAAATACTGATGTGAATTTGAGAGTCTAGTGTAATTTTAAACTCGCAGACGTTCTCTCTGTATAAATAAATTCCATGAATGCCGGCTTATTGCAAAGAGAGGAAGAAAAACCTCCGCCAAAACTCAATTATTGCAAAGAGTCGTCTATATTATGCTTTCTATACAGACTAAACAGGCATTATGTAATGAAGGCTCTTAATTCTCTCTCTCTCTCTCTCTCTCTCCTCGTCATCATCATTTCACTCACACGATATTATGTGTATAGCTTCATTTGGTATAAATACTTATATACGTACCTACACATATAGTATTTTTATGTATAAATATGTAAAACCTATTGAAATTTATCTTATAGAAAATAATTTCTGCAAATAAATTGACTGTACTCTTGATACTTATAAAATCTATCAATTAGTTAAATTAACATGTTGAAACGATTTATGAACTTCCAAGATCGCATCCAAATTAATTTGGCTTATATAAATTAAGCGCGCGTATTCAGCAGTTCAGACTTGAGACATATATATGTTAGCATCAAAACCCGAAATTGACCCAAACTAGGTATTTTTGCTCATTTCGGCTTTTGGTTCGTCGCTTTTTGCCAAAACCCGAAATGCAAGTTTATTTCGGCTTTTGGTCACGACATTTTGATCCATACTAGTTTTGAGCATTTCGCAAAAAGCAAAACCCGGTGTAAACATTTATATCTAGTTTTGGTCTTTGAATTTTGACCAGAACTAGTTGTGGTCAAAATAGAAAAATCAAAACCCGAAAAATGAACATTTCTCAACTCAGAATTTTATGCAATGATAAAAGACTATAATTATATTATAAATGCATGATGTTTTGGTATTATAATTTAGGCGTTTAAACAATATTATTTTATTATTTTACATATGAAATGCAAAATATATGGTCTGAAAGATTAATTTGATTAGAATGCGCTGATCAAAATATCTAAATCTTATGGCTATATAGATACGGAATATAAATTGAGACAATACGAAAAATAAACTTACTGTTTGACCTAGCAATGGACCACTTGCAATGAGCGAACTTTTTAAAATAATTTGAAATTTTCTTATTACATTTCTTACAAAATATCAAAAATAATTTTCCCTTGTTGGTCCATTCAGTAATACTAGTAATAGAGTATATTATTATTATTTAAAGGGGCTACTTACGATTAAATGTAAATTAAGAGCTATATATAAAACCACTAACCATGATCACTTATAATTTGCGCACCAATAATATACGTGTGTTGTGAACTTTTTAAATTCTAACACTTTCTTATCCTGTTTCTAACAAATATTATGAAACTATAAACCATGTTTTCAGCACAGAGACAAACAGTCAACTGAATATACGCACAAGAAATATTTTAAAATAAACTGTTATCACTGGATAAAGTACGGTGGAAGGTGGACTTGAACTTTGAACCAATATAAGGGAAATTAGTCATAAGTCATATCATAATATATCACTCTTATTGTAAATTAAAATAAATATTTTTACTTTTTTATTTAACGTGTCGTGTTATCTCTCTCTCTCTCTCTCTCTCTCTCTCTCTCTCTCTCTCTCTCTCTCACTCACTTATTCTTATATATAAAATAATTGAGTTGAGAAATGTTCATTTTTCGGGTTTTGATTTTTCTATTTTGACCACAACTAGTTCTGGTCAAAATTCAAAGACCAAAACTAGATATAAATGTTTACACCGGGTTTTGCGTTTTGCGAAATGCTCAAAACTAGTATGGATCAAAATTTCGTGACCAAAAGCCGAAATAAACTTGCATTTCGGGTTTTGGCAAAAAGCGACGAACCAAAAGCCGAAATGAGCAAAAATACCTAGTTTGGGTCAATTTCGGGTTTTGATGCTAACATATACATAGTGCGGGGGCGGGGGCATCAAACAACAAGTAATGTTTATGCATATTTAAATGCATATTATTTTTATGCATATTATGCAGATATATTCTATTTACATATTATAGTCTCGGTCTTTTATGTTTAATGTTTACTTATTCAATACAAGCTTTATGTTTGCAAATAATGATGACACTTATATACCTGCTTATATATATACAAATAAATATATCAACAAAAAGTCTGCTGTGACTAAAAATTATTGTACTTGTATTCTTTAATATTAAAATAAAATTTTAATTTTGGTACACGAATGAAGCTGTAAGTTGTATGAGTTTATGTGAAGTTACATACAATTTGGACAAGAGCCGTATGAATGTTGGAGTCTGTATAATATAAGCTTATATGTCTCGTTCCCACGTTTCTCTCTCTCTCTCTCTCTCTTGCAAATAAAGTTAAAGTAAACTCCCAAACATGCTGCAATTAGCATTTTACAAGAAACTTATTCAGAACAATAATTTCTTTTGATACAGCCTTGGTGACTTAGTGACTTAGTCACCGTAGGATCAAAATTAGATAAAAACAATAAAGAAAAACATTTGAAATTGTAAGAAACTTTGATATAAGTGCAGAACAGAAAGCAAGTTACAAAAATTACAAAAAAAAAAAAAAAGGATTTTTATTGCAAGACTAATATTAAATGTATATATTTTTATCTGTACCGAATTTTTAATAATAATTTAAATTCAAATGAACTGACGCATTTAAATATAAATTTAAT
This sequence comes from Ecdyonurus torrentis, assembly GCA_949318235.1. Classification (NCBI taxonomy): domain Eukaryota; kingdom Metazoa; phylum Arthropoda; class Insecta; order Ephemeroptera; family Heptageniidae; genus Ecdyonurus; species Ecdyonurus torrentis. The sequence continues at coordinate 19,903,983 of OX439131.1, forward strand.
TTTACTACTGTGTATAGGTGTTCTCTATAAATGAAATGAGAAGATTATAAAATAATATATTATAATAATAAATAAAGCACACGTTGTTATTTTTTTTAGAGAGCTGTCTTTGCTGCAGACAAATTGCTAGCTTTTATTGACCATCTCGAAAAGTTAAAAATAAAAAAACACAAATGACTAAATTATCTCTCCTCTTTAGTTCTCTTGCAAGCATGAGCCAAAAAGTGAATGAGCGTATAATTTCATTGATAACCTCTACTTGTCTTCTGTTTCAACAGACAAATTAATTAAACAGGTTATACGTCACAGGTTAAAGGTTAAATGTCACCTCCAGAGTGAATAATAATAAAAAATAAAAAAAAATCTAACACTTGGACGATTTAAATTTATGGACGGAAATGAAGCTATTTCTTGCATGTCGAATACTTTTCATTTTGACAAATATGCTTTTATTTATATTTAAAAAAAAACTACAAAAGTCAGGTTAAAATTAAATTATGTTTGTAAATTTGTTTAATAAATCAATATAAGACTTCACAACATCTTAGAAAACAGGAAAAGGTGATAAATAGAGTTCAAGACAGAGAGGAATCTAAAAACATTGTTTACCTCAAAACTTGGCTCGGACTCAAGAAAAAAAATCTCTTCTCCCTTTTTATATATTTTTTTGTATATACTAAAATAATCTGATTAAAATGAAGAGAAAAAGTTAAATATTTTGTTATGAGTACTTTTTTTTATTTAAATTTTTATCAATTGCAATCTTTTTTTATAAGAAATTATACTATAAATAAAAATTGTCTAAAAAAAATCTCGTTTTGAAATCAGATATCTTTTATATTAATGCGGTTTTGTTCATTCTTTACTGAGAAGAAAAAGGATTTTTTTTTTTTGTTAGATCATTATGATTGCATACTAAAGTTTACATAAAAATAAAAATGTGATATATACAAGAGATTTTGATGTAAACAAAAGTTTTAATGCACTCTGTGATGCATACAGTTTTTTGTGTGTGCTGTATGTGTTTTATGAGGCAATTTCCTAATGTCATTTGTCGTGGCTCACTGAGATTTTAGGTGACGTCACAACTAATGACACTCATTTGTTTACAACAGACTTCCAAATTTTACAGCATGCCTAAAACTTTAAGTTGTTAACAGTAAAAAGTAACTCCTATATATAGAGAGAGAACTTTTGTCACCCAAACTGACATTCGATTAAGTGACTTCATTATGCATATGTCAAAATTATTCACGCCAACAACTTTGTCCATTAAAATTTCTTACGTATTTTGAAATTTAGTTTTTTTTCCCGTAAAATATAATTTATATTATTTACGGTCGTCATATTTGATGATATCAAATTTGAAAAGTTTAATTAATATGAAAATGTTATGTTTTATACTTTGGAATTTCTTCTCTGCATATTTTTGTGACAAAACTGCTTCGATTTGTTTATAAAAAATTGTCATCATATCAAAGCAGGAAGTAAACTCTCATCTGGAGGCCTTTAAAGATGAATCTCTTGCTTTTTATGCGCCGATAGTCAAACATTTTATATACTTTTTATAGTCACACAGCTTTGATTTTTTTTTTTTTTTTTTTTTTTTTAAGGCTAGTAATTTGGAATAATATTTTGATTCCCTCATAATACATGCGATACGATATGTGCAGGATAATATCAACGTTTTTTTCTTTATTGATTACTTCTATTAACATTAGTTTCTCGTAACGGCTGAGGTAAATATTTGATTTTGTAATTCAAACGACGAATAAAATATAGCATTGTTTTCGGTTTGATTTTTAATAGAATTTATAAAGTTTAAAAATAAAGAAAAACAAAAAAACTTCGTATGGTTTAGAAATATTATCTCAATATTCTTTTTTCACAGAGAGAGAGAGAGAGAGAGAGAGAGAGAGAGAGAGAGAGAGAGAGAGAGAGAGAGAGAGAGAGAGAGAGAGAGAGAGAGAGATTCTGCAACCCCGATAAATAAAACAATCATTACTTACAATTTATAAAATTACATGTCGTATATATGACTTAAATATATATATATATATATATATATATATATATATATATATATATATATATATATATATATATATATATATATATATATATATATATATATATATATATATATATATATGTATATATATATATATATATATATAAGTATTATTAAAAAATCAAAAAGAAGATAGTTTTTAAAGTAATTAATTCTTCCTATTGTTTCTCAATACTGTGCAGTCTTGAATATAAATCAACAATGAATCACATTAATATTAACTTTGCTATCTGTGTATCTTCATTATGCTTTACAAGACAATAGGTGCCAGAAACAATAAAAATTTAGGATAAATAAGGTAACAAGAAAAAAAAATCAAATTTAAAAGTCAATCTTATTTCTAAGAAACTATTGTTTGTATTTTTCTTAAAGTGTTGTGAATTTTAAAGATAAAATTATAATTTTTATCATGAATTTTTATAAGTTTATATACAGTATAGCACAAAATCAGTGTCAATGACTTTAAATTTTAAGTTGCACCGGAAGTCACAAACTGCATAAACTGCAGTTTAAAAAAAGAAACAAATTAAATTGATATTCTTAAAAATAGATTCAATCATTATAATTAAGATATCCATACATAAAAAAAAAAAAAAATGAAGAAACATCGAGTGTTTTAAATTAGTTTTTTACACTGCTTCATTTGAGTTTGGCATCATGAGTAGTAGGAAAGCAGTAGATCAATCTTTCTTAAGACCATAATGAACTTGTAAAACATCTAACTCGTGCTCTAAATCATATAAACACTTTTCAAAATGTTACAAGTATTTCTTATGAAACTATATAATCCAATTATACAAAACTTAATATTTAATAGCCATGTATATATTTTGAGATTTAACCTTAAGCGTTTGTATAAAATAACATAAAATTGTATTGTAAAATATGTAGAACATTTAGAATATAATCACTGATAAAACTAAATTAAGTAATAAATTGTAGTTTATATAAGTTTAACTGATATCCAGTTATTACGTTTTATCACACAACTTTGATGAAGTTTCAATCTATATAACTTATTCAATTTTAACTTTTAGTTTCAAAATGCTTTATTTTATTGCATATCTATATAAACTATTTTCGTTTCGTGTATGTACATTATAATCATTTTATATTTTTACACTTTCAGTCAGTCCCAAATTAATTTTCATTTACCAAAAAAAAAAAAAAAAAAAAAATCGTACGTTTTTCCCCTTTACGTGTCCAGATGACGTGTCTTAAAACTATTTTATTATAAGATCAATTATATAGCTTCTCGTAACACAAAATGTGATGTGAATATGAGTTCTATGAATTTTTAATGATTCTTGTAACGACACCAAAATAAATTATTTTAAATTAATTTTATAGGTTATGAAATTAGTTCTATTTTATTTAAGTGCATGTACGTCTATATAATTTGAAATTTATTCTCTGTAATGATTTAAAATACTTTGTACTTTGTATAATACCACCGCAACAATGTATCGGGTGCAAGTCTGTTTTTGGTATAAAACAACTAAATAAATATAGTTATATATATGTTTATATTAATGATGTATAATTTTAGTTCTGTCTGCTACCATTTTTATAACAAAACCTTCCGTGTTTTTCTATTAAACTCCACGTGACTTAATTCCTTATTACTCGAAGATAAATTAATAATCGTAAATGGAATAAAAAAATATATACAGTTATGCTAAATTGAAATTGCACATTTTATTACCCCTACTTGCTTGAAAGATATAATATGCTTACTGTTTACTCTTACTGCTAGAAAAGTAAATTTAGGCGTTTGTTGCATCGTTCTTCATTCTAAAACACATTATTATATAATAATATAGTATGCAGTATTAATAATAGAAATTTAAACCTAAATATTTTAACTGTAAAAGTAGTAATTATTTAATATTAAAAATTAAAAACTATTCTTTATCATATTTAAATACTTTTATTATACTAAATAAAAATTAATTTTATATTAATAATTATATAATAAATAAAATTCTTATTAGAAAAAAAAATGGTATATAATAAATCTTGGTATCGAGCGTGGAGATCAGCAGCCAGACAGTAACATGAAAATGCTAATGAGGGCTGCACTCAGGTGCTAATTGTAGGGAGGATGCAGTGCTAAGCCATGCAGCTCATTTCAAGCTTAAGGCAACGAATACTTTCAGCTGCAAGCGGCGGCGATCAAGCTACAGGAAAATAAAAAGAAGCCGCGAGATCAACTGCACCCTTCCTCGTATGATAAAAACATAGGAGCTATAACTGCCCTCTCAATTTATTATAACAATCAAATGAGCTTTTCTCATTGTTTGAGAGCTTTCAATAGACATAAAAGGGTTTAATAATATTTAAGAATTGTTTTCTTAATATCATAGTTTTTGTACACTGAAAGAAAAGAAGTTTATTGTTGATAAACTTCATAATTGCTTTTTATTTGTAAAAATAACAACAAAGCAAAGTATCAGGCTAGAAATATACACTTGTAATTTTTTTATTGAAGCAATATCAGTAACGTCTGTATACGTAACGTTCTTTCAAACACATCAGATTTTAATGGTATATGGGCATGAATCTCTATTCTTCATTTGCTGCAAAATCTAACGTATAATCTGCCATTGGATGAGTCTCATACCTTTTTTTTTTTTTTTTTTTTTTTTTTCAAACTATACAACATTTTGTACACACTTTTTCTGTACACAATATAGTTGAGTACTAATATTGTCTGTTCATTTTGTACCAATTTCTATATTGATTGTCATAGACTTTTCGGCATTAAACTACATTCAATTTATATTAACAAAAAAATCTAAGCATGTGTAGTTAAATATAAAGTTAAATCTATGCATGTAGTTCAATAAACATTGATGAAATAAAAATAACTTTATAACTGTAGCATTGGATGAGCACTTCCATATGGTTATGAAATGAACACGAGAGCTTTCATGGTTGCAAATTAACGATGTAAAAGATGGCCTGTTCACACGAAGAAATAGTCATGTAATAAATTTGATTACATGAAAATTAAATGGTTTAAAATGCACATCGCATGAAGGAAAAAAAAATTGCTCATTGAAATTTTGCACCATGTGACTATCGCTACTATTATAATTATCATTTATTAGTGTGATTATTAGTCTTATTTCAGTGCATAACGACTAACCCCAGAATTTTAATGATGCTTCTTCGTTTAATACTCCATGTAAGCAATGGTATATACTCACGTCAGCAGATGAATTCAAAACTCGACGACTTTTACAATAATTTTTAACAGTGTAATACCGGTCATTATGATGAGAATATAATTTGAAAATGTCTAGTCTAATACATAAATGTAAAAGCCAATTTTTTTTTTATCTATAAAGAATTATGATTGTTCTTTCAATATTTTTTTATTGATATTTTTCCAAACAATAAAACTTTTTGTAAAGTATATTATTGTTTACAAGAAGTTATAATAACAGTGTATAAATATTTCATACACACTACATTAAATTCAGCAGTGTTAGTGATTTTCAGTGCCAAAGTGCTTTGTTTTTAAAGTCTTGCAAATATGATGATATTTTGTCTTTTTGCGTCAATGAAAGTGTCCAGTTACGAATTTTATTCCATTAATAAATAAAAACCATTTATTAGTTTTATTATATATGATTACATTATGTAAATGCCTTTTTTATATATATAAAAGAGACTTGAAGTCTCCATTTGGCATTTAAATATACATGTAATATCTGTAAGGGAAAATGTAATAAATATTTACATGTGTATAGAATATCTGTACAAGTAAAAGTACTAAAAAATAAGATATCTGTATACAGTCTAGACATTATAATATAAGAAAGCTAGAGATTTAATTGATGTTTCAAGTCAAAATATGTCATTGATTTAATATTTATTATATTATATTTCATATATGAGTTTTTTTATTGCAAAGTATAAATATTTATGCTGTCTAGTATTTATTAAACTACTATACAAAGAAACACATTAATATTCATGCAAATATAAAAATATGACAATATATATAATAAAAGTAAAAATTTATAACAATGCTAAATCTATATTTACAAGAGTTAATTCTTAATAACCCAATTAATACGCGTATGTATATTTTTTATATTATAATATATTAAAATTGATTTATGATATTGTATTTATACTTGTTTAGTTTTTAATAGCATTTTGAACGACTTGTAATAAAATGAAATTAAAAATGTAAATTTGAAATGAGTTATTATTATATTTTAATTTTTATGAGAGCTTTTGTTAATTTCTAAGAAAGGTAAACATTAAGTTGGTTTAAAAAATAATAATTTACAACGTCTATGAACGTGACCACGCACGTGTGTGCAAATCAGCTAAACATATGTGTGAAAGTGAAGTGATGTACACATACAACACAGCATACATACGCACTGCAACTTATAATGTATGCAAATTTTGTTACTTATGGTAATTAATTTTTATGAATATAAAGGAAAGATATTTCCGTAATATGTTTATACTATACACACAGGATACATTTTGTATGTGCTGTAAATTTTAAATATATTTACTTCAAAGTATTGTTTTCAAAGTGTGACTTTATTTCTCTATTTGTATACATTCGAGTGACATATTGAGCATATTATATATTTTTTATTTATTGGATGAAATTCAATACTATATTGTGTATTTTCTGGTACACTTGAACTTGAACTGTGTGTTTAATAAAAACTTAATAATAATTAAAAAACCGGAAAGTGTATAAGATTTCGATTTTTAGTGCCACGTTTTTGTAGAAAATTATGCATCAAATTTGTTATAATGACAGTAAATTCAATTTTTATTATTTTTCAAATTCAAATTAGTTCGCTATTCAGCAACAGAACAACAGAGCTGAATATAATATTGGCAAAACATATACAATAAACGAACAAATATAAAAACATTATAAATAATAAAAATATATAGCATAAAATTCTCATATTATTATTCTTTTATAATTTTAATATGAAATGATTTTTTTATACGGATCGTTTTCTTTCAATATCATTAAAAAATTAAGCACATTCACATTTCTATATATAAATTTATGCGTGTGGTGGTTTGCTGTACCAATACCACAAAAATAAATCAAAGGGGGAAAATCATGAAATTTCTATCCATAGCAAGGTGTCTAATAAGAGAAAAAGTTGTCTGGACCGCGAGGTCTTAATCTTCTTATGTAATCTGTATGTGTTGTATGTGGAGGATGGCGAGGTATTGACACCACGCGGCATGTCACGGTGTCACGCGTGATTCACGGCGACACACGCTCGTATATCCCATCACCATGCAAACATGTTTGGTGGACCGCGAGGTACAGAGTGAGATATCACTTCTTCTCTTCGCTATGGTAAAAATTATTCGTCTGTGAAAATTATTTTAGTTCTTCTTCTCTATCAATTCTAATATTTTATTATATTTATCGAAGATAGTATATATTCAAGGAATGTAACATGTAAGAAAATTCGCACTGACACTTCATACATGTAATTTTAATCACAAATCGCAGTTGTCTATTATATTATATTCAAATAAATAAATTAAAATAACAAGAGAATATACTTTACCGCGGCATCCCTTAAATCTAACATCGCGATGTGCAATTCTAATTCAATTTACGTAATTAATATCTTCGTATAATAATTCAAATGAAGACAATAAATAAACATTATAATCAATTTAAAACATGGTATTTCCCATTAATGAAATTACCCAAGTGAAAAATAATAATGTTCCATTTTTAAATACAACTATAGAATCATTATATGTATATAGATTTACTGAACTCTTTTTGTATTTTCTTAAATGATATCATTTTAAGATTTAGCTATATTTATTCTCATCGTCTTAATTCTAAGAATTTGACATCTGAAAATGTTGACACACACACACACACATAGAGAGAAGGGAAGACAGACACTGTTGTTGTTGAGTTAATTATAATATTATATAATAAAATATACCATATGACTAAAACGAAGCGTTGATAATTTATTATTTTGCATGCAAAATTTTTCGCTGTCGTATATATAAATGAAAGTCACAAATTGTTAGTCTGATCTAAACCCCTACCCTATAATATATTTATATACATATAGCATGCAGAATCAAAACATAATATTATACAATACATGAGACCTGCAGCAGTGATATTAAATTACACGTGTATCAAGTTACACGTGTCAAATTTAACACGTGTGGTCAAGACAACTTATAAACTTGAAGAGCTGTTTGGATGTATGAGTCATCTGTCATCTGTTGATGAATCTTGTTCAAGATGTTGAAAAATAAAGGTTTAAAAATTCGTAATCAATAAATGACTGCTAATTAATTTTAAGGCATTAGAAAAAAAAGTTCTGTTTGCTTAAATGTCTGGTCTGGTTCATTTGAATATTTTAATGCTTATAGGATAAAAAAATATACATACGAATTCTTTATAACACTTTTTTTTTTAGGTAGAAGACGATTTGCTGTAATCTTTTATTACTACACGCCAAAGTTTTAATGATTTTATTTAATTAAAATTAATTACCTTTAAAGGTAACCTCTCATCTTTCTACTTATATAAAAAAATGAAGTCTTCATTATTTTTAATTTGCTACCTACAGTTTTAAAATAAAAATATTTTGTTCATAAATTCATATGCAGTGTTTCCATATAAGTCCAATAATAATACTATAATATAATATACGCCAACACGCATTCAAATCACAAAATTTTACAAAATTACAGTTAAACACTCCCTTTTGCATACCAGACCACAGACAAAAATATGAAACACCAAAATGATAAAATCTTACATAACATGTAGTGATATTTTCTTTTTGTTTCAAAAGTCTCTATAATCAAAAGTGCCGCCAATTGTTATCAAAATCTATGCTGTTAATTTGCAGGTAGCGATCATTACCAAAGCAAAAACACGTTGCGTGTGGGAGAGAGAGAGAGAGAGAGAGAGAGAGAGAGAGAGAGAGAGAGAGAGAGAGAGAAAGAGAGAAATACAAACTATTTCTATTGATCACCCTTACTGATTATAAAACCTAGCTCAACCAATATATTATTTAATGTGGCAGTTAAATACTGATTAGACATTTTGCCATTTCGTTCTTTGTTATCATTTAAATTGGCTTTGGATAATTCAGAAATATTTATGTAAATTAGTTAGATATTTTTAAACAATAATTGTCTATAAAGCAAGGGCATGTATCTAATTCACCAAGTTCAAGTTTTCTATACGTAACTCTGTCATTAATAGATGCTTAAGTGAGATTATATGTATAAAAGACTGAATTCTTTAATTTAAAGCAATTTCTTTGACAAAAATAAATCTAAATATGATATAAATTTAAATAATAATAATAATTAAAGAAGTGTTCAGGGATTTTTTACATTAATACTATATACCAACACAAATTAAATCATTTTGGCCTCAGTCCACCCTCACGATGCAGAGTCTAAAAATTGCCTCTAGTATAAAATAAGAAAATTTGAACACGTATATCCAAAATTGTAGAGATATGAGTTGTATTTTGTAAGTTCAAAACATACTCTCTCTCTCTCTCGATTTTTATTTCAACCATTTTGATGGCCTTTTCAGGTTGGCTGCTTATTTTAATATAAAGTAGCATCATTATAATGCATTCATTGAATTCAAAATAACATAATAATGGTTTGTCATAAATAAAATTGAGCTATAAAATAATAATAATTTTACCATTTGTATACTAAAATATTTTTTAAGTACGATAAAAAAAATTAATTCAATATTTCTTTTCCTTAATTTATTTTTAGTACACTGGAAGAAATATTTTATTACCAGAAATTATACATTTTGCAAAATATACGTTAATTGGTTCAACTTTTGCAATTTCATGAAATTTTTACGTCATTTTTACGATACTGCAGAGTTGCTATATTACTGTTAATATTATACATCTCTTTTCACGAAAAGTGATACGTAAGTGCATACTACGAAAGAGATGTACGCGACGGAGTTTTTTTATGGTATTGTTAGATTTCTAGATATTAATAACATCTTTAATGAAAAATTTCATCAACTTTCCGTTACAAAAAAAAAAAAAATAATAAAAAAAAAATAAAAAAATAAATAAATTTACTCTATATTATAATATGTTATATAAAACAGACGAAAAAAATATCAAAATCATTGAATTTTATTTTTATATATGTATTTTTTTTAAATAATATTATAATAATCATGCAGCATTTAGGTAAATTACTTTTTTTTTCTATAGGATAACTTCGCAAACTTTTTTTTTTTTTTTCCCCATATAAATATATCATTTTTATGCTTTCTTTTTTCCAAGGCAGATTACTTTTTACAACTCCATAGTGGTTAATTTTACCATTTCGCCTGTTCGCACCGATGTCTGCTCTCACGCCTACATGAATTTCACACCGCAACAGAAACAAAAAAAAGTGTTTTAAAAGGAGTGTTTAATGAGATCAATTATAACTATAATAAACACGTATGTTTTTATAATTGGTACAGGTCAGTTTTTTATGATATACATACAATATTAGAATCTTTAAATATACAAAAATATAATGATGAATAACTTTATCAGTATCAAAATCCTATACATATATACAAAACGATACAAACTGATCTTATACTTTATGACCCTTTCTTTCTTTCTCATATACTATAGTTAAAAATTTTATTATTGTTATGCCTCCTTCTATTTTTTTCCCATATAAGGTGTGTGATAGAGTTATTAAAACGTTTATTTACACTCTAGAAAGTCATAATTCTCATGTTTATATTACCTGTGAATAGGTATAGACTGTATAATCAAACACAGCTGGAAAAATTTATATATCATATATTTTCATATTGTGTTTGTATATAATAATAAAAATATTCGTTTAAAAAAATATATGTATATGATCATCATACAATAGAAAATTACAGGTGTATACTTGGGCAATAAATTCAAAATAAGCTGTGAATTACACCAGCAAGTATATGGAAAATAATTTCATATGATTTACTCTTTGATGATGGATATGAATGTGTGGAAAAAAAAAAGTTGAAATTGGTGAGAGGGGCGTTTACGTAAAATTTTCTCAGGTTTTTAAAGACTAAAAAAATAATGACTCTTTTAATCTCGTCAAAGTCTTATAAGAAAAAGAATAGAATGTAAATTACTTCATTTAACTTTAAGGTAATAATTTAAAGTTTAAAAAAGGGCAAAAGAATGTCATTAAGTAAGATTTTTATATACAAGAAAAGGGGGTAATAATTGTTAGCACAGAAGATGTAAACGATAGTTGTTACTTATAATTCTCTTTTTTTCTCTGTCAAGGAGTTAATTAAATTGAGATGGTGGTACAAAGAATATAATGTGAGCAATAACTCGCACGTGACAACTCACGCATTTCTCGCACTGCGTGAGTCATTTTCTTCTATACATTTACTGTCTTATTTTGTTCCTAAATATTTTTGATGGAAAAATGTAAATTTTTAGCATGAAAGATCTTTTTCTTAAGTTTATGATAATTTATTAACTCACTTTAACAAATTTATTTTTTAAATATGCAAAATAGTTCAAGATTTTTTTTCTTGTTATAACCAAATTTGAAAATTAAAATAAAACGTTTTTCACCGTTTATTTTTTAAATTGTTTAAATCTTGTGCTATGTGATTGAAAGGAGACGTTGCACGACTAAACGTACATAATAAAAAAAGATTATAACATATTATACTTCCTTCCTACACTAAATTCCTAATTTCAAGAATTGCTCGGTATCATGACATAGGCAAAAAGTAATATTATATAAAATAAATCATTCGCAGTGGATAGTGAAGCTAAAATTAATAGTTTATGCAATTGCTAAAGGTATAGAGGGGGGGGGGGGGAAGCAGATGAAACATGCCGAGCATAAAAATCATTGACCAAAACTATGCAGGTATACATATCACACGGTTTAGTATTGCAAAGTAATAAAAATCTCTAAAAACTTTTAAACATTCTGTTGTTAGTTATAAATAATAGAAGATCGTTTAAAAATATAAAAGAAAAGAAAAGTATATATGTATAAAGAAAATGCATCAGTATGATTGTTTGTTAAATCATAAGGTGATAAATGTCATGAACAAACGAACCGCTATAGGCGCCAACTTTTTTGAGACACTTTCTCGTCATTGTTTATGTCCCATGTCCTCACATATAGTAAGTTTTACATTGGTTTTATCCGTGAGGGATAGAGAGTACGAGAGAGAGAGAGAGAGAGAGAGAGAGAGAGAGAGAGAGAGAGAGAGAGAGAGAGAGAGAGAGAGAGAGAGAGAGAGAGAGAGAGAGAGAGAGAGAGAGAGAGAGAGAGAGAGAGAGAGAGAGAGAGAGAGAGAGAGGCAGGTGAAGGTTGATATTTGTCATCATATAGAAAGAGACGAGAAAAAAAAAACAGAACTTCGCTCCCCCAGAACAAACAAGTAAACGTAGAAAGAAAATCCAATATTTTTTATCTAATAGTCTCATTGCTCTCTAAGCTCATTTTTTAAAGTTTTCATAGTTGTGTGACATGACGTATGTAGCTGCATCATTTGTGTTGTTTGTTATTGACTCTGTCTAGTATGTTGCACAAGAAAACCACGTCGCAGTGTCATGGAACCATATGTTTTACTTAAAAAAAATTGAAATCAATTGAAAATGACAGTAAATTAATGCATAATAATATTTTACCCTACAAATATATAAAGAAGTCTAAATTGAATGTTAGGTAATTTATCATGTATAAATATACAGAAAAAAAATATATCTGTTTATTTAATTAGTATTCAATATGTCAACAATTTTTATTTATTTAATAAATTTGATTGTCAAAAGACATGTCGTTGTGATTTAATATTTGTGGTGTACGGCGGCTGTTTTTTAACATCCCGCGGGAGAAACGTGTGAAGGAGGGTTGATTAATAGCGTCTCGCTCGCTGCAGGAAATATTTCTCAGCTATATACTATATGAGCTGCATTTGCATTTTTACAGTATCTTAAGGTGTCTAGAGTTGTTCATTTATAATACTTTGAATTTTTGCCTTTGCTCTCATATGATGCAAAACATTTGTTTTTAATTGAGTGCAACAATATGTTTTAAATAACGTTGACAAATATGAGAGAGGAAATTAACATGTAATAAATGGGTGGAGAACACACACACTCTTTCTCTCGCTTTCGTTCTCTCTGTGAATTAAGTAGTCTTATAGGGTGGAGTTGTCTTTTTTTTTTTTTTAAGTGCGACAAATTGAACTGCCATAAATTTGCAAGGTAATTGAAAGTATGTTTTTAAATTGTTTCTTTATTACTTTATTATATATGACTGCAAAATTATTTACTGTAATGTTATTGTACAACGTAACTCTATTTTATTTTATACATAATGTACTGTCATCATATATATGTATTCCATACGGTACCATGTATATGTTAATATTATTTTCTGACATGATTCATGATAAATAACGCTTTGGTTTTATTTTTTTAAGCTGATTTGTTCTATAGGAACAGTTATAAGTATACGTATAATAAGAAAACAAAAACCAAAATTAAGCATCTTTATACATTTTGATAGTTTTTTGAAACTTTTACTAATTATAATTTTATTAAGGCGCATAAATAGAACCTTTTCTTCTATTAAACCTCTTATTTCTGTCTGACAAATGAAAATTAATAACTGACCACTGACCACTGTGCAGGTAATTGTATAAGATTTCAGAGGTAAGGTGATGAAGTGTTCCAATTAGTTAAAATAAATAGGTGAGATAATTTGTTGAAAAGTTTTTGTATTATATAATTGATTAATCTGGATTCTTTACTATTTTAATAGATGAAAAGATAATAATAAGAAGGAACTTTTTAATTAAGAAGGTGCTAGATACCGAGCCAACACTAAAATGATATATAAAAAAAAAAATCAAAATTTCCTCCAAAAGTCTTAGCATCTTATTTCTTGTAGCACCACAGCAAATGGTATATGACAAAAAATTATAATTATAAATGTTGATTACAAATTAAAATGCTAATACCTTATTAGCAATTTTTGCAATCCCACAAGATTTTATTTTTAAACTTATATATAAAGTGAGCGACTTTTTGCTGACATTAAAATGTGAAAGGGGGCGCCCGAATGTCAGGGCCAAAGAAAATAATACAATACAATCGCGTTATTTTTAGCTTTTTATATCGAAACACTAAAGCTGCTTAAGCACGATCATTATCATCATGTTAAAAAATAAACAACCAGTTCTATTAACAAAATGTCTGGAATTTGTTAAACAATTTAAGTGAGAAAATACCGCCCCGCTGGATGCTAATCAATTTTCACCTCTTATTTTGAGCCGCGTGTAAGCAAGCATTTTATTGTTGGTTAATTATTGTTATTACCTTCAACGCCAGTTTTTCAACGTATCGCTTTGATTGTGCGCAATACAAGGAACTACCGTTTATGCCCTTTTTTGTGCTTTTCAAAATGTAATAAAAAAAATCATCCATTTTATATGATTACAAAGAACATAAGTTTTGAACCGTATATTATAATGGAATCAATTTTTTAAAATATCATCAGTTATATTATAGCTTAAATTTTATATTTACAAATAATCTAACATTTCAGGTGTATTTTATTAATTTTTCAAGCATTGCACCTCTTTATCATGATATAATATTTCAAAAAAGTATATTATTAAAAAAAATTATAACAAAAAATTTATATGGCATTAAATAATTATAAGAAATAAATTTCATAAAGCGATTGACCCCATATGAAAAATTTCCTCGTATATTTGTTTCTTTGATGATAACATAAAAGATAAAAATTGTGTCTATATTATTCTCAAATAATTCTATCAGTATTGTCTTTAAAATAAAGATGATGAGAACATAATATAAAGAAATTTCTGATATTATTTTAACTTAAATAGGTACTTTAAATTGTAAATAAGGTATTCATATACGTAAACTTTGCTTTCAACTTGACGACTAATACCTTTTTTGTTTCTCTAATGAACAACAAAATTTGAATATAAGTTTTATATTTTTCAGACCATTGACGCTGAGGAATGATATTCAAAAATAAAGTTCTTTATATTTGCTATGGGATGAATTTTAATAAAGTAAATGACTTGGGTGGTCGGAATAAACCTGACATTCAACATGTTTATTAAATTATCATTTACTGATTTCTCTTTTTTTCTTATTCTATTTTGTAAAGGTAATTATATTTTATCACGTGTCTATGAATATTTTATGTCTCTCTCTCTTTCTCTTCTCTCTCTCTCTCTCGTTCTCTCTCAAGTTCGAAAAGTGAATGTACAAACAGTTCACAAGATGAGGACCGGGTGGTCTCTAACAAAAAAAAAAGTTTAACTTTGAAATTTTGCTCCTTCCTTATGTGTAGGGCGCTAAAAACAACACTTGACTTAAACTTATAAGATCAAATTTCTTTTGTTTCTCATTCTCTTTTATAAAGTAACGTAAGTTCAAAATTAAATATTATAAACTTTAATATTGAACCTTATATGATGTAAAATAAGATTATTTGTTGAAAGGGTTGAAGAAGTAATATAACAAAATTTTTGGGTGTAGTGAGGAGAGAAAAAAAAATGTTGTTTGCATTGACCTTTTGAAAGAAAAGTTACATGAGTGACTTAAGTTTGATTTTTGTTTCAATTATATCTGTGATCTAAAGTGTTTTGAACCTGAGGGGAAATTTTTATCATCAGGCAATTACTTTAACAAGAGGAAAGACGTTTTTTATAGGTGGACATTTTTTTATTTTTTTATAAAAAAAAAATTAAAATGCATAGATAGAATGGTTGAGACTGATTTTAATAAGAATTTTATATAAGTTGGAATTTAAGAAGTCAAGGTAATCATTAATAAATAAGAATTTAATTTCTTGAGGATATTTTGACTTGAAAAATGATTTCAAATGAAACGGGTAAAAATAATGTGTTACGATGTATATGATAACCATGATATGATAACGAATAGAAATTTTTAGTTTGTATTTTCTGTTTTCGTTTTTTCCCTATATTCTCTCTCTCTCTCTCTCTCTCTCTCTCTCTCTCTCTCTCTCTCTCTCTCTCTCTCTCTCTCTCTCTCAATGATTTTTTCCACAGATATTTATTAATTTTTAATAATAATACAAATTGTATTTTTCATTATTTGACAAAGAACTATAGCCGTGAAACTAAAAAATAAATAAATTTAAATTCATGCAGGATGACTGCATAACCAAATATATTATGCGTTTCTTGTTGTTTTTTCCCCTTCTATACTTCTTATAAATCTATAAAATATATAGTCTTTAAAAATTTACTGATTTGTTTTAATATTATAGTTATAGTTGCTTTTGACTTCTTTATTTTTTATTTTGATAACCCCTATAGGCTAAAGAATAACATTCGTTTAACAAGCAGGGGTTAAGCCGCACAGCACACGAGAGTTGTGTTTTCTAAAAAAGTTATTATTAAACTACTTCATCTCAATCACATAAACTTTTTAAAAGAAAAATATTTATACAGCATTCTTTTTTGTCACGAAAATTGTCACCCGGCTTTCTAAAAAACATATATTCATCAATCTATATATCATCGTATCAGTGTCTTCTTATATCATTTATATTTATAAAATTATATTTAATTTTGCTTGCATCTGTCTAGTGTATTACGTCACAAAAACTACCCTCACTCCCTCAAAAAATAGCACAGAGAGTACAATTTTGTGTTTGAAATAAGAAGGGTCGTTTTGTTGTATTGTCATAAGTTCACGGGGGGCCCCAGGTAAAAAAAACAAAAAAAAAAAAAAAAGTAGAATCCACGTAAAAGCATGGAGTTGTATCTCACAAGATGAGACTAATTACGTAACTAAAAAAAACACTTCACCGCCTTTTTTCACCCCTCATGGTGAAGAAAACACTTCTAAAATTCCTAAACTTTATGACTTTTTTAAAAATTATTTATAAATTACGAGTAAATTTTGTTATAAGGTGTAAAATATGGTATAAAAATTATAATATTTTGATTTGAATGGAATAAAATCCAGATTTATTTATATAAGAATATAAACAGCTTTTTTTTTCTTGTTGGTCTATAAAATAGTAGAGGTAAACATTGCAATGTATCATCCTCTTGTATAAAATGAAAAAAAAAAAAAAAGCTTTAAAATACAAGGGAGAAATTTCTTTTTAGGACACTAAATTTATTTTGTTTAAAAATATAATGTTGCCACTGAGAGAGTGCTTGACAAACGTTTGTGTTTCAAACCTAAAGATTAAATTTCAAGTAAAATTTATTAGGCAAATTTTGTTCAAGTAACAAAACTTGCGACAATAATCTATACATATATACGATATAAATAACAGTTACGGTGGTTTCATTGTACGACTTTTGTTGAATCTGGTTTTCAGTGTGATTGAAATTTTTATTTTTTTTAATAATAAACGTTAAAAATAAAATAATAAAATAAAATTCAATTTATATTGAATGTACACTCCCACAAGTCTTGTTCAGCGGTTGGAGTATATTTTTAATGAGCAATAAATTTGTTACATTAAACCTGTACAAAAAGTTATTGCAATGTAATGCAATCAAATTTGTTTATGTAACTTTATTATATATGAGTTCTGGTTGAAAATCCAAGTAGAAAAAGTATTGAAAACAGTTTGTAATAAAAATAGTATTTTATTTTATAATAGTGAATAGCCAAGTACGAATAAATCAAATTTTAGCCAACATTTTACTATATGCAAAACTTACATTTTCTCTCTCTCTCTCTCCTCCATATTTCACTGCTGTGTTTTTCTATTTGCATAAAAGCTTCAAACACTCAAAGTACATGAAATCTTTAAGTGTCCTCATACTTTTAAAGGGATAATCAGCATACATATTTTATGAATTTAATTTTTTATCTGACGTGTACGTTATTTTACTTTCAATATTATTATTCTGTTATTTGTACTATTATCTTCAAGATTTCCTTAGTAGAAATAATAAAATATAAAATTGTGGAGTGTAATTTTTATTCAAATTAAGACAGAGAAAACAAAACGAGTTGATTACAATCTCTGACATAATCTCAATATAAAATCAACACAATCGGCGGGCGGTGCGTCAACAAAAATAAAATTGCCATTTTTTTACATTATAACTTCTACAATCAGCAGTGTATATTATAAATTTTATATACACAGCATGATTGTAATGCTATAGTTAAACCAATTTCAGTTACAGTGTGGCAAACAAATCAAATTTAATATTAAAAAAAAAAAAAAAAACTTCAGTGAGATTTCTCACACATCACGTCACCACGATAAACATAAGGCTACAATTTATATAAAATTATATAGAAGAAGTCAATTGTATGCAATGATAGGTTACTTCAATCGGTGCGAAAATTGTTCGAGGCCACATATTTTTTTATCATATAGACAGAGGGTACACATATAATATTAAGTTTTCAGCCGCAAGGACCATAAATTAGTCCTCTTTAAGTAGGAGATATTTATCTTAAACACCGTGCTAATAACACCTGTATTTTTTATACATTTTTTTTAAATTTTATTATTCTTAAGCAAATTATTTTATTGCGGAGGTGAAAAAAAAAAGTAACTGTTAATGATAAATACTAGTTGCTCTTCTTTTATTAAATTATCCATTCTAACCATTTCACTTATACATATATATATTTTTAAGGAGTGATTTTATGAAGTGGAATTTTATATCTCTAGGTACTTATTTTATTCACTGCACATACTATAAAAATTAAAATATGCATAAGTAATTGTACTATCCTGTAGGCTTGCTTTGCTTTGATTTTTTTTTTAATGATATTTATAATAAAATTACATATAAAATTATTGCACTTACCAAATTCTTCAGTCCTTAGCAATTTTATGCAAAGCAAAAACCAGACGAATCGCAATTCAATTGCTCGTAACGTGAGCCTCATCTGTAAATAAAATCCAGATAATAAATTAGTTTCAAGGGTATAATTTTATATCAGTCTTCTAATGTGCAGTACAGTACAGCTAGAGACAGTTAGAGATACACTATAGTGTTATTTGCCATTCTAAATAATGGACATCAGATAAATTTGATTATGCACTATCATAAATGCATTAATTTTATTTGTGTACTACATTGATATTAATGACACAATAGTTTGGAAACTGTGCATGTTTACAGATATAGAGTGATGTGTTTGCTTGGTGTCATTGGTTTCATTGCAATAAAATTGCACGCATAAGTTATAAATAAATAAATTTAGTTTTTAAGAAATAATTTTCTAACATAGCAGGAGGATTTATTTATGTGATCATGCATGTATAATAAATAATGAGGAAAAAATAGTACATTTTATTAAATTCAAATCGAAACCTTTAGAGAGAGAGAGAGAGAGAGAGAGAGAGAGAGAGAGAGAGAGAGAGAGAGAGAGAGAGAGAGAGAGAGAGAGAGAGAAACACAATATACCAATTTATTTAATGTTTATCTAAAGTTTTTATTATACAAAAAATCTTTGTTTTCCTCTCCGCCTCTTTTTTTTTTTTTTTTTTTTTTTTTTTTTTTCTATAAACCCACGTTGTTTTGATGTCAACTATTTAAAATAATATATGATCAGTTTCTGCTTACTAAAATATACATTATAGAGATCGAATTTAATCCGACTTATTTAATATATAATAAAAAAAGAAAAAAAATCTATTTAACGCGTGTATTAATAAAAAAGTACTTTCCGAAAGAAGACATTGACTATAAAAAATGACCAATAATTTTGGAATTAAAACAACATCATCACCCAGACTATCCAGTTAAGTACATGATAATAAACTACTTTTCTGCCAATAACAAAACTAGCTCGAATAAAAAAAAACTGGATCCAAAAGAGTATTAAATACATGTATTTTGATATTAATCTTATACGACGATTAAATTTTTATAGTACAATATATATTTTTTAATAATATATTAAAATCAGGGACAACAATTTATATAGAGTTCATTTGAGTGCAATATTTTTGAATGACGTTTCAATTGAAGAAGGAAAACTTAAGATATAAAATATAATCTGATTAAAGTTCTGTATGGACCAAACTTCCTTCATTTTTTTTTAAATGAATCGTTAGCATTCATTATTTTTTTTTCAAAGATTTCATCTTTCTAATTGCGTGTGCAGTGAACCGCAATAACTTCATAAATTTTTGAATGACAGAATTAAACTACTGGGGATCTTAAGAAAAAAATGATAATAAAAAATAAGAGAGAGAGAGAGAGAGAGCAAAGAGGATGAAGATATAGAAAAAATTGTTTTGATATGATGTGTGTTCCATAATATCATATTCTAATATCAGTAAACAAAAGTCATTCATATAAATATATGTATATATGTATATATGTATATATATATATATATATATGAAGCGCGACTGCACACATGGTGTTAACACTGCTTATTTATTACTGCAAAAAATGTACGAATATATGCTTAATTAAATACGATATTCAAAAATATTTGTACTAATATTGGACGGATGCCCAAATTAATAAATTATATATATAAAATATTAATTACACCATACTCGTAATTTTATTTTAAAGAGCTAGGAATAAATGTCTCATATTATAAGCTTCCTCAGCCATTAAATATAATGTAATGTAAAACACATTTTGAGTTTCAGTAATTTTTTTTCTAACTTTTTTTTTTTTAACAAGTTCCCCTCTCGTAAGAAAAAAGAATCATAATTTCATGTAAAAGCAATTCTATAATACACAGCCCTCTTTTATATGAAGGCAAAAAATTATATTTCTATTCACATGCACGCCTCGTATAAAAAAAAAAGCAAAAATATTGAATAGAAATCAATGAAGTCACGTCCATATGATTTATTTGATAGGTTTTTAAATAAAAGAAAAGAACCAAGTTCTAAATCTTTATAACCTTTTCTCTCCATCTCTCTCTCTCTTTCAAAGTTTACAAACTATGTGAAGTGCTTATTAGGAAAAATATTCACGGCTGATTAGCGCGTGCTGATGCCAGATTATAACGAAAGTTTACCGCAAACAATATGAAATAAAAATAATGCCTTTGTTGTCCTAATCCTTTAAGATTAAGATTTCGTATTTTAGATTAATTTAACAAGCTATAATGTTATAATTAAGTTATATCAGATTTTTTGAAATAAAAAAACAAAACTTTTAAAATTTTAATTACCAACGATTTAATACTATTATAAAATAAAAATTAAGATTGCAAAATTAACGTATTATTAAAATTTATACTAACAATTTAATTAGTTAATTTTATTGTTAATTTAAAAAAGCAACACAATATTCTTAAATTGTAATTATAATTTAATTCAGAAAAGAAGAAATATTTCATGATTTATATAATTAAAAAAATGTGTTTAAAGTTCCATTTGTCACAATTTTAAATATGCGCTCTAATGTTTGTATCATTAATTTAATTGGTACTAATTATTTTGACAGCCATCCCACATCAAATTTCTGTCACATATCTTCAACTTTACAAAACTACGCTGTACCATATTAGTGATTTATTAAATAATTATAAAGATTCATTAAAAAAAAAAAATCTTATATTAAATTTGCACTTCATTAACAGAGAATCTGCACAGATATATCAAATCATGTAATTTGTGCTAAATTTATATCATAGCCTAATTCTAGCTTTTTTGAAAAACACATAATAATTATGCTGTATATATTTATTATGCTCTACAGCAAACTTACTATGCAATATTGCGGAAATTATATTGTTATGCATGATTGTTACTATAAAATCGGGCAAGCATACATATTATTATGCATTTTCGCGTGCTATATTAAATTGTATCATTTATAGTCTTTATTAAAAATATTTATTTGTAATTGTTTGACTCATACCTTGCATGTAAGACGTAAAGATCGTATTTTTATTTTCCGACTCCGATGCTATACAGAGGAGCACTGCACACAACTATATAAGAAGTCCCTCTCTTCACAAGCGGCTGTGCCACACTGATCTGATGTGAGTGTGTGAGTTAGAGGGCTCACATACAGGCAAGCACGCCACCCCACCCCACTACCTATACCATAACCTAACATTATCACACATCGGCAATATAACTATTTTAAACACCACTTAATTTATTCAAACCATTATACTATTTAATTTTCATATCATGTATTGATTAGAAGATAATAATATACATAAATTCAAATCAATATATTTTTTATTATTATTATTTTAATTATAAGGCTATATAATAATTTTTTCTATGTAATAAGCTTTGTATATAAAGGCTGATTAAAAAAATTAATTCATGTTAACGTAAAAGGAAGGTGTGTAATTTTTTTGGACTACGTGTTCTGTACACAAATGAAGCTGGTTATAATTTTAAACGTGAGAATTAAAAATGTAAAGTGAGAAAAGAAAATATTAATTAACATGTTTAAATATTATAATGAGTGTTAAGTGCCTTAAATTATTTATAAATTATACACAAGAGTTCATATGAAATAAAAATTCATTCATATATTTTGTTCTTAAGTTTATACAGTATTATATTATTTTGTCATCTTATTAATAAATATTGCTCTCATATATATAATTAGTTATTAGTATTACATTATTTGGCTGGACCGTTTGTCATGGCTCCATATAAAACTTGTCGATAATGTTTTCAAGGACTATAAAAATTTTAAAGATCAATACTCAATACGACAATACATCAAAAACAAAAAATAATAATAATAAAAAAAAAATCACTTATACTAAAATATTATTTTTAAAATTGAGTACGATACAATCTATAATATCATTTCAACTTATAGCATATCATCTCATGACATATATTAACAAGAGTAATAGTTTTTAATATTTGACATTATTTTCATGGTATTAAAATTTTTCAAAGTTTTTTTTTTTTTTTTTTTTTTGTCTATACAATAATCATTAATTTTAATAGCCCCTGTTTTAATATAGTGTTTTTTATAATCACTACTTAAAGAAGAAAAGTTAAAATGCATTATAACTAAATAATAACCATACAGTGCAGTATGTATATTTATTTATATCCCATG
The DNA here is from genome assembly GCA_949318235.1 of Ecdyonurus torrentis. Lineage (NCBI taxonomy): Eukaryota > Metazoa > Arthropoda > Insecta > Ephemeroptera > Heptageniidae > Ecdyonurus > Ecdyonurus torrentis. The sequence goes on from OX439131.1 coordinate 19,927,163, forward strand.
CTAATATACACATAGCTCGGTCCATATAAAATATATGTCACTCAGTAATTAAACTAATTAATTAGCTATTATCAGTAATTAATCAATTATAGAGTTTGTAAATAATAATTTAAAATTTTCTTTTTAAATTTTCTTTTATTGTTAAATTGAAATATGTAACGAAACGATCAAAATGTACATGAAATGCTATTTGATTTAATGTGCGTGATACAAATATCTGAAATATCTTATTGTTGGTGTGAGAATATAATATGAACTCTCGCATACGCAAAAAGAAATTGATTAAAAATATTCTGTACAGTAATGATTTTTTTTTTCACCACAAAAAGACGTGTAAAGTTTGAATTCTAAATAGTAACTCAATACAAATCGCCGGCCATGCATCAACATTATATATTGTTCAGTGTTATACAAACACAATTTATGAACATTTCTTTCTCCCGCGAACGTTAATATCATTATTAATGAAATTTAGATGCTCATAAAACAATTTTATGACTTTTTGTATATATCTCAATAATATACCTCAAATAACACACAGTAAAACACATTGATTTTTACCTTTTTCTATTGAAAATATATATCGTGCAAAACATTATTAACTCCATACTATACTATAACAAAAGGATGTATTTTAAAAGCAAATTTTTCTTTTTTTTTTTCCAGTTATTGGAGTAAAGTTAACAATGACAACTACCCTATATGCTTGCAGAAAACTTCAGGGTCACGTACTTCAGGTAATATAGTGAGGGGTGAGAGTATACCAGTGTAATATTTGTACAGAGTGGAGTATGTGATTGTATGTGTGACTAAACCAGAGATAGTATTGAAGGTGACGTCTACATTTTGACCGACAGCTGCGGCGTGTGCTTATAATATTCTTTGACTGTTATTGATACAGCAGTTATTATACATTATACTCATTGTGGTAAATAATAATTCAATTATATTCAGTAAACTACCTTTAAAGAAATAGATCAGAAAAAAATAAGCATTTATATCACAAAACACTTGATGAGACTTACATAAATAGCTTTAGTTTGTCTCAAAGCCCAACTTGTAGCTCCGTAGCAGTGATATATAAGAAATTTTAAATTTATGCAGCCCGCACAACATTTTTTTACTAATTTTTGCATGTTTCTGACGTCAGAAACATGAATAGTCACACAAATTGCATACATTACAGTATTTTTCACGCTCTCTCGTGGGGCTACATTAACGTTCTGCTAAAAATTGTCATCAGTTTTGAAGATCCCATTTCGTGTTTATTCATTAAAAAGCACATGTTGTTTTATGTGGTCTATGGCTCTAAGAATTAAGATTAGGCAAATTTTTTATTAGACTGCTGCTCTTATTGTTATTATTAGGCTAAGTTACACCATAATAAAGAATATACACCAAGGTTACACCAACCCACCCATTCCAAAATAATGAAGTTGAAATTATATAATGTAGTAGAAGTAGTTCAAAATATTTTTAAGTAATAATTAACATAAATAAAATATAGATTGAGGGGAGAATATAAATATATAAATAATTTTATTCTAATAACCATAAATTTAACCATTTTAACATATAATATGATGGGACTTTATACATGTAACCTAAAAAGGGATTATATGGGATTAAAGTAAGAGCAATCTTATTATAGCAGATTTTTAAGTTTATACAAAAACTGAAAATAAAATCGTATTGAATAATATGTCAAAGTAACAGGACAAAAGTGTCCATAATTTGTTTAAAAAAATAATAATAAATATATATTTTTTTTCTGCTTATATAGTTGTATATTTGATTATTATTTTTGCATTTAGTATACTTTTTTCTTATTAAACAAGAACTTTGTTAAGTCTTTTAACAAAACTATTAAATTTGAAAACCTCGATCGCAATTAAAATTCAATAGACAAAATAGCAAACGTTATAATATAATTAATTTTGCGGATAAATAATATTATATAGGGTCTTATTTTTTTCTTTTGGTAAATTAAATTCTAAATCTATGTATTTTATGTAACACATTTATTGCATTTATCGTAACAAAACTTCAATTTAATTAAATTGTTTTATACATTTTTCAGTCATTAAAAATATGACACATTTTACTAATGTACTATATCATGGTACAAATCTGGATATTATTATTAGGTATTTATTTTCCTTTAAGGAATGTGAAACGAACTTTAAAATATCAAAATATTTTAATTATTGCTATATAGTTCCTTCGTATACTCTCTCTCTCTCTCTCTCTTTCTTATTTGGGCATCGTTAAAAAAAATATTCTCTATACTTTTTTATATTTATAATACCACGGATGATAGATTCGGAATAAAATTAGATTAAAAAACTACCGAGTTTTCTATATAATATAATTATTTTTCTTTGTTAAACACCGAATCATAATTCTTCATTTATCCGCTTATTTAAACTATATAACCATATAATGTGTAATAATTTATTCAGACATGAAAACAATACAGAGTGCGGGGTGGAGTAAAATGTTAGCGGAAATCAAACGTTCCCTCTACTCTAGAAGTTTGAAGTTTAACTATTGTAACTAGTTCTCAAATAAATCAACAAGACTTTGAAATACATGGCATTTTGAAATATATCGAAATACCTGTTGCTGAAACTGATATATTCGTTTACTAAAGTCACTTATTGTTTCATGCATCTCTTTCCCATTTTATTTATATATTAAATCAGCAAGGCTAAAATATATATGATAATCAAATAAGATATATAAAGTTTCTTCACGGAAAGAAATGCGTAATTTATTCTGCCATTTTATATGTTATTGTAGGATAAATACTGAATTAGAACAGCATAAATAATTATGACATAACATAGTAAATGCTATATATAAGTAACAGTTATTAAAAGCAGTAGATGAGATATCATAAATTTTGTGATAAAAAGGAAAACAATTGCATGTTGATGAAAATGGGGTTTTAGCATAATTATTACATATAATTATACATTAAATATTTTGTTACCAAAATAATTATATATTTATTTTTGTCTCTGATCCTCATCTTTTTCCATCTTTTAATATATTTACTGCAGTAAACCTTTTTCTGTTGTAGAAAACAGCTCTACTGTATTTCAAACTTTTTTAGTGATGCATCGGAAAATTAGACAAAATTTTGTCTTCAAAATTAAGAATTTTATTTTTTAACTGAGATCGAGCTATATTTTTATCTATGGTGTTTTGATGACAAATTCACTTGGTTATGGTTTGCAAGTAGCTTTACTACTTTGATTTATTAATTACCGACGATATCTGAATCATCACAGGTCGCAACTTATATTATTTAAAAGTTTAAGAACTTGAATTATTTGCTATTCCTCTAATATAAGACAGACCTTCAACAGTTTGAACATGAAATGCCATCTAGTGTTTACAATTTCTAACGCTTGACGCGAATAAAAGTTTTTGAATATTCAGATTTTGTTCCTGGATCATATTTTCAATACAAAAGAAATATTTTTAGTTTTTACTATTATGTAATTATAATATAAAGAGACTGAAGACTGACACAAATAAAAGATGATGTACAGTATATGATCCAGCTTATTAACAATAGTCTATATACAATTGCTAATCTAAATTATGTATACTGTATAATGTAGTACGTACTATATACGTAGTATAGTAATTGTTTCCCTGTATCGAATAAATGTTGTAATAATTTAGGCAACATGAGCAACTTTGCGGACCACACAGTTGCCTAACTTACAGGGTATTTTTTTTTTTATTGCAATCAATTCTGATGATAATTTTTTGAGAAAAAGATTAAAAGTTTTTACCCAAATATTTAATTTATATTAACAATTTATGAACTCTTTCTTGCATAAATATACAGTACAGATATGCTTTAGCATGATTGTTTTAAATTTACGCTAAATAATAAAATTTTCCCTATAGCAGAATTATTATTATAAATATGTAGCTATATACGAATGCAACGCGAAAACTGCAAGTGGAAAATACAACTTTAAAACGTAAAATCGATTAACTTCAGAGACACACAGCGTAAAAACAACTTTATATTTGGAGCGCCTGATTATACATCGGATACTTCGTGAAATTTTATAATGCTTTTAGATGTCCCATTTTGTTTTAATTGAATTAAAAGGGCATATGTTGATTGGTCTGGAGGAAGGGAACTTTATATTTGTGTGTGTCACACACATATTATAAAATTATGTTTTAATTACTTAATAGTTTTTCTTATCTTTTATATTAAGTTGTAATTCATATAAAAAAGGCAAATTCTTAAAAATAATTATTATAAGAAAATTGTAAACTTTACACACATTTTGTGTAGTGAAGTAGTTTTCTATTGTAAAATAAAATTGCCAAGCAAGGAGAAATAACTTGAGTTAATTAATAAATCTACTAATAAATTTTAAAATTATTTTTCTGTAAAAATACTAACAATGTTTTATTGAAACTACAATTACAAATATATTCCTCATAGGAGCTATATTTTTAAAAGAATAACAAAAATATAATTTTTATATCTTATATATGTCTATTGTACCTTAAGCTACAGAATGCAAGTATCTTTATTAATCAATTAACTACTTTAAAATTTTTGAAAATTTCAAATAAGGATAGTGTTCATAATTTTTTTCAAAATAACACTTTCTTGTATATAATTTGCACCTTAAATTAGAATGTAACAACCTTCAGGAACTAATTGATAAGTTATGAAATTTTCAAATTTGCGAAAACATAACAATAATAACACGAAGTAACGACAAATTGTTTTACTAAAAATTTTAATTGGATTTTACACATATACAAAGACAATCAGATAACATAAATGTAATATTTATAATTCAAATTGTTGTGCCAACTTTTATGTCAATTTAGAAACTTTTTTAACATTAAAAATATCATTAAAATTTTTTTTCAAAATCATTCAATTTCATTTGAAAATTAAGGTATTTGTGTTGCTGAATATAAAAACGTAGAAATTTTTGTAGTGAAAATAAGTTTTTTTTTTTTTTTTTTTTTTCCACTATAGGTATACACTAAATCGGTCACACTCTTTGTTAATCCACAAATTTATATTGATATTTAAAGGACCTTTAAGTAGTTTAAATTTGATACATTAATTTAAAAGTAAAATATGTGCAATATTTTAAAAGTCACGTTCTTTCTGTCTTTATTTAAACTTTAGAAATCAAAATAATAATAATAATAAAATGTATATTTGAAGCATTTTGTTACACGTTATAATACTGAAGTATTTTCTATAAGTCGCAGCTGTATACAAAGTTTAATGCTACATCATCAATAGAACTAGATAAGAGATAAATTGGAGACAATGCACCCAACCCCCAGAGATTTCTGTTTTACAAGATATCATATAAGAGGTCAAAGTTGATGGATGAGCACCAACTTATATTTAGTTTAAAAAAAATACATTTAAGAGAACTAACTGCGCGCACAGATACAACTCTAATCAGTGTAAGTAATAAAATTCATTATTTTATTAACTATTTAAAATAACAGCTAGAATATCAAACTCTCGACGTAAAATTTTATAATGTTGTGTTCTTTTTTACAAAAACTAAATACATGAAAAGAGACGATGGCACCACTATCCACTATTTTATTTTCTGAAACATTTTAAATACAAAAAACGTAGATGGCGTAGGGATAAATTTTTTCTTCAAAATTTTACCTGCATTTTTTCTTTCCTTTTCACCGCTTTACGTTTTGTTTACAATACCACACATGCATTTCTTGTCCGTGTTAACTTCTAGCAAAACATCGTATATTTAATCTCTGATACACAAGAAAAATATAAAATAGGGCACTTTTGGAGAGGTGGTCATTTAAATTAATAAATATATATACATTTTTAATGCAATTTCATTTAAAAAAAATTACTAGTTTTTAGCACTAATATTGTCTATATTTTATTTGTTATTCATTTTACAGTATAAAATATGTAATGTATGTATTAACTTTTACTCTCTAATATTTCTGAGTTACAGGGAAAAATGTCCCGGGAACAAGGATTTGACTTTGATCTAGCTGTGATTGGAGGAGGATCTGCTGGTTTGGCTGCAGCAAAGGTTTGTTTTGTTTGCTTATATATACTTTAAATCAAAAACATTTGATCAAGGATTTTAATTATTATTGTATTTAATGCAGACTGCAGCTGAACTGGGCAAGCGTGTGGTTGTGTGTGACAAAGTGTCACCCACCCCCAGGGGTCACAGTTGGGGGGCAGGAGGCACCTCCATCAACGTGGGATGTATACCTAAGAAACTGATGCACCGCGCTGCCATCCTTGGACTGGAGTTGAATACAGCTGCTGATTTCGGCTGGTCTACCGGACATGGTATTTATTTTTATTATTGTGGTACATTATTTATTCATTATTTACGTTATTATTGTTTAATTGATTGATTTTACTTATTCAGTGGAGCACAGTTGGCAACAGATGGTAGAGAGAATCCAAGAGTATGTGCGCAATCGTAATGCGCAAGTCATTGGAGATATGGATCAATTCGGTGTGGTATGGAAGAATCATTTTGCAGAGCTAACTGCTCCAAATACGATTACCGTAAGTTAAGTTAAATTTATTTTACTGTCTCTCAAGATATATATTTATTTTATTACTATTATTCTACAAACGACAGATTTTTGTTTTATATTTTTATTCAGCATTTCATTTTTTGTTTTGTTGCTATTATTACTATTATTAAAACCCCTCAGCATTCTTTGTGTTACAAAGTTGTTACTTTTTTAATTTTATTGGTAGCTACACGATTCTTCACGGAGCACCCTAACTGCACGTTACATCATACTGGCAACCGGAAATAGACCTTGGTACCCAGATGTACCCGGTGCTAGAGAACTGGGTATCACCTCTGATGACTTCTTCTCTCTCCCTTATTGCCCCGGAAACACCTTGGTAGTTGGTGCTGGCTACGTGGGCCTCGAGTTAGCGGGAATTTTAATCAGGATTGGAATGAAGTGCACTGTGATGGTAAGCAGACTTTTTTTTATGCAGTTATTTTAAATAAATTATAGTCTATCATTGGAACACATTTCATTATCATGCTGATTATTTGTCACAGACACGTGAGATGGTTTTGTCAAGTTTGGATCGTGAAATGATGGACAAAGTTGAAGATCACATGACCAGTCTGGGGGTGAATTTCCTCAAGGACAGTCAAATCACTGCCCTCTATCAAGTGTCATCTGGTGGTGCTGCCAAGCCTCCACTTATTAAGGTAGAAAATTTACAATCTTTTAAAATATTTTATGTCAATTATTTATATATTTATTTATTAATATTTCAATTATTTTATATCGCTATAGTGAAATTTTTTATACTAAAAATAAACGTAATTTCTTCAATTTTTAAAACGAAAAAAAAAATTTGTAATTGTAATAATATTTTGAACTAGAGTAAACGTTAACTGAAGAATTCATTTACATAGTGATTTTAGTGATATGTGTGATATCCTATTAATAAAAATTCTAATGATTTGATTGACATCAGGTGCACTGGAAGCACGGGGACAAAGACGAGAGTGGAGAGTTCAACTGCGTGTTACTGGCCGTGGGACGTCGTGCCAACACGTCAGGCTGTGGTCTGGAGAAAGTGGGCGTTGCCTTGGACGAGCACTCCGGCCAAGTCTTAGTTGACGAGGCGGAGAGGACAAGTGCAACTGACGTGTTTGCAGTGGGAGACGTGGCATTCGGCAGAGCCAAACTCACACCAGTGGCTGTCAAGTCTGCACAGCTCCTCGTCAAAGTAAGTATAATTTATTAGTTATAGGATAGAAGACTGACAACAACAACAACAACAACAACAACAACAACAACAACAACAACAACAACAACAACAACAAAAGCGTTAATATGCATGGACTTGTTAAGTATTCAAATTGGATAAATCATAATAAATTTAATTATTAAATAAAAAGTTGTTACTATTTTATTTTTAATAAGTTTTGTAATTATATTGATATTATATATCGATATCGATACGTATAAATAATTGATATTGTAGCCCCGACGTGAGTCTTTCAGTACGTGTATTTACAATGTACGGTCATTTTAATAAAAAATTAATTAATTTCTATTGGCATATATGGGATTAACCCGATTAACATGTATTTAGATTGGATAGAGTTTTGCGTCAACTGAAATCACCATCTAATTGCATTGAATGGCCATAAGTCAATAGAAATTCATTTTTAAGTAAAATGACTGTACGTAATGAGTAAAATTTAAGCTCAATTATCAAGGAATATTGATTCATTTTTCCATACACTCAATAACATGAAGATTTCATGATTTCAGCGACTATTCACCAGCTCAGAGACCCTAACTGACTTTACCAACATTCCCACCACATTATACACCCCCCTGGAGTACGGGAGTGTGGGAATGTCTCAGGAGGAAGCAGAGATCAAGTTCGGTCCTGAGAACCTCGAGGGGTTGTCCTCACATTTCCAACCTCTCGAGTTTGAGCTCCATCAACTCCATGCCAATGTCTGCTTCTGCAAGCTCATTTGCGTTAAGAACCAAAATGTGAGCACTTTCTGCTTTGAATTACAATGCAAAATATCTAATTTATTTATTAAACACGGGTAGTTTTCAGTATAACTTTACACATATTTATAAAAATAATATGTTATCAGTGTTATCACTACATTCGTCTCATCAGTTGCACTTAATAACTAATATTAATAATCTTTGCGTTATATAAGAGTGAAGTTGAAATTTTATATTTATGAGGGGAAAAACTAACGAAGAGCTCAAATGGTGTTTTTATAACTTCTTGATAGATATTTTTTAGTATATCCTCTCTATTTTATAGTCATACTAGTTTTAATTTAATTATGTGTGCTTTTTTTTCTTCCATTTTGGAACAGTTTAAAGGCTGTCAGTAAAAACTAATTTAAATAAATACACAATAATAATTGAAATTAAAACAGTAAAAATGCGCAATAATTGTGTAACTGTTCCTTTTATAAAACGTAATTTTATTGATGTCTTATATTATAGGGACTTGTAGTCGGACTGCACATTTTATCACCAAATGCAGGAGAAATCATTCAAGGTTTTGCTATTGGACTCAAAACTGGGGCCACAAAGACGCATTTCTCCACTCTGATGGGCATACACCCTACCTGTGCAGAGGTAGGTTAATTATATTATAAATATATTATGATGTTTTTAGTTTTTTATTAAGTATTTTTAGTTTTCATTTTATTCTCAATAATTTCGTTTTCAGTTTTTTCATGCTCAACAAAACTGCTATGTATATCATATTTAATTAAGAATTAATTTTTTTATTAATTAAAAAAATTAATAATAATCTTGTGTTATTACCATAAATGAACAATCCGATTTTAGGTTAATACCTTGGCTTGTAAATTTTAAACAATTTTTGTTCATAAAAAAAAAAAAAAAAAAAAATGCATTAAAATAACGTGATCAAATTTGTTTTTCAGTGGTTTACCAGACTACAATGAAATTCTTTCAATATATATGAAAAAAAAAAGCTTCACGTCAAATAATGATATTTTGTTTGTGTAATTGGAATGCAACGTCAGAGAATAAAATGATTGACATTTTGAAACAATAAAAAAAAAATTTAATACTATAGATTAATATAATTATATTATTTTTTGTAAACATATGCATGTGACTGATTTCTTTTTTTAAAATTTAAATAAAATATACAATTACATATTTTTGATTTTCTTAATTTTCTAAAACGTAACCAAATGTAACATCTTTATATATGTTAGCATCAAAACCCGAAATTGACCCAAACTAGGTATTTTTGCTCATTTCGGCTTTTGGTTCGTCGCTTTTTGCCAAAACCCGAAATGCAAGTTTTTTTCGGCTTTTGGTCACGACATTTTGATCCATACTAGTTTTGAGCATTTCGCAAAAAGCAAAACCCGGTGTAAACATTTATATCTAGTTTTGGTCTTTGAATTTTGACCAGAACTAGTTGTGGTCAAAATAGAAAAATCAAAACCCGAAAAATGAACATTTCTCAACTCAGAATTTCATGCAATGATAAAAGACTATAATTATATTATAAATGCATGATGTTTTGGTATTATAATTTAGGCGTTTAAACAATATTATTTTATTATTTTACATGAAATGCAAAATATATGGTCTGAAAGATTAATTTGATTAGAATGCGCTGATCAAAATATCTAAATCTTATGGCTATATAGATACGGAATATAAATTGAGACAATACGAAAAATAAACTTACTGTTTGACCTAGCAATGGACCACTTGCAATGAGCGAACTTTTTAAAATAATTTGAAATTTTCTTATTACATTTCTTACAAAATATCAAAAATAATTTTCCCTTGTTGCAACAATTACAAACATTTTATTGCAAGTGGTCCATTCAGTAATAGTAGTAATAGAGTATATTATTATTATTTAAAGGGGCTACTTACGATTAAATGTAAATTAAGAGCTATATATAAAACCACTAACCATGATCACTTATAATTTGCGCACCAATAATATACGTGTGTTGTGAACTTTTTAACTTCTAACACTTTCTTATCCTGTTTCTAACAAATATTATGAAACTATAAACCATGTTTTCAGCACAGAGACAAACAGTCAACTGAATATACGCACAAGAAATATTTTAAAATAAATTGTTATCACTGGATAAAGTACGGTGAAAGGTGGACTTGAACTTTGAACCAATATAAGGGAAATTAGTCATAAGTCATATCATAATATATCAATCTTATTGTAAAATAAAATAAATATTTTTACTTTTTTATTTAACGTGTCGTGTTCTCTCTCTCTCTCTCTCTCTCTCTCTCTCTCTCTCTCTCTCTCTCACACTTATTCTTATATAAAATAATTGAGTTGAGAAATGTTCATTTTTCGGGTTTTGATTTTTCTATTTTGACCACAACTAGTTCTGGTCAAAATTCAAAGACCAAAACTAGATATAAATGTTTACACCGGGTTTTGCTTTTTGCGAAATGCTCAAAACTAGTATGGATCAAAATTTCGTGACCAAAAGCCGAAATAAACTTGCATTTCGGGTTTTGGCAAAAAGCGACGAACCAAAAGCCGAAATGAGCAAAAATACCTAGTTTGGGTCAATTTCGGGTTTTGATGCTAACATATATACCTATTATGATTGCATTCTGTAGTGATACATGATATGAATGTTAATAAATATTAGATAAAAATCCAGAATTTTTTTCCTCATATATGTATAAAGTATAATAATGTTCCGGACCTTTTCTTCACGGGCCTTACTGCTGCAAGTGCTGCATACACCGAGGTTGCATTGAAATAAAAAAATCATTAGCTATACTCTTAAGTGATACAATTATTAACTGAGGCTATTAGGGACAAAAAGAGTTTGGGTTTCGTCATGGGCTTGGTATTTCAGTATTTTTAAAGTAACATGCAGGTATAGATATTAGGATAAATAAAGGGAAAAATAATAAGAAGAAAAATGGAGAGTATATGGGCTTGAGTATGGGAGTGCTTTTTAAAGGGAGTGCTTCTATACTTATTTCCTCTAACTTATTTTCAAATTTAAAAATAAAAAGATACAAAATATATATTAATCGAGCACTTATTGCAGTACCGTAAAACAGTTGCATTATATTTAATTTTTGAATAGTATAACGGATCACTTGAATATATATCAAGGTGTGTTGATCTATGGTCAGATATATAGGTAATTAACCGTAGTGGCTATAGAAATCTATTGGTATATAAGGGTGAGTCAGGGTGAGCTAGGTTCACTTGTATTTTAGTCGTGGTCCGAGGCACACATCATCAGAACGTCTCTGCAGCTCCAAATCTCGCTACTTCACTTCGATTGTTAACTATGTGAGTACACGATTAAATATTACATGCAGTATATTTTTGCTTGCATTTCTTGTTGCAAGAAATAATTCTTTGTTAGTCATTTTTGTATGAAGAATATAGAAGAAATTTGCATTTGATTGAGAAGAGAGAGAGAGAGAGAGAGAGATCTAATTTATATAAATATCATTTA
>OX439131.1:19941724-20114224 GCA_949318235.1 Ecdyonurus torrentis
AGTTACACGTTTCATATTAAAATACTAAATTGAATAAAATTATTATAACGTTTAATAAATGAATTACATTTTTTCTCCATATATTTTCAGTATTAAAACTTCAGTAAAATGGAGGCCGTAGAAATTATTGAAAATATTGAAGTTGTTGAAGAAATCTCTGAAATTGAAGAAGTTACTATTTCAAGTCTTAACAAAGACATGCAATATCGACAATGGGCCATTGAAGGTTTGGTTATTACCAAGAGTGAGATGAGGACATTCGACCGCGCTGACGAACCTTGTGGCGAGATGTTTTGTTTCACAATTCGTGACGACACTGGAGATATAGAAGTCGCAGTATTTGATCATAAAGAAGCACACAGATACTTCAATCTTATTCATCTCAATAAGAAATATTTCATAACAAACTGCAAAGTCATTGATAAGAATATTAAATACAATCTTACTGAACATAACTTTGAACTTGAATTTTCAAACGTAACATTAGTAGAATTTTTAGGAGATGGACCAGGAGAATTTAGACCATTTGATTATCCATCTGTACCAATTGATTCTATTGATTTTGATGATGGTATTGGAAGTTCATGGAATATACTTGGTATCTGTGTATCACATACTCCTTTAACAATCAAGAAAACTGCATTCGGTCGTGAAGCATATTTACGTGAGATTTATGTTATTGATCAATCTGGAGAGAAAATTAAAATTGATCTATGGGATCATGAAGCAAAAAAGTTTGATATTTCAGGCAACCCAATTGTGTATTTGTATGGAGCAAGATTGAAAGAATACAGAGGAGTGTTCAGCTTGAGAACTGTAATGAACACCATGTTGCTGGTGAGTTAATAATTGAAGTTTTTTTACATAAATATAATTAATATTATTGCCATCATTATTGAAATGTAGCATTTTTTAAAATCTTTTATTACCTTATTCATATTTGCATTATTTTTTCCATTTTTTAAAATAAAAATAACAAATTTCTCTTATAAAAAATCATGAAAACAATAAAAAATATGACAAAAATATATATTAAATATAATATTACATTGTTATAAGTTATGAGTAAAACATAAAAATAATAATACAACTTTTTACGTGACAATATTTTACAATGAAATGAAAAGAACTCCAATTTCTTTAATAATGAGACGTATTTTGTTTTGTGTGATTGATGGTACAGGTGCTTCGTGACTTCCCAGGTGCACGAGACCTACGTAATTGGCACGCACACAAAGGCATTGCAGTTGATTAGATGATTAGAGCATTCTAGTTCGGTAAGCAATGCAAAATGTATTATTATGATGACCCACTATATATTATATATTATAGTGTTGTTATAACCCGTCTATTTTAGCATACTTTTGACGACACATATTAATGGGGTTCGTAAACTCTTTTTTTTTTTTTTTTTTTTTTTTTTTTTTTTTTTTTTTTTTTTTGGTAAAAAATGCTCCAAATTACGAAAATATGACGATTACATTCGTTTATTTCTTGTAACTTTGCATAACAATTTGTTAAATGGCATTCTTTAAAACGAGATTTATTATTTTGCTGCGCAAAGTGGCAACGCAAACAAACGAATATTTGAATGCATCTAATTATACTTTTTTTTTTTTTTTTTTTTTTTTTATAGAATAACGTATCTTTGGAGCAAGGGAATAATTATTGTCTTTTTTTTTTTTTTTTTTTTTTTTTTCATTTTAACTTTTGCTTGTTGCTGCAACTGTTGCATTATATTATACAGTACATACAATTAGCCAAGTGAACGTATAGTACGAGTACGTCTCCTGTTAGTATGTATGTCTTGCGAGGGATCACTAGTATCTTGTAAAGTTTATGCGTATATATATACATATATATATATATATATATTCTAAAATAACAATGCGTTCACTTTAGGGTGAATGGGAGTTTATGTTATTTATATTATAAAACTTTTGGTTGCAATATTAACAAATTACTTTAAAATCAACATTATTTTTAACTATAATAACTTAGATTTTGAAAATTATTTCTTCATTTTAATACTTATAATATAAAAGACTCAAAATAATAAAATTAGAATCGAAAACATATTTTTAATTTTGATATATAAGTCAGTTACAGTATTAAAAATGTCAGTGGAAGTAATATTAATGTACTTTTGTTTCTCGCATTGTTTCAGATGCAACCTGAGACCTGAGCCTTATTCTCTCTCTCTCTCTCTCTCTCTCTCTCTCTCTCTCTCTCTCTCTCTCTCTCTCTCTCTGCATGCTTACACAGCCAATTTATATCATATCAACTTTCACGTACAACGTATAACTACTTAAACGTAGACCTTTTATATCGTCTTTACATGATATAATTACACAGCATTGCAGACTTTATGTATAGAGTGTATTACAAGTTATGTTGTCGTTAAGATAGCTTTATATTTAAGTTAGCAAATTCCAGCAAATTATGCATGAATTTAGAACTTATAAGGGATTCTGTGTGAGGATAAAAAAATCTAATTGGTATAAATCACAACTGTGAAGAAAACTTATAAAGTAAACAACTGCTTTACAATTTCTATTGTCGATTTGAATAATATTTCGTGGCTTGTGGCTTCACATGAATTCAAAAAGTTGCGTTTACTTCACAACTTTTTTAACCCTAGCTAGAGTTCAAAAGAGTATAATATAATAGTTTTATATGTATGATGGTCGTATCACACGACTTACACTTTTATTTTGAGTACAGGCGTACAGGATCCCTTTAAGTATTTACTTAATTGGTTTAGTTAAAAAAATAAAACAATTAAAACTTTTGTATATATCTTAATCCTTATTGTTCAAGCCATAATATATATAGTGTGAAATGATCCGACTTAACAAAAATAATAAATATACAGAACGTCAAAAAAAAAAAAAAAAAAAAAAGACGTAGAAATTATTTTAATTTTAGCTTCACTATATTAATTATTAATACAATGTTTTTCTGTTATAAAGTTAAGTAACCAATAAATCTCACGTAATTATATGTGCAAATGAGATTTATAATGTACTGCTTTAAATATTTGTATGCGTCTATATAATATGTTCTGTTTTTATAATCATAAAATATTCTTCATTTAATACTGTATAGCTATACTAAGGATATATTTTAAGTTGTTTTTTTTAAACCTTTGTTTTTTTCTTTTCTTCGTCGTTTTCTTTGGAAACAATTTGTCTCAAACAAATGATATATAATAAAAAAGTTTAATAATATATGATTCAATAAAATTTATAATTTCTATAATGCATATTTTATTAAAAGTTTTATTCCTTATCTTCGTACTTCATTACTGTCACAATTTCATGCAACACACGTACATTACTTTATTTTATTATTTTACTTCACTCTTAATTTTATTTTACCGTTATATTTTTTGTCACCCTGCTTCTCGTAGTATGTCATCGGTATATAGTACAGTAATTACATTGAATTTAGAGTATACTCTAAATTCAATGGTAATTATTAATATATTATATGTTAATTATTAGTATTCATTTTAGTAATTATTACTATTATTATCATTGCTTTAAATTCTGATTATTATTGTTTAAGTATGCTAATTGAGTTAAACAATTTCCAATTTTGGTACAAAATTTATTAATTTTTTAAGAACTGAGAAAAGTACATACAATGATAACTTAATAAAATATTTTATTTTTTTATGTAAACCATCAGATACATTTAAAGTTGTTATTAAATTCCCGCCATATAATTACATTTAAAAATAATGTGTGCGATTTAAGAGTTTTTATGAATAGCACACAACAAAAGAGTATTGTTTATTATAGATTTTTACATTAGTTGTAATTCTAATACAAAACAAAAGTCTAAGTAATTACATAAAAGGAAGACATTATATATACGTTGAAAAAAATTGCATTTTCCATGATTCATCTATATTCAACTCAAAAAACCTCAGTCGATTTAAATCGGGCATGCTTAAAGTATCGCCCATTGTCACATTTGAGGAGAAGGGGGGCGGCTGGGCGATACCGTAAAAGGTCGAACGGCAGGTAACTCAGGTTTTTTGAGTTGAATATACTTTAGCTCTCTGCGATACCCGCACCGAGGTCAACTGAATTATATTGCTACTTTCCCTTCGTAAATGTCTGGTAAAATATATTCGCCAATAGTACTATAACCACTACACCAGTAAAAAACAGCAAAAACAGCCAGTCTGTCGAGAAAGGCGGTGGTGTGTGGTGGCGAAATAGGTAAGCTCCTCATACATTATACATTTATTATTATTACATTATACATCGCAACAATTGTGAATTATTTTTGCTTGTTGTTTAATTCAACTCTATACGCAGCTGCAAAATGTCAACTACTCCAGTCAAGGTCTGTCAATCAAAATTCATTAATTTCAATTGCGTTATTGACACATCTAGTTATTTTTAATTCAAGTTCAATTTGTTTGTTATTTGTATATATATTTTGCTTTTTTGCTGTTCATATATGAAGTGCGTATCATAACGATATTTTGTTTTATATTGGTAGCTCTTTCAGAGCGCGAACATTAAAAAATATTTATATATTTCTTATTATATTGAATCACTAATAATACAACATTGTCATGGTGACGCTATAATGTTTGGTGTTGATTTAACGTCGTTGAGAAAGAGATTCTGCTGGTTGCACATATACAAAATGCATATGCTTTGGGAGTCACTCCTCCAACTACTTTTTTGTTTCCTAAGTATAGTAAACTGCACATTTTAGAGGCACCACGACCTAATATGTTAGGCAACAGGAAAAAAAATTTTTGTTTGTCTTCAATGGTTAGACAAAAGTTTCCTAATGATTTATATATACGCAACACCACAAAATGCAATCTTTATGAGAAAACGTAGCGGTTGCTATGCAGCCCCCCTTCGGAAACTTTTGTCCAGAGTTGTCCATGGTGTTTTTTTAATGACCTTGGGGATGGCCACGTCAGTGGGAGCTCGCCAATGAGATTATTTAGATAGAGGAGCAAGGCCTCTGTCATGCAAAACAGTTTCGTGCTCTCCAAAGTTGCCTGTTCGAAAATTGACAGGCACTAAATATGCGCAGAAGAAGAGTGAGCTGAAAAACTCGTTTCTGCGCAAGTAGCTTAAGAATGATTTTGCGTACACACTCTGAGCTCTGAGCCCTCAGCTCAGCTAGCTCCAGTGAGCTCCTGAGCTACACGATGGCAAAAAGCGCACCATAATTCTTCAAGGTCAAGACAAAGTAGAAAGACCGCACTGTTTCCTACCCTTGCTTCTCCATCTATAATATATCTTTGGAGCTCACTAAGAGACAGCTTATGCGTTGGTGTATTAAAAAAAAAAAAAAAAGTTTCGCTCAGTATACATATATATACAGTATATACATATATATACAGTATATGTACAGTATATATATATATATATATATATATATATATATATATATATATATATATATATATATATATATATAATTATATATTTATAATTCATATTTATTTGTTAGGTTACTTATTTAATAACTAATATAGAGACGTTTACTATTGTTTATTATATTACATGCTCTTTCATAACAACTATCGAAAAAATAAGTGTGTTAAAATATACTAAAAAACGCAGTTTTTATTATTATTATTTTTTAAAAAATAATTATTCAGTTATATTTTTAATTGACTATAATTCTAATAAGTAATGTTAATAATAACTATTATTTTTTCTCCCCTGCAAATATATTTTTTTAATCTATATACATATCTATAATAAAGAATATTATACATATATACGCATACATATTATATATATAATAACGTCAAATCGCAATATTATTGCCAGAGATTAAAAGTGTAATGATTATCACTGCCTGCATATATGCAGGCCTTATATATTAGGCGATTGGCAGATAATTTATTATAATTCATAGTTAAAGATTTTTTTTCTAAAATCAGAGTATCTGCGGTGATTGCCTAAAAATAACAATAAAAGTCTAATATATAATGTTTGTTCTCTTGTTAATTCAATTATTGAGTGTAGTTTGCATTAAGATCCCTAGAAAATACCAGGTACTCTCACCAAAACCGTTAAAAACCTCAATCAAATAACATGCAGTTAAATGGCAAACTTGACCTCTCAACAATGAAAAAAAATTGCTAATAATTCTTATGGAGTCAGAGTACCTATATTATAGGGACGTTAGTTTGCATGTAATACAGCAGTTTATTTTTTAATCTCATTAAATTTATACTTAAAAAAAAAAAGAAATAACATTTTATACTATTTAATTTATGTCTATATTCTTATTTCTTATTCTTATATAGAAAAATCATTTTCACGGAGATTTAATTATAGGCACCATGAGCACCATTGAAATCATGCACCAACAAAACAATAGTGATGGGTGTTTATAATAATATGTTTCGTTTGGATCGACGTTGATCTAACAAAGTAAGTAAATATGAGAATAATAGCCATGTAAACTTGAAATTAACATCCCTTGCATGCACGGTTTACACGTATGCAGGAAGTTATACTTTAATAACAATTACTTTTATTATACTGATATATAAGCTATACCTTATAGTTTTATATGTATATAATTTAGAGTCATTTATATATGCCTTTTTCCCTGTTTTTTGCAGGTAATGTACATGGAAACTTTTTTGTAGGGGTATATATATATATATATATATATATATATATTATATTTGTAGAGCATAAGCTGGTCTATTATTTTAGCATCGCATTTATATGCCATAATGATATAAATGCAGCATAAAATTTTTAAGTTACAAATTATGTGAATACTGTATATAAATAATGGCAATTATCACAATACATAATATATACCTGTGGTATCATAATAATTATATATTGAAATTTCACTTGACTTATAGAACAATTACATTTAGCGCCTGCAGATTTAGTATTATGCAGCCAGGCCCAGGTGCACATAAATATATTTTTGATTGCGTAGAGTAGGAGCTCTATCTCTGAATTTGAATTATTATTATTAATTTTTTTACTTATTTTTGTGCATACTTTTCAAAGTAAATTTCATAACTATATATTGATAATATTTATATTGACAGTTAAAAAAGGTAAATAGTATTATTTATTTTGTTTATTTATAAATAAATGATTCAAAAAAAAAAAAAAAAAACGTTTTAATTTACTATATTACAATAATAATATTCCATGTTCATCTATACTATAGTATTAAAAATACGTATATCAAAATTATCAAAAATATGGATAAGCGTCTTACTTCCTCTACTTTTTCGTACTCCCTTAATGAATATTATATTGTTTAAATATGTTTTGGATTGGATTTGTCCCAGTTTCGTTCATTTTTTAAATAGAATAAAAAGCAGAAAAAAACTTGTGGAAATTAAAAAAAAAAATAATAAAAAAAAAAAATAAATAAATAAATAAAAAAAGCAAAGTGTAGAATATAACCTGTGGTAATGCAGTGGACTGCAGTAAATAATAATATGAATACATTCATGGATAAATTTTGTGTGATTAAGATTATTAATCATGCTATTTTTCACTTCATTAAAAATAAAGTTTGATTTTTTTTTTTTAATATTTGTTAAAATTGCTGTCAATTAAAACGCACTCTTTCAAATATGTAAATATAATTTTTAAACAGTAAGATTTTCTCATAATAATTAAAAGAAAAGCAGCAGTTTATTTAGTATTTTTAAGTAACCTTTCTTAAATTTCTAAATTTTTTGTTACAGCTTGTACCAATCGAATAACAACAGATGGGGTCATTAGAGGAGCCCTTGCTGGAGACAAATGAGGAACAAGTGCCAGGAATGCATCAGGAACCCGAGATGGAAGTAGAGGAGCCACAAAGAACCCCAACTAAGAGATTCAAGGAAAATGCCGTGATTATTTCGATCAAAAAGATAAATTTGAAACATGCGTCAAGGAACACCAGTGTCCAAGGAATGGTGGTCACTAAATCTGCACTGCGTGCTGTCGTGCAAAGTCACGGAACCAGGGAGAACTTCAGCTTCACTCTACGTGACGACACAGGGGACATCGAAGTCATTGTATTCGGAGGGATAGACAATGAAGATTTGAATTTTAACCAACTTTTCTCTGATGTTGTTCTCAATCAATATTATCGTTTTTCTGACTGTACCATCATTACATCTGATAAAAAGTACAACATGTCAGGACATAAGTGTCAGTTGAGCGTCTCCATGTTCTCAACGTACGAATTAGTTGAAGATCCAGCCTATGTGGCGGCACCATTCGAATACCCTTTTCAACCCATCAGGGAACTCGACCTTCAGGAGGGATACCCTGCGAGTATCTTAGGAGTGTTGGTATTTCCTAGCCACCTTAAGGACAAACAGAGACAGGGACAACCGATCACGTTACGTGATATTGAACTAATTGACCAATCAGGAGGACGAATTGAAGTTGCTTTGTGGGAACACGAAGCTCGTCAATTTACATATGATTCCGTACCTCAGAATCCAGTGGTTGTTTATTTGTACGGCGCTCGAGTCAAAAGTTACAATCGCAAACTAAAACTGGACACTGCTATGAACTCCATGCTGCTGGTAAGACTTTTTTTATTACATTTTAATAGTTCGTTTTTTTTATTTTTTATTCTTATTAGGCCATGGCCGACCCGCCATGGAAGAACCCGCGAATCTTTTGATAGGGTTTCGGAAGTCTCGGGAGTGTAAATTCAGTATAAATGCAATGTAAATATGTAAATAACTAGGACAAGTTGTACCTCGCCTAGAGGTTTGATAGAAAAAAAATTATTATAAATAAATAAATATAGCAGTGTTAACAACATTATATAAAAAATATAATCTCTTTCTCTCTCTCTCTCTCTCTCTCTCTCTCTCTCTCTCTCTCTCTCTCTCTCTCTCTCTCTCTCTCTTTTTTTTAAAGGTGAACCCAAATACCCTTCAAGCTGACGAGCTGCGACGTTGGTTCGTATCAAGCTGCACTGTTTCAACGAAGCAGGTGAGAAATAATTAAAATTAAAATTTTTTTAACCTCTAAGTTTATAATATACATATATTGTTTTTAACAAAAATATATATAATACAGTAATAGAAATTATGGACAGTACAGTACATACAGTAGTTTCATGTAAGTTAGCAGTTCTCATGCATTGCGATCATCCGCTTTACAAAGCATTAAAAAAAAATAAAGAATTAAAATTAAACACACACACACACACACACACACACACACACACACACACACACACACACACACACACACACACACACACACACACAGAAATATACGACAATTTGAGTAGCTGCGTGGCGTCACTTCATATTTAGTATGTATTCAATGATCATTGTTAAAATTGTATTATATCTTATATTAATACACACTTGACATATTTGAGGTCAGGGGCGGATCCAGGAATTTTGTTTGGGGGGGGGGGGGGGGCGATCTCCCAGGAAATTAACCATGTAGGACCGGGGGGGGGGGGGGGGTAGTGCGCCGCAGGTAAAAAAATTATTTGGCTACGCCCCTTTTTGGAAAAAATTGCAAAATTAGTATGCCTTTGTAAAAATATTCTTGAATGAGGAAGTCTACACGAAGTTAACCCGTATGTTTGAATACGTCATTTGAAAGAGAAAAAGTAGTAGATAAACTTAGCATAGGCAATTACCTGGAAAATTAACGTTTTATTTAATAAAAGAAGAAATAAAATATTTCAATTCCCAACCCTTTGCCGACTGTGACGTCATTTGTTTACATCCGATTTTCAATTGTCTTCTGGATTTCATGCAAAACTGCTACAAATTCAAAAAATTTAAAGGCCAACGGCCACCTTTCAACATATGTTATCGTTTGAAATCCAGAAGACAATTGAAAATCGGATGTAAACAAATGACGTCACAGTCGGCAAAGGGTTGGGAATTGAATTATTTTTATTTCTTCTTTTATTGAATAAAACGCCAATTTTGCAGGTAATTGCCTATGCTAAGTTTATCTACTACTTTTTCTCTTTCTAATGACGTATTCATACATAGGGGTTAACTTTGTGTAGACTTCCTCATTGCAAAATTTTTGATTTTGTTAGTTCTTTTTTTTTTTTTTTTTTTTTTTTTTATGTATAAGCAAAAAAAGAAGTAAAAGTTAGACAAAATGATTTCTGAAATATTTTCTATTTTCATCTCTTTGTAAAATTATTAATGTTATTTCATTGAAAAAAAAAAAAAAAATCTTGACAAAAAGAAAGAGCAAAATTTAACTAAATTATTAATATTGTGTATATTTTATTATTATCAAATTGTTTCTTTTCTTTTCTTTTTTTTTTTTTTCTTTTTTTTTTTTCTTGATAAACCAATTTACTAAAATTTGTTTTGGGATTTTCAAAATTATAGGGTGTGTACGCAAGACATCATTTTGAGTGATTTTCGATGCTCTTCTTTAGCAATGAATAACATTGCTCAGCATAGGACAAACGTAGTTTTTGGCTATTTTCTTTGGAAAAATAGTTATTTTTTGGTCATTATTATTTTTCTTGCATACTTGAGGTTTTAATTCAACCTGTTAACAGCATCAATGCTCTCAAAAAAATTGCGAAGTATTTTTAAACTGCCAAATGTGCCATTTCCATATACCAGCCAATGTTATTTAGTACTCACTTATGACGTCGACTTTAACATGAATGAAACCACCCTATTATGATATTGTAAAACATAACTTATATTTGGATGGAAAAAAATTTTGAGATAAAAATTATAAAATTTACATTAAAGTATTTTTTTTTAGTTCTTATCGCGAGCAAAATATTTCATGGATGTCTAAGTATTAATAGAACTATCTCTGATATATTACCCTGATGACATGACAACTAGGGGATGTTAAAAAAATTACTTTTTGTTATATAGTCAGGATTCAAACGCTTATCCAGCAATAAAAGTTGCGCCGTAGGCGCATTTTTTTTTTTTTTAATGGACTAAATTTTATTTAATATTTGCTCATTTTTTTCCACCCACGTGGGCCGTTTGGGGAGGGGGTGTGATCGCCCCCCCCCCCCCATGATCCGCCCCTGTTTGAGGTCATCATATTATTATTCAATATGCTTTAATTTGTTGGCATGTAGTCTTGGTCATTTAAGACCATTAAATTTTCATGCAATAGTGCTTATTGGTGTTGAAAAATTATTGACAATTTCTATATTAGTTTTAGGCACGTACAGTACAGTACATATGTGTGTATAGTATGTCGTCTCATGTAAATATATCCAGCTTCGATGCACAAATTTAAAAAAATAATAATAATAAAAAAAAAAAAAAAAAAAAAAAAAAAAAAAAGAAAATGCCAAACAATGCTAAAAGGTTAAAGGATAGAAAATTAGGGGAACATAAACTTTTCCCCAGCGCTTAACCAACAATTGCAATGGACCACTTGCAATAAAATGTTTTTAATTGATGCAACAAGTAAGTGAAAACGAGTTTTCCATAAGAAATGCATTAAAAGTATTGCAAATTATGTTAAAAAGTTCATTCATTGCAAGTGGTACATTAAATAATTAAATTAAATTTATAGTTAAAATATTGCTTTATGTGAACAGGCTTTAAAAATAATTTTTAAAAAATACCTGAAAGAGCAATACTATGGGAGAGCATTTTACTTCCTTTATATATTTTTTTCTTAGTAAATCTACTATGTTAAAATATATATTAATTGCATTTGTATATCAGTTTTATTGTTTAATTTTTATAAAGTAATAAATAAAATAATAATACACTAGTGGGAAGTATTTGTTTCAAGAACATTTCTGCATGGAAAAAATTATAATAATGCATTTGCCGTGCAATACTAATAATATCAACACTTTCTTGAATAAATTATTTTACTGCAAATTAATTTTATGTTATCGTCGTGACGCCTCTCCCTTCATGACAATTTGAGATTAAATTATTATACTATAATGTTTGCAAATGATGTTGTTATATATTTTTTTTACTTATATTAATATTATACTATGTATTTATATTTATTAAAATAACTGTCAATTAAAATGCTCACTTAAAATATGAAGATATAACTTTTTTTAAAGCAAGATACTCTCACATCACCAATTAATTAGGGAAGTAAGCAGACAGCTTAATTACTTGCTCTGTATAATATTTATTCCTTCCTTATATATTTTTTGTTTTGTTTCAGATTGAACAAGTTGAAGAACCACAGATGGAGTTATTAGAGGAGCCAGTACCACAAGTGGTGCATCAGGAACCCAATATGGAAATAGCGGAACTGGTGCCACAATTGCATCAAGAACCTGAGATGAAAATAGAGGGGCCATTGCTGGAATCAAAGATTGAAATCAATGACGACCCGTTGCAGGAATCAGAAGAAGAGGACGAAAACGAAGAATCGATGGAACCACAAAGAACCCCAACTAAAAGATTCAAGGAAAATGCCGTGATGATTCCAATCAAAAAGATACATTTGAAACATCCGTCTAGGAACATCAGTGTCCAAGGAATGGTGGTCACTAAATCTGCACTGCGTGCTGTCGTGCAAAGTCACGGAACCAGGGAGAACTTCAGCTTCACTATACGTGACGACACAGGGGACATCGAAGTCATTGTATTCGGAGGGATAGACAATGAAGATTTGAATTTTAACCAACTTTTCTCTGATGTTGTTCTCAATCAATATTATCGTTTTTCTGACTGTACCATCATGACATCTGATAAAAAGTACAACATGTCAGGACATAAGTGTCAGTTGAGCGTCTCCATGTTCTCAACGTACGAATTAGTTGAAGATCCAGCCTATGTGGCGGCACCATTCGAATACCCTTTTCAACCCATCAGGGAACTCGACCTTCAGGAGGGATACCCTGCGAGTATCTTAGGAGTGTTGGTATTTCCTAGCCACCTTAAGGACAAACAGAGACAGGGACAACCAATCACGTTACGTGATATTGAACTAATTGACCAATCAGGAGGACGAATTGAAGTTGCTTTGTGGGAACACGAAGCTCGTCAATTTACATATGATTCCGTACCTCAGAATCCAGTGGTTGTTTATTTGTACGGCGCTCGAGTAAAAAGTTACAATCGCAAACTAAAACTGGACACTGCTATGAACTCCATGCTGCTGGTAAGACTTTTTTTTATTACAATTTAATATTTCTATTTTTGTTTGACTTTTGATTATTAATACAACGTCAACATCTTAGCTTGTATACAATGTATGTGTCTTTTTGTTTAATTAAAAAAAAAAAATAAATAAATAAAGAGTTATATTTTGATTGAAATCAATGACTTAATTATTGTTTATTTTTTTCAAGGTGGACCCAAAAATCCCTGGTGCTGACGAGTTGCGACGCTGGTTCATATCTAGCCGCACTGAAACAATTAAGCAGGTGAGAATAGTTTTTATATTTTATTTTACCTCTATTTTTATTATATTACTTACATTAACAAAAATTTACAATATTCACATAATGTAATAAATTATCATCATCCATTCTTCAAAAAAAAAAATAATAATAATAATAATAATAAAAAAAGGTAAATATACTGTATACTATGCAGTTTGAGTAGCTGCGTTACTCAATAATTATTATTCATTCCAAGTCGTTTGTCAAGTTTATATTATATCAATTTATACGCACTTAATATGTTTAAGAACATAATATCAATAATTTAAGCATAGAACTGAAGTTGTCAGCTGTAAGTAAACCTGTTTACTCGATGCAATATTATATTCAATATGCATTAATTTGTTGGCATACAGTAAAAATCGTTGAATATCATTAAATTTTCATGCAATGCAGGTTATTGGTATTGCAAATTATTAAAAAAAAAAACGTATTAACTTAAAACACACAAAAGTGTGTCAAGTATTTAAATATGTCCGGCGTCTGTTCAATATAGTTTTCAAAGAAAGAAAGAAGAAATAACACTAATATAATAACTAATAACATGACTCCACAATGCTAAATAAAAGAAAACTAAGGGAGCCTAAACTTTTTTTTGCATGCTTCACTTATAATCTCCATTAAATTTATTGCATATAATTAAAAATCTTACTTTATGTGAACAGATCTTAAAAATAGTTTCATAATAAAAATAAAAATTAGCAAGTCTGTAAGTTTACTAAAGAAAATAATTATTATACCCAATAATTTCAGAATTTACTATCATTTTGATTGTTTGACAATATCGTTCTTATTTTTCAGGCATAGCTGTCACCATTTTTGCAGAGTCAACCTCTATATACAATTTCATGGCACTGCGCACAGAGTACCGATGCTGTAGGAATAAGTTACAAACAATAGAAGAGAATGGCAACATTACGTACCTGTCTATCGAATGAGTAGCGAACAAACATTATAAAAATATTAAAAAATATAAAACGTTGTTTAATGTTTTCTTGTCTTCGTCTTCTTCTTCTTCTTCTTCAGCATTATTCACATGACGCGTAAATTTGACGTGCGTCGACGCGCGTCGACGCGCGTTACAAAGCTGGAACAATGTACACAAATAGAGCCGTTCACATGTAATTTTCAAAAACCATGTGAACGGCTTCATTTGTTAACATTGTTCCAACTTTGTTACGCGTGTCGACGCACGTTGACGCACGTCAAATTTACGCGTCGTGTGAACAATACTGTTCTTCTTCCTTCCTTCCTTCCTTTTTTTTTTTTTTTTTTTTTTAATCTGTGCACTGTGCCACGGTAGTCTAACAATTAACAGTTGCATTCCTACAGTGTCGGTATATTATGAAAAGACCAGGCTCATGGTGGAACTGTCTTGAGCGAGTGGAGGAAAACAACAAGATAAAATGATTTATGGGTGGTGTAATTTATATCGTATTACAACACTTGAAACCCGAAATCATTGACATAAAAGAAGTTCATTTTTTTCTGTCCCTCTTTAAAAAATTAAATAATATGCATTAAATTATGTTCTTTTATTTGTATAAATTTCTTAAATTCAATAAACATTTTATATTAATTCGCACAGAATGAATAGTATTTGAATAAATTAAAAAAACTTTGCAGTGAAATAAGCACAACTTATTATTGCAATCTGTATTTATTTTATATAGAGACTAAAAATGAATATTTTTAATATAATCTATAATCAAAGTTTTTTTAAAATTATCAAATCAATTTTATTTATTTAAAAAAAAAATACTATAAATCCAATAGTTTTACCTGATAGCCTGATACATTTATTTTTGTTTGTGTAGAGAGCTACTTACTTTACACTTGCAACAATTCAACTCCGCTTTTTTTTTTTTTTTTTTTTTTTTTTTTTTTTTTTTTTTACAATACAAACTGCATTATTATATATTTAATTGCAAGCTGCTTTTAATCTTACTAAATAAACGTTGCATGGCATTGTATTTTTTTTAATGAAATTGCTGAAGTTTTATTATCATTATTATAAGTATTCTAAACAATTATTTTTTTAGGTAGCAATTTTAGAGATTTTATTATATAAAAATTATTCAAGTATTACTGCAAAAAGGAATTTTCCTGGATAAATGATATCACATTTAAAAGGTTATATTAATTACTGCGCATTATCAATGCAGTATGCATTTTTTAAATTTTATTGTAATAAAATACTAAGCATAGTTACTAAAGGAAATTACATGCGCCTACTTTCCCGTCGTCTGATTACAATTAAATGCAGCGATGCAAGGTTATCCTGACCTACGCAATGCTAGAAAACTTGTGCTGGTAAGTAGTCGTGGCAAAATCTAGTCAAGATGTTATTTTGTTTTTATCGCGCTTATTATGGCAACAATAGTTGTTGATTAACTAGACTATCTGTAAAAAACAGGGAAGAGAAAGGAATTGAATAACCTTCAAATAATATAACTGCTAATAACAAAAATTAATTCGATCTAAATGGTTTGTGGGAGTAAAAGATTTTATTGACAGCTAAAAAAAGTAAAATTTTAAGCAAATTTATTGAACTTGTTTTGGATGGAATTTTAGTTATAATATTTGTAAGTAGAGATAGAACTTTTTAACATTGAAATCCTGATATACTTTATGCGATGTAGCATTGATTACAACAGCATAAATTAGCAATTACAAAAATATAATTTGATTTCTGAGGGTTATAAATTTGGTCTTTCTCTCTCTCTCTCTCTCTCTCTCTCTCTCTCTCTCTCCATATTTCATAATATAAGTTTAAAATTTCTGTACATGCAAAGCTCTATTATTAATTAAAGTAATAGTATTTTTAAATTATTATTATATTATTTTGTATTCAATATCCTATATAATCTCTGTTATCTCTAAGCGATTAAATGTGTATATTGAAAGAAATATTATATATATATATATATATATATATATATATATATATTATTTATCAAGGGCAATGAACTAAATTTCCATAATCAAGTTTGCAAATCTTTATGTTGCTTTATTTTAAAGTTGAAACGAAAGTTGCATTTTATGACGCAATCAATTGCGCAACACTTGGGTATGAATTTGAAAAAAAGTCTTAACAATTTCGTCCTCCTCCGCCTCTGCCTTCAAGGCTGCTGCGCTAGACCTTATTACTTTTCAAAAAAGAAAGGAGTAGTTATTTTTGCTCATTACTGTGTGAGTGCAGCTCTTGTGCAGTAGTCGCAGGGTAGCAGACGAGCGTGACATTTTTAGCGACGTTGTGTTATCATCTTTGATTGGCAGTGCGACAACGGAAATATGTTGAGTACACCAATTAAGGTAAGTTGTACTTCCGTTTCATAAAATTTTTATCCTATAATAATAAATAATGTTTGGGAAAAAAAAATGAGACCAACAGTTAGTATCATTTACGTCAATATGCTCAGTAATTGCGTGCATATAAAACTTTTTTTGCTTTTTTTAAAAGTATTATTATTTTGTTTTATCTCTGAACGTACAGTTACCATGAATAAAATTTTGCCTATAAGATAAACAGAAATATTAAAAAAGGCACATATTTGTTTTCTTCGATTCTACTACTTATGATTATGAATTTTTTTTTCTCCAATATAAAAATCAACCAAATATTATACTTTTCTGAACCATATAGAGTGCTTTAAAATATATATATAGTTATAAATATGTGTATAGATGAAGTTAATTAAACATTTCTTAATGACTTGAGCATTTTTCATAGTTTTAATTTAACAAGTCATTACCGAAAAGATTAAATAAATTAAAAAATATATTAACTGGATAATTTATAATAAGCAATTTTTTTATCATACATTCATCTCTTATAATGCTATATACGGTAATATAACATAAGTGACCATATGTTTATCATTTCCGCACTAAACTAAAATTCAATTATAAATTAAATAAAATGGATTTAATGTGATAAATTTAATCTTAATATATTCATTTTTCAACTTTTTATCATTATTGTCTTTGTTATTAACAATTAAGAGACATAGCTCTTTGTTCGGATAGTGAAGTTATAGTGAATTAAGTTATCATAGAGTAAAAATATATAGGGTTTGTTAAGCTCAAGGGGTTAAATAAATATGTAAATACCAAACAGAAAAACAATCTAGCAAGTTAACAACATGCTATATGCATATGAACGATAATATAAACACATGCACTTTTGAAATAATATTGACATTAGATACTGATGCAGCCATATCATATGACGGCCGGGGTTTTGCGAAGGTCAAATAATGAATAACAGCTTCCACATGAATATACTTTTTCCGTACAGCAAATTTTAATAAAAGTAAGCACTTTTTAATGCCAACACCTTTGAATCACATTATTTTTCACGTGAGAAAATACATAAATTTATAGACAATAATTACTTTTTTTATTATTTATACGGTTTTATTATGATACAAATTTAAAACATTGTGTAAATTATTGCATATTTGATGAAGCACCTCTAAAATTTAAAATCAGTACTTCCGTTTTATATTTAGTAAACTCTTCCCGAATATACTGTAATGCCTATATATATCCCGCCTATACATTGTAAGGCGTCACTAAAACAAGCGGACAGATTTATTCGGGATGAGTGTACACTCCCCCCGAATAAATCTCACCGTATGCGTTCAATTTTCCTCATATATTTAACATTTGGAGAGATTAACAATTCGGTCAGGTTTATTCGGGAGGAGTGTACATGACGTATAAATATTAGTTAGAATATATAATTACATTTTTAATTTAATTTAAAATTGAATCTATTTCTTATATGTATTTTTTTTCTCACAGAGTGCTCCTATAGAGAGAGATGATGAAATGATGACACCTCCGAAGAAGCTGAAACCTGAAGCTGATCTTCAAGTTACAGCGATTAAAGATATTATGTTATCATCGATATTTTCCCCTTCTAAAATTTGTAACATTGAAGGACTCGTGACAACTAAATCTGAACTTCACGTAGTTGTCAAACATAACGGAAACAAGGAGCTCTTCACCTTTACTATGCGTGACAATACTGCAGACATAGAAGTTGTGGTTTTTGAAACTACCCCAAACTTCTATCAATTATACTATAATATTTTCCCTAATAAATGCTATAAAATCACGAATTGTAGCGTCCAATATGCTGACACTCAATACTGCATGACGCAGAATAAATTTGAACTACATTTGAAAGGGTGTTCATCTATTGAACTCCTTGATGAGTATCATCAACGTGAATATTCAAACTTTGAGTATCCATTTGATCCAATCAATCAAGTCAGACACATTCAAGGAGTTTCTGCAAATATTCTAGGGGTTTGCACCAATCACGGTGAACTGCTGGTTAATGAGAGAGAGGGGCGTCCCATTATGTTACGTGAAATTATATTGATGGACCAATCTGGATCACACATTCAAGTTACCTTATGGGAAAATGAAGCACGTAAATTTGATACTACTTCTCTTCACCCTATTGTTTACGTGTATGGAGCTCGAGTTAAGGAGTACAATGGTCAATATCATCTGGGAACCGTCATGAACACCATGTTAGTGGTAAGTATATCTCTCTTATGAATTTAAATAATATGTTTTGAATAATTTTTCCATCAAATAAATTCATAATAATTAAATTATACAGAGTAAAAAGATTTCAATTATAAGTTAGATAATAATAATAATAATAATAATAATAATTATTATTAATTATTATTATAATTTGTGTGTGTGTGTGTGTGTGTGTGTATATATATATACATATATATATATACATATATAATAATAATAAAATATAGAAAATAATATATCAGTTTTTAATGTTACAATGAATTTTTTTTTTTTTTTTTTTTTTTGAAATAAATTTACTAATATGAAATATTTTCTCCTATAATAATAAGGCCTTTTTTAATATTTAAAAAATTTCTGTTCTCAGTTTAATCCCAACATTGAGGAAGCTCACGAACTCCGCCGATGGTTCATGACCAGCCGAAAAGTTGCTACAAAACAGGTAATCATTAATTGCTCTTTGTGAAGCAAATATTTGTTGATAGTTATACTTTGTCTATTTTTCTAACAATTCAATTTTTGCTAAATTATTTTCTTCTGGGGTTTTTCACAATGGAAAAATAAAATACTCATTAATAGTTTATAAGATCGTATCGTTTTATGTATCGGAATGTATAGTTTATGTATCGGAATTTAATATTTGCTTTGTTAATTTATTGTTTCAGGCATAGTTCTAAGAACTAAGTTCAATTTGAAATAATGAAATCATCTCGAAATTCCAAATTTGCACTTCTTGAACGGTACTGAACATTTCCAAATCTGACTGCCTGAGGTGAAAGACCTTCTCACAGATATGACTGCATGCACATGTTATGATAATAGGTAGTTTGAGGTACTATCTGCATTACATTCAGATCCATTTTATCAGTTAAATGTACTTTTGTTATAATTAAATCTTTTTAAAAATTTTAATAAAATATTGTGACGGATAAACTTATGTATTTTTACTTATTTTTTAAAACAAGATTATTTTTTTCACAATTTAATATATATTATGCATATAAATAAAGGAAGGTGTTTTTAGTGTATACAATTAAAAATCTATTTTCACAGATACTTATTTGAGGCGTCTCCTTCCCATGAAATTAGAACTATTTTTAAAGAAGAATAAAAACAATTACATACCTTAACCTTCTTCGAATTTCAGCAGACACTAATTGAGAACACATTTTACTAGTAATTATTTTAATAAATATGTAGACCAAAAAAATACATATAATCAAACTTGCAAGTTAAAGGCGTAGAACACCTTGAACAAAAAAGTTGTGTAATATCCTAACAAACCTAAAAATCAACGTTGATTTGGCCGGAGTCATTGATTTTTAATTTATTTTCAATTCGCAAAATGCCACTGGCGGTCACTGACGCTACAGCTTGCTTGTTTTACGCGCGCGTAAACCGGGCGAGCTGTGACGTTAGTGGCATTTTATGAATGGAAAACAAATTAGAAATCAATGACTTGCCAAATCAACGTTGATTTTCAGGATTGTTAGGATATTACACAACTTTTTTGTTCAAAATGTTCTACGCCTTTAAGTTTTATATATAAATGGTATTTAAATTTGTACTGAGGATAAGTCCACAACACATGCACTCACTTCAATAAGTCAAGTCAAATTGGGCTACGCAAGGTATTTTATATAGTAATATTGTTTTGGGAAAAAATGTATCAAAATATACTTAAAGTATTATTACTCATAGCTTTGAGTAGCTAGACTTTGAGCGAAAGGATATTGTAAGATATTTCTATCAAAATACCTAAGGATATTGGAAGTAACGGTTGTAGTACAATATTACATAATTTATTATTTATACGTGTGTGACGTTTGTGATTCGTAACTCGGCTTCAGTATAGTTTGGTAATGATTTTTTTTTATACGCTTTGCTTTTTTTTCTGTATATTAATTCTTTTCATATAAATAAAAATAATTATGATATTTAAATATATGCACATAATATAAACAATTTTTTTTAACTTCGCTCAATTATTTTTTTCCGTCAAAGTACCGCAATGATGAAAAGTGTCATACATATGCGGTGCAAATGTGCAAAATGTTCTTTTTTTTATATAATAATATGTTAGCATCAAAACCCGAAATTGACCCAAACTAGGTATTTTTGCTCATTTCGGCTTTTGGTTCGTCGCTTTTTGCCAAAACCCGAAATGCAAGTTTATTTCGGCTTTTGGTCACGAAATTTTGATCCATACTAGTTTTGAGCATTTCGCAAAAAGCAAAACCCGGTGTAAACATTTATATCTAGTTTTGGTCTTTGAATTTTGACCAGAACTAGTTGTGGTCAAAATAGAAAAATCAAAACCCGAAAAATGAACATTTCTCAACTCAGAATTTTATGCAATGATAAAAGACTATAATTATATTATAAATGCATGATGTTTTGGTATTATAATTGAAGCGTTAAAACAATGTATTTTATTATTTTACTTGAAATGCAAAATATATGTTCTGAAAGATTAATTTGATTAGAATGCGCTGATCAAAATATCTAAATCTTATGGCTATAGATACGGAATATAAATTGAGACAATACGAAAAATAAACTTACTGTTTGACCTAGCAATGGACCACTTGCAATGAGCGAACTTTTTAAAATAATTTGAAATTTTCTTATTACATTTCTTACAAAAAATAAAAAATAATGTTCCCTTGTTGCAACAATTACAAACATTTTATTGCAAGTGGTCCATTCAGTAATAGTAGTAATAGAGTATATTATTATTATTTTAAGGGGCTACTTACGATTAAATGTAAATTAAGAGCTATATATAAAACCACTAACCATGATCACTTATAATTTGCGCACCAATAATATACGGGTGTTGTGAACTTTTTAAATTCTAACACTTTCTTATCCTGTTTCTAACAAATATTATGAAACTATAAACCATGTTTTCAGCACAGAGACAAACAGTCAACTGAATATACGCACAAGAAATATTTTAAAATAAATTGTTATCACTGGATAAATTACGGTGGAAGGTGGACTTGAACTTTGAACCAATATAAGGGAAATTAGTCATAAGTCATATCATAATATATCACTCTTATTGTAAAATAAAATAAATATTTTTACTTTTTTATTTAACGTGTCGTGTTATCTCTCTCTCTCTTTCTCTCTCTCTCTCTCTCTCTCTCTCTCTCTCTCTCTCTCTCTCTCTCTCTCTCTCTCTCTCTCTCTCTCTCTCTCTCTCTCTCTCTCTCTCTCTCTCTCTTATTCTTATATAAAATAATTGAGTTGAGAAATGTTCATTTTTCGGGTTTTGATTTTTCTATTTTGACCACAACTAGTTCTGGTCAAAATTCAAAGACCAAAACTAGATAAAAATGTTTACACCGGGTTTTGCTTTTTGCGAAATGCTCAAAACTAGTATGGATCAAAATTTCGTGACCAAAAGCCGAAATAAACTTGCATTTCGGGTTTTGGCAAAAAGCGACGAACCAAAAGCCGAAATGAGCAAAAATACCTAGTTTGGGTCAATTTCGGGTTTTGATGCTAACATATATATATTATTTGATTTTCTATAAAGTCATACAAACTGCAACTTTTTATTTTTTATTTTCTTAAATATTGAATTCGTGTTATCCAAATCCAGTAAATTTATATATACATCAAAAGTAGTTAGAGTAAAATTAAAATGATGCATTAAAAAAAGGGGTTACTTTGAGGATATCTGTGATATTTATTATCAGAAGAGAAATAATTTTTACAAATAACACTAAATTATTTCGATCGATCAACTGTTCAAATTTATTATTATGGTTCTACTAATCAGCTGATATAATATTATATTTTATATATATATATATATATATATATATATATATATATATATATATAATATTGCTTTGTAGTAATACAACACATTCATATGGAATCTTCGCTATATGTAAATTTTTTAGCTATCTCCATTAGAATAAAATTTTATGTCACACGATTATTTTACCATTTAAATTTCACTGCAATTTTTTTCCTCATAAGAATAACATTGAGAATTTAGTGTCAGTTTTTGAATGGTAAATATATATTAACTCAATCGTGTTTACAGTACACAATTATCGCTAATTATTTATTTTATTATTATTTTGACAAAAATATTAAATATTTTTTGGACTAGGAAAAGCAATCCAGTTACAGACATTCTGTGTTATATTTTGATCTAGTTATTAATTTGTATGGTTTATTATTTTAATCAAACACTATAGCTGCTGTTGACTTGGTTATCCTGCTTCGTATTTCAACTAAAATGCTAACTTATTAAAAAAAAAAAAAAAAAATGTTTATAATTTTTTTCTTAATTATCATTATTTTAATTTCAATTATAAAAATATGCACGTATATAATTACAGTACTCATGTCAGTCCCATTACAGTACAAAATTAACTGCGCATGGATATTTACATAGAAATAGTACATAAAACAAAATTGTTAACAGCATATTATAACGTTATAATTATTGATTTAAAAAAAAATTATACTCCAATAGTTTCATAAATCCAGGTTCGGTAAAAGGCTACATCTGTGTAAAGAGCAGGCTGTCTCAGAAATTGTGAACAACCAAGGCCAAATGAAACGAGTCCACGCAGTTCTCCAGACACGGTTAGTGGTCCCCCAGCATCGTTCTGCAGTGTTAAATTATTTCTAATAATTTGTACTTTTGAGAGCAATATTAAAAAGTTAAAAAATATATGTAATAGAAGTTCTTTTGATTTTTTTTCTTTTGATACACTGTGCAAACTTTTGATTATTGGAACATTACCTGACAAGCATCCTCGTTATTTTCCCCTGGTTTCGAGCAGAGAGCACCAATCGTGACGTCATACGTTCTGTCGCAATCCTCGCGTGAAGTTACAGAAACCTCAGCCTTCTGCAGCTCGTTTGAAGGTACACCGCTCCACTAAAATTTGACATATTAAACATCTTCCTGCAGAGCTAGAATTTGTAAATTTAATAAATTTTGAAACTCAGGTGACGAGAGAGAAGTACGATTGTAAGTCTGTTTAGTTTTGAAAATCGTTGTCTTTTTTTATTTAAAGCCATAGACCACATAAAACAACATGTGCTTTTTAATGAATAAACACGAAATGGGATCTTCAAAACTGTGGATGAAATTTTTTACCGGAATGTTAATGTAGCCCCACGAGAGAGTGTGAAAAAACTGTAAAGTATGCAATTCGCATGAAAATTCGTGTTTATGACGTCAGAAAACATGCAAAAATTAGTATGAAAATGTTGTGCGGGTTGCATAAATTGAATTTTCTGATCACTGCTACGGGGCTACTGTTGGGTTTTGAGACAAACTAATGTTATTTATGTAAATCCCATCAAGTGTTTTGTGATATAAATGCTTATGTTTTTCTCTGGTCTATTCCTTTAAGATATTGATTTTAAAAAAAATCAGCAGGCTTATTACAACTAAATATCTTACCTCCGTACGTCCCCACCCTGAAACTATTGCTTTGGTTCCTTCCTCAGTTTCCACATAAGGTTCCGGTAAAGTTACCGGTGCTGTCAGATTGTCAAAAACAAATGGAGGTTCCACCTACAAATGCGGTGATCATTAATTGAAAAAGGTAAAGCTAAAGCTATTATACGTAAAAAAACATTTTATTTATAAAATGTATTTACAGGCTATTAATACTCACCATGATAATGGCAATATTATGATAATGAATAGTTGTAGGATCTCCTGAGTAGTTAAATGCTGGGTGTACAAAGAGGAAAATAGTTTGGTGGAAGTTGAGAGGGTCATGCATCAACACTGATCCAGATCCAACAGTCGTCAAATTCCTATGGAAGTAATTTGTTAACAATTATTTTTATACATTATATTATATTTTATATATATCAGAATCAAGATCCTTAGCTTAGTATATAACTTAGCTTAGGATTAGCTTAGCTTCGTTGAGGGTTGCAACTGACCAGAAAGTGCATGTTGCTGCTGTGAGGATGAACCGCTCGCTGATGATGACTCCTCCACAATAGTAAGTGTCATCCTCTCCTTGCAGTGACACCTGCCAGGGTACCTCACCTTCAAGTGCAACCCCACCTCCAGATATACGTTCTCCATATAAGTCTTCAGGACAACCTGTGTGGTACAACATTTACATATATGTACACACGACCACGATAAGAATTTTTACCATTCAAAAACTCTCGCTTATTTTGCAATGCTATTCTTATGAGAAAAACACACACTGAATTTAAATGGTAAAATATCTTATCGTGCTCTTGTGTAACGTGCATTATACTGTATAGTACATATCATAAAAGTATATTGTAATTACTACATTACGAAAAATCAATTTAAAAAAAATGATATTAATTTAAAAGGTATTTGTTTTAAAAACAGCTCAGGTCCACTTGCTAGTGTAATAATTATTTCGGTAATAAAATTAAGAAAATAGACCTTAAATTTTTCACCAAGGGGTAAAATAAAATATATTAATACAAACTCTAATTTCGTATATATTTCATATATTTTTGGCGCATCAAACAAAATAACAAATATAAATTCTACAGATGATGACATTAACTGTGAAGAATGAAATGCTTCAAATTTTAATCTATTTTTTATTTTATGTAGCATGATACTATACCTTCAAGAATTAAACAAACATTGCATAATATTTGTGTTTAGATATAAAATAAAAATAATAACTCTTACTACTTATTAGAGCAGGTAGAACAGCAAAACATAACAAAACTACATGCATCTTCATTTCCCTTCTCTTTAATATTTTTTTTTTGAAATAATTATAATGTATAATAATTTTATACGTTATCAAAAAATTATCACATAAAGTACTCCAAATTATGACCTTTAAAAAGTTTTTTTTGTTTTAATTATTTATATCAAACTCTCAATCAGCTATAAGTGCGTTACATTCATCGGTAAAGTATAAAGTGTTCAAGTTATTTTATCACTGATATTAAAGAGCAGTCCTTATGTTAATCAGGGATAGCAAAATTATAATAAATAATTTAGATAATTTTTTATTTAGATCATACATTGAACATTTTACCACAATTCATTCATAGTTTGATCAACTATGACAAAAACAATAACTATTTTATCACAAATTTTATATGACATCACTTTGCTATCATAGAGGAACACAACAAATATTGATTTTGTCGTCCTCTAAATGTTTCAGTCTTGTTTTACTTTGATTCGTGAGAGTACATGGTGATCAGCATAATGTGGATTTTCAATGGTTTATTATTAATTTATCTACGTCTTACCTTGATCAATGCAGACAACTTAATTTTACCAATACATATTCAGGTGTGTGCATTTTTTTTTTACTAAAATATTTGCAATGTAATTTTTTGATTTAGGAAAAAAAATTGTTGGAACGTAATCTGGGAGTATATAGGGCAAAATCTTTAATTTTCACAGTAATTCTAAAATTAACACAATATGGACATATTATTTTTGCACACTTGCATATGGGTATATTTTACTTTACAATTTTATAGGACTATAGAATAAGTTATACCTTGATTGGAAGTATGAGCACTTAATTATAAACATTATGTTATGTTATTAATATTATGTTTATTAGACGCTGAAAAAGGTGGACATTGTAAAAGACAATCAGAACGCTACTGATTCAAGGTGTAGTAAATGCATTTTTATTTATTTTTTCTATTTCTGTAATATACGATTTAAATAATAAATATCAACATCAAATTATTTTAATAAATATACCTAACGTTTGATAGGGAGGATGAGAAACCTATGACGTCACTGAAGCTGTCACGAACAGAATATGATAAGCCGATGAGCCACTTGGAACATGAACTGTTGACCTGTAATCTCAGGTGACGTATTTATTGATATTTATTGTGTTTGTTTGTTTGTTTGTTTGTTTGTTTGTTTGTTTGTTTGTTTGTTTGCTTATTTATTTATTTATTTATTTATTTATTTATTTATTTATTTATTTATTTATCTATCTATTTATTTATTTATCTATTTACTTAGAATGCAGATACTCAAATGGAAGCAGGAAAAGTTGCCCAGTTTTGACACCACTCCGCCAGCGGAAGGAATGAGCAGAGACCAAGTTCCGACGACGGAATCAAAATGCGTCACGTCAAGTGAGTTGGCGCGAGAATTCGCACAAATGAGGGATGAACTAGAGACTATAAGAACCAGCAAGCAGAAGACAGAGCAAGAATTGGAGAGATTAAGACTAGAGCATGATTTTCAAGTAAATAAACTTCAACATGAGAAACTTACAATTGAGCAGGAGTTGGAATTATTTCGTAAACCTGAAGAAAATTTGCTTGCTGAAGTGGAGAAAATGAAACAAAATTTGTATGAAGTTTTATCAAATCAAAGTATTCAACTTCATCAAGAAAATATTCACCTCATATTAAATAATACTCAATTTGGAACTGATAATTTAATTTTAAAAAACCGTTTACAAATGATAACTGAAGAAAATAATTTATTAAATGATAAAATTTTAGAAGTTATTCGAGAAAATGCTGTATTAAAAGAAAAAATTATAAAATTTGAGAATAACTCTAAAAGTTTACACTTGCCTTATGAAGATTTTGTTACTGCAATAGAGAAGAAGTTGCACAAAGATAGTAATAGAGAGATAGATGAATTGAAAACTCAAGTTACAAGCTTGTCGGAAAAAATTGGAAAAATTGAACATGATTTAGTAAATATTTCTGATGCGATAGGTCTACAAGACATTTTCATCGATCGTAAGGTATGGCCCTATTATTTAACATGTATAATTTTATAATATTTTATATTGTATTCTATGAATTTTTTCTATGTATTGAAGTTATATGTTTTTACAGGTTAATGAAGATAAGTGCAAATTAAAAGGTAAATAAATAATAAAAATATTTTGTAAAAGAGCAATTTATATTATAATGTAAAACATTTAGATATGATTTTTAAAAAAATGTGTATTAAATATAGTATGCAGTATTATAGAAATAATGATACACACTCTTATACATTGAAATTAAATTGCACAATCAAGATTGGCTATTGTTTTTTGTTCATAAAATTGAAGTTTTTTTCCTAAATTATAATTAAAATTACATTTAATATATTGTGTTTTTACAGTCTCCGCGTTATCACTGATTCTTATTGAAGATAATTATCACTTTCTAAGTCATTTTAAGGTAAGTGTGTAATTGGAAAAAAGTAATTAAATTTTTGTGAACGTTACATGGAGATCACTTCTTTACAGGCAAATTGGAACGAAGCACAAGAATATTGTCAGTCACGTGGTCTGCTATTTGATGATAACATGCCACTTTTCCTGGGATTTGCTAACCAAATCATGACTACTTTTCAATCTAAATATCCTCAAGGTTAGTAAAAATATAACTTGTCATTTATCTTAACCACTCTAAAATTATATTGGTATATATAGGTATATATTATAGTGTAGATATTGCGTATTTGTACCTCACAATTCACTGCAACATAGTTTTTATCTGATAAAAACATTTAAAAAGTCGATCCTTTTATTATTATTATTATTTTATAGCTCAACAATTTATCTGTATGATATTGCCAATGTACTTTTGTGCCAGTGTAATTTTACTTATTTTGTTTATTTATTTATTTTTTATTTTTTTACTAATACATGATTTAATTCATGAATAGAGTGAAGGAAAAACAATATAGCGTTTCACCAAACATATAAAATGTGACTGTTATTCCAATAAAGAAAAAATAAATAAACACACAGACTTATAATATTAATAATAATTGGAATGGTATTAATATATTATAATTTACATAAAAACAGTTATATACCATTAAGATGAGATGAAATAAACTTATTTTACTTCGTTTCCAAATATTTAAAATGAGATTTTAATAAAATAATGTGATTTTAAAATGACAGAACGTTAATGAATTAACATTTTTTTTTTTCATGTTATTTAGAAGTGATACAAGTGTGGGCTGGTCAACACAATCCAGGTGTATTACACACAGAGTACGACTGCAAACAAATCAGCCTCCCTTGGCTTGGACTAAGAAATGCAAGAACAGACTGCAGTAAAAGACTTCATTTTTGGTGTCACATGCCAATCTCAGCTTGCAATTCTTAAAATGATCTATACATGCATTGAAATTTATGTTAAAGATTGCTAATATTTATAAACTTATTTGTAAAGTTTTCTTTATATTATAGCATTTTTTCAATGTCAATAATTAATAAAATATATATTATAATTAATTAAAATGATTCAATCTTTGTTGCGAGTTCCTATATAAGAAAACAAATACTTTTGTTTTAAACAAATTTAGGAGCGTTTGAAGTGCTTTAAGTTTTAAGTCTAATTTGTAAATTTGGTTTTGAACTTTTATTTTACATATTTCGTAAAGCTTTACCATGCGAATATATTTTCTTTTTCTTCTTTTTATTATTATTTTTAATAGAAATTTATTGATATTTATATAATTGCATATATTTTATTAACACAAATTTATTACTATGTTTGAAACTATGAATCAGACAACTATTGATTATTTTGAGTTTGGACCACACAGTTGAATGTGTTTTTCATTTTTACTCTTATCTATACGTTTATTCTGATAATTTAGTATTATCTTGACAAATATGTTTAGAGATTACTTATACAAAAGACAAGAAGTAAATTAAGGCTTTCAAGTAGTATTCAAGTTCAAGTATAAGATGTCGATTACACGTTTGCCAGAAATAATTCGGAAGAAGCGAGATGGCGAGGAACTAAGCAAGTCAGAAATACAAGCTTTTGTAGAACAAACAGCTGCTGGAACTGCACAACAATGCCAGATTGGTATATTTAAGATTTAATTTACATATATGAAAGGTGCATTCAATGCGCAGCAAATGCTAAAATAGCATTGTTTAAAATGGGAAAAATTATTTTACTGCGCAAAGTTATAAGAAATTTAAGAATAGATGAATGCACCTTTATAAAGCTGATAAACTTTTTATTTATTGTTTAATTAAAAAAAAAAAAAAAAAAAAAAAAAAAAGGAAGTGGATTCTATGTATAATATATGGAAAGTATTATATTCAAATATATATACCAAATATATTTAGATCTTGCTCACTGTTTTTATTATTATAGAACTTAACACATATCAGATTTATCATATTGTATTATTATAATAATAAATGGTTTTTATTAGAGACCAAAAAAGGTACAAACCCACTTACATGGTCCTCTGACTTTCTTTAAACAATATTCACTATAGTCAGAGTTTTTCTTCATTATATTTAATATACACAATTAACAGAATTATTATGACCATATAGTAAGCTAGTTTGATAGTGTATACTAATCTTTTCTATATAGGTGCAATGCTGATGGCTCTATATATTCAAGGCATGTCAGAAACAGAAACAATCGATATGACCTCCGCATTGATGAAGTCGGGTATGTGTTCTTTTATTATTTAATTAATTTACTAACAATATAAAGTTTCCAAACTGCAAGGCATATTTTACTAACAACAGTTGCAAAGGGGTGGAATGATTAATTATTATCAATCTTGCGACTTAATAAATTATTATTTACATTAGGGCGCTTCTAAGGAAATATATAGGGACTCAAGTTTATGTTTATTACTTGCATATGAAAATTACGTGACCATGCATTGCAACCAGCAAATTTAAACTTTGCCAATGATGTACTGTATTATGTAGGTGAAGGGTTGCCGTGGCCAAGTGAGTGGCACGATGATTTGGTGGACAAACATAGCACGGGAGGCGTCGGAGACAAAACGTCACTACCACTAGCACCAGCGCTGGCAGCATGTGGACTCAAAATCCCTATGCTCTCAGGTAGAGGGTTAGAGTTCACCGGAGGAACTTTGGATAAACTGGAGTCTATACCAGGTAAGCACCATATTATGTAGTTTGTGCACAATAGTGTGCTACGAAAAAAAAAATACGTGGAAACATAAGAAGAGCATGTTGTATGCCTCAAACCATTAAAACAAGTCATTATTTGTAATTATTGATGGTTATGTAAAAATTCATAAAACATTTTTTGGATTTTATTTTTCTGTTCATTCATTTTTATTTTTAAAAATACTGATCATAAAAATGCTAAAATGTGTATTTCCCGCAGGATTCTCGGTTCAACTGGAGTTCTCACAAATGGAGACGTGTCTCCGTGAGGCTGGTTGTTTCATTGCTGGTCAAACTGACTGCTTGGCACCCGCAGATCGCGAGCTGTACAAGCTGCGTGACGTCACAGCTACAGTGGACAGCGATGAATTGACCGTAGGTTTGTGGTGCTCGTATTTATAAAGGAAAAACAATTTTTTATATAATATTGGTTATATAATGACTGAGCAAT
Source organism: Ecdyonurus torrentis (assembly GCA_949318235.1). Lineage (NCBI taxonomy): Eukaryota > Metazoa > Arthropoda > Insecta > Ephemeroptera > Heptageniidae > Ecdyonurus > Ecdyonurus torrentis. The sequence continues at coordinate 19,973,039 of OX439131.1, forward strand.
AAAAAATAATCATACGCATTGTAACAATGTACATTGTAACAACCACAACACAACTGCATAAACTTGCTGTTACCAACTTAAGTGTTATATAAAAAAATCATATTTATTTCTATGATATAAAGTACTGATTATCACTTTGAGCACTATAAAAGTATGCTCATTAGGTTGAATTTATTATAATGGGGTATATATAAGTACGCAGTACGTACTTTATTCATGTAATTTCTATACACAACTAATGTGTAGATCATTTTAGCTTCTTATTACTCACTTTAGCCGACAACAAAGACAAAAAATAAATTCATTCTATACTAAATTTACTTGCAGCATCAATCGTGTCCAAGAAAGCAATAGAAGGAATTTCAGCACTCGTGATGGACATCAAGATCGGACGTGCTGCTCTCTTTCAAACAGAAGAACGAGCCAGAAAATTAGGACAGCAACTTGTAATATTTCTATAATCCTGAACTAAAATTAAAGATTATTAAGTTTTTAAGAGATAATAATTTAAGGAAATTAATACAAAAATGTTAAATCTTTATTTATAATTATTGGAATTTTTGCATAATTTCATTTTTCACATTAATTTAACTGAACTTGATCATCAATAATAATTTTGTTTTTGTTAAAAAAAAATGAAGCTTGTTAATTATTTTAGTCACGTGTTGCTGAGGGGCTAGGTGTGCGAACTCACGTGTTGTTCTCACGAATGGACACTCCCCTGGGGAGGGGTGTGGGTAACTCCCTCGAGGTGGCCGAGACACTTGAGTACCTGAGAGGCGGAGGACCTTCGGATTTGGCAGAGCTCGTCACCACGCTAGGTACAGACCATCGTGATATAACCTTTCGCTCAATAAACATACACAATATTTATTGTTAATAGAGTTAAATGCGAAAATCAAATTGTAATTTAAAGAAAAACTAAAAGTTAAGTAAAGAAGTAAAGTTTAAAATCAATATTTTTTCCCTGTCTTTTTTTTTTTTTTTTTTTTTTCTTTTTTACATGTTATTAATTTGCACATTAAGTAATTTCATCTCATATACTGAAACATTAGGAGGAGAGTTGCTATGCATGAAAGATCGAGTGAAGACTTTGGCTGAAGGTCAGGCTATGATCATGGAAGCTGTAACATCAGGGCGGGCTCTGAACCACTTTGAGAAGATGCTCAAGTGTCAAGGGGTTGACAAGGAGACTGCTCAGCGCTTATGTTACGGGGACATGTGGAGTGTTCTTCCTCGCGTGCCTGCAGAACAAATCACTTTACTCAACTCGGAGAAATCAGGTAAAATAACTTAATAATTTTAACTATAATTTACTATAAATACATTTCCTTGATATGAATAGCTGAATTAATAAGTATTTTATTTTTGGAACTGCTAACATATTTTCCATGTTAAAAAAAGTATATAAAATACATACATTTTTTTTTTTTATCATTTCGGCATTCAGGTTTTGTTGTGGACATATCTGCTCTGGATATCGCACGAGTTTGCCAGGAGTTGGGTGCAGGTCGCAGTTGTGCAGGTCAGCAGCTTGACCTGAGAGTAGGTGTGAGACTGCTCGTGTCTGTGGGAGACCGTGTGACTGCAAGCAAGCCGTGGCTGGAGGTTCACCATGCCTCACAGTCTCTGGACTCTGCTCTGCAAGCCAGACTGCAGTCTGCACTCAGCATCACGTCCAAGAGACCAAGGAATCAGTCCAGAGTCATAGGCTTTATGTAAAACTGTAAGAAATTCTTCTCTCAGTTAATAATTTCATTATAAAATTAATTAAATCTATTTGTAAAATCACTAAATAAAAATAAGTTTTTGAACATTTCAATAATTAACTTATATTAATCAATAAGACTTTGTTTTCTTTAAAATTTTATAAATTGTATAATAAAATTAGCAGTTTAATAAAATTCAAGTAAAAATCTTAATTTAAAAAGTGCTATTTTTACAAGTTTTATATTAAAGATTACGCACACAACATGAGTGTAATATAATTTTCTTTGCTTGCCTAAATATTTATTTGATAATACAAAGAAAATTTAATTTAAGTGTATTTTAATTTAATATCTGTTAAAAACTTGCTATATATACTTTTTCAATAAAATAATATTTTTTTAAAGTTTGTATATAAATAATACAATGATGTACTGCAAAGTTCTATACTATTCCACTAACAAGAAATTACTTATTTTTACAGTAATACAACAACATAGTATGAATATATGCTGTATAAATGTAAATAAATATTTAAAAAAAAAAGTTGAATTAAATTTATAGAAAACATCACATTAAATTAAAAAATTATGAATTATTTAAAAAAGCATACAAGGAAGAAAAAAATTAAATAAAATTTCTGTTAATTTAAAACTTATAACTGACTGTACTGAAAAACAATTTAGCTCAATCGAAAGGTTTGTAATGTAGTTTCACCTAATAAAACTCATACTGCATAATTTTTAAATATTTATTTTATCATTACTATATTATTTTTGCTTTGTGCAAATTCCTATTGCACAAGATAATATTTCATTTTTATCGCCTTGAACTTCAGTGACATCGGGTTATCATAATAACTTCAAGCTGTTTTCCTTATATGAGTTGCAAGCTCCCAGTGTAAGAAGTTGCTGTACCACGGTAACTGCGCAATGTTTCCATTACTGCTAGCTTTTCTACTAATACTCTCGGGTCTCGAACCATCGTACACCCAAGATCATCCTGCTTCTGAGACAAACAATGACAATTTTGGAGAATCAACAGTAAGTGTAATACGTAATATTAAATATATCATATATTTGGTATATATTGTTATAGAAATCCATGCTTTATGAAAAATACAGAAATATAATTTACCATAATAATAATAATTTTTTATCAACATGCACAATGTTGTCTATAACTTTTATTTATTTTTTCTTAATTTCAATGATTCAAAAATAGACTGGGTTGATAAAAAAATATATGATGTGCATGTCTTCACTTGTATAATTAGTTACAGTATAATATAACTAAATGAAATTAATTTTAATTTAAAAAATAATTTAAATTATTTTTTAATCTTATATTTATTTGGGTATATTAAGAAATATTAAACTGTTATTATATATTTCAACAGAAAAGACTTTGAGCTTGAAATCGAAACACAGTCATGTTCTTATCATCGAAACATGAAATAATTTTTGCTCTGCTGTGTCATCAAATCACAGTATACAGTACATCATCATGTCAATAGGTCAACGTTTAGACGTATCTAGGCTTCTCTCATTATATTGATAAATAACAACAAATATTAGCATTGTATAGTTAACAACGAGAGTATATGATGTGCTATACATATACTATTGTATATTATTATGATGTTGTATGTTTCTCGTTACATATTATGAGACAGTGTGTGAAGTGCGAGAATGCGCTTCGAAACCATACTATAGCAATAAATAACACTGCTCAGCATAGGGCAAGCATCGTTTTGGGCTATTTCGTTCGGAAATCGGGTAATTTTTTATTGCTATTTTTTTTTACATCCTTGAAATGCTATTACAAACTATTAATAGCATTAATACTTTCAATATAATATTACTAAAGTTTTAAACTAGCAAAATGTTTCATTTTTCCATACCAGCCCATGTTATTTACAGCTCACATAATGGCGTCAATTTTTATATCAATTCAAGCATCAACACACATCACATATGTATACATTAATGTTAGTTCTGGATGTACATTTATTTATTGTATAAATAATGACATAATGACCATCAATGTGTTTTTTTATTGCTTCTATAAACTGGCTGTATTTATATATAAAATAAAATTGAATTTAATAAATTTTAAAGTTTCAGAGATGAGATGAAGGGTAAAATTTTATAAATAACATTAATTAATAACATAAGTTATTGATATTTATTTTTTAAATGAAAGTTTTAAAAAAATGTGACTTAATCTCAGGATGCATTTTTATTCTTTTCAACATTTTAATTATATAATATTGGTTTTTGAGTTAAGTTTAAAGAATAATAATACTCGGAAAATGTAAATAAGCCATTATATTATTTGTCCTATGGGTTAAAGAAACGTTTGGTGGAAAAATACAACAATTTAGAATTAGGTCCTTGTAAAAAGAAACAGCATATTAATTAAAAATTATTCTCTAGTAGTATATTCAACACATTTTTTTCATATCTTGTAGGGCATAATATTCTAGAAAAAAAAAGTTAAAATTTACGAACGCGCTAACAAACACACATATTTATAATCTCCACACGTTTGTATTTCAGGCTGAAAGTCAGCGGTTGACATTTGAACAGTTTTCATTGATCAACCAGTTAACAAGAAATAATTCTGATTTACAAAAAAGGTAAGTTCTCTATATTTTGTGGTATATATGTTTTAAAATAATATTTGTTTATATTATTGTTGAAATTAAATACACAATGATGTATATTAAAAAAAAAAAAAAAATCACAAACTTAAAATTTGTAAATTAAACACATTGCACTTTTATTACTGTAGGGGTCAGCAATATAAATATATATATATATATATATATATATATATATATATATAACAAAAGTTTTATACAGCATTGTTTAACCCATGATTCAATTTCTAAAAAAAATATAAACTGCCATGTTCAGGATTCAAGTTCTGGACCACGAATTGATCCAGTTCAACAGAAGTCTTTCCATATTGGAGGAAAGTCGTTCTCTGCATGCCGTGCAGCTGCAACGACTCAGCAATGAAAAGAAAATTGCAGTCGATAATTGCCAACACAGGTAACAGCAAATGCAATAATATATAATATAAAGAAAATATTAAATTAGAAATGGTTAAGAATACGGGTTCTTGCAAGATATAATTATTTTACCTCTTTTTATCAGCATCAATTAGAAATATTTAATGTTTTGGACAATAGTATGAATTTATAAAATTATTTAAAAATATTTAGTGTATGTATAAATGTTGTTTTACCTAAAATTGAGTTCCTAACTTGAAATTATATTTTTAATGATATTTCAGGCTGAAACTTGAACAAACCAAAGCTGAAAACGCTGCTGCATCATTAAGTATACTGAAAAAGTTACAAGAGTCCCAAGATCAACAACATCATGGTGATCACGTCATAGAAGCCTCTGATCCTGTATTTAATTGTATAGAGGAATCAGAATTTAATCGAATAACACAAATAAACAATGCATCAAAATTTGAAATACAGACGTCACAGAAAGAAATACTGAGACTAAAATCAGAAAAACAAACATTAGAAGAATCAGTAACTTCATCAGAAAAAATAATTACAAGATTAAGTAAAATGGAACAAGTAGTTGCAGCTGAAGTTTTAAAACTTAGAAAAAATATTTTAGAATTAATAGAATATTATATGAATGAAAATAGAAATTTAGTAGAAAGACATGCAAAAGAAACAATTGAAATACAAAGAGAAATTTTTCAATTAAAAGTAAATAATAGTGCCTTAATTCAAACTATCAATAATTTAAATTCTAATATTTCTAGAACACAACACGCTGCTTCATCTGAATTATGTAATGATATAATTGAAAAGTTAACAGTAGAAAATAATCTTTTAAGAGAAGATAAAGTAAAATTAATACATGATATACAAACATTAAATCAAAATAATAATAAATTATTTAAAGAAAATAATGATTTAAAATATGGTATTATTACTCTGGAAGATAATGTGAATGGAGTGAAGAGAGAATTGGAAAAAAGGAGTGCAAGCGAAGTAACTTTAAGATCACATAATCAAGAACTGCAGACAAAAAATACAGAATTACAAAATAGTAATGAGGATCTTGTGAAACAGATACAAACTATGACACAAAATAATAATGAAATGCAACGTTCTTTACAAGAGAAATCAACTGTAGAACTTGAGCTGAAAATTTTACAGGAACAATTTTTGAAGTATAAGAAATCATGCTTTAAAATTGTTTACTGGGGTTGATGTTTGTAGGATAAAAGATAATGCCTTTGATTGGTGGCTATAGAATTTTTATATATCCGTCTTTATATATCCGACTTTACGGCAGTTGTAGTTGCATAAATTACCGACGAGTTTGTCGTTATTTTACACCAAACTTTGCTAACAGTGTATAGTTGCGCACAGGTACCGGGTCTTTAAATTTATCCAAGAATAATCTCTTATCAGTGGGCCTTCTGTCTGTATACGTTATTTTAGCTGTATCATTTGATGCTAACTTTTACAGAACATTAAAAATATAGTATAAAAATAATATTAATATCATTTTTTAAATCAAAATGCAACTTTGTAAATTTGTATTTTAGAGAAATTCATATTTATTTTGTTAAGTGTTGTTCTCACATTGAAATATATATTCTAAATATACAATAAATTTGTTTGCATTCTCTATTATACTTCAGTCTTAAAACACATTTTTGAATGTTCTGCAATTAGTTATTTTGAATGGTGCGAATATTGGTCTGTGGGAAATAGCCATTATTTTAGAACCAATGCAACTTTATATCAATCTGTTTCTATTTGTTATTGACTCTAGCCATTATATATAAAATTAAGAATAAATTTCTGTTCGCCTTCTTGAAATGATGTAACTTAATTGTAAGATTATATGCTTGCATGATATTGTATATACACTCACAATTTTTTATTGTCAATAAAAAGACGTTTTTCATTGTAAATAATTATTTTTAATAGAAAAAATACATACTTATTTTGTAATAACAAAATCAGATAAACCAAATCAAGTCACACGAATAAGTAGATTAATAAAGTACTTTAAAAAAAAGTCAATTTAATGCAAAGGGCTTTTTATTTCAGTAATGGATAAAAAAGAGCCACCTCGTCAAAATACTTGGATGTCGGCTGTCCACGCATGCAGTTTTCTGTGGTTTCCTGCATGCACCACCCTGTCGAATGACTGGGCAGTTCCTAATTATAGGCCACAGCCGCTACCTTCCAATCCTTTCTACCAACACTCTACCTCTTCCTTCTACATCCTTTCATCCCTCAAAGGGTAGATCAGTTTTAACATGGGCGCTTGCACCTTTCCTGGCTACCTTCTGTCACTGCTCAACGGTCCTCTTGAATACGGGGGCTTAATAAGACATACAGTAAAATAACAATAATAATGTTATTAAATTTGTTTAAATTTTATATATATATATATATATATATATATATATATATATATATATATATATATATATATATATATATATATATATATATATATATATATATATATATATATATATATATATATATGAAACAAATAAATTTTGTCTTACCTTTAAGACGTGGACTATAACTCTCGCTGATTTAATAATTAACACATATGTTAACATATGTGTTAATTATTAAATCAGCGAGAGTTATAGTCCACGTCTTAAAGGTAAGACAAAATTTATTTGTTTCATATGAATCCTCGCTCGAAGTTCAAAGTCTCTCATATATATATATATATATATATATATATATATATATATATATATATATATATATATATATATATATATATATATATATATATATATATATATTTACTGTATGTCTTACTATAAGCCCCCGTATTCGAGAGGACCATTGAGCAGTGACAGAAGATAGCCAGGAAAGGCGCAAGCGCTCATGTTAAAACTGATCTAGCCTTTGAGGGATGAAAGGATGTAGAAGGAAGAGGTAGAGTGATGGTAGAAAGGATTGGAAGGTAGCGGCTGTGGCCTATAATTAGGAACTGCCCAGTCATTCTACAGGGTGGTGCATGCAGGAAACCACAGAAAACTGCATGCGTGGACAGCCGACATTCAAGTATTACCTTGGATGCCTGGCCCAGGCTTGGCCGACCTTTGCAACTCAGTAGCATACACACAAGTCAAGCCACACCGCGAACCAACATTCCACACCATGCACAGGTGACTCTTCATGAAAAGACCCTCTGCAGGTATCGAACGCTGGCCGACGGCATGGAAAACAAGCATGCTAACCGCTGCGCCACAGGGCCGGTTGAATTCAAATTTCAAAAGAAATTCTAAAAACAACAATGGTTAATGTATTAATTTGAAATTTAATATACATTTTTGGTTGATATTTAAAGTAGCTTGAAGCGTCACCTATGATGCACACCCACGACGTGTCTCCGAATTCTGAACAAAACATTTCACCGATGAATTTTGCTCGTTGCTAGAACAAACGCAGTTAAACAATTAAGTACATACATAATTTCACATTTTACGCCAACAAAATTCTATGTGATATAAAATATTAATTTTAAATGCAGATAAAAATGATATTTTTATTAAAATTATATCGACAAAAGAGAGAATATATGTATTTATAGAAGAATTTTAATTAACAATGAACATCAACGTTATGTTTCGTTATAAAAAAAAAAAAATCTTTATTAAAAATATTTTTAAATGTAAAAATTAAAAAATCAATTTGTTTTTGCTGTTTCTTTGATGTTCTATAACGATTTCTATATTTGTATTAAGGCAGTATGAAATAAAGTTTCAATTAAATTTTAAAAGTTCTAATTTTTACCTCATCCTCGTTGTAATAAATATTTGCAAGAATAGCAGAATCAATAGCAAATTGAGCATCAAGAGGATCCATTTCATTTGCTAGTATCTTGAAATCAAACTTGCCAAACTTAAATACATTTCTGAAAACACAAAATGAACATGTAACTTTTATTAAGTTATATAATTACCTAAATTATGTGCATTAGGCTTCTTTTCTTTGGTCAAAAATTCTGAATGTTATGGAATATATAGTTTTAATAAATAGAATTCAATGATAGTAATGAAATTTGCAACTAACTTACCCGTTTTCAAATAGCCAAGTATTTGTTACGGTCTCTTCTCTTGTACGACGTATGCGTTCTTTACTTTCTACAATAATAATAATAAAATATTAATAAGATATATAAAATACTAAAATGCCTTTTTTTATGTTACTATAAACTAAACTATCGTCAACTTGATATCAACAAGTTTATAATCTCAAGAAAATATTTTGTATATTATAGTCACTTACTTTCTGCGTAAATAAAAACGTATTCTTCATTATTTACACATAATTTAATAAACTTAGCTGATTTAGCTGATTTAGGGAGTTGATCGCTAATGTCGCACTTCCAGTTATAAACATCACCATATTTAGTTGCAAATTTGTAGCATATGAAATCAGCACGATCCTGAAAATACAATTTTTTCAATAAGATACATTTTATTTATATAAAAAAACTATTATATCAATATTTTTAGTTTTTAAAAGTCTAAGATAATTTCTCTGGGTTTTGAAATTTCAAACTATAGCAATATCTAAATATAGCTCTGATGAATAACAAAATACTCTGCTTCATGCTATACTGAAGCGAACCAATTGATGACGAATAGAATACAAAAATTACAAAATGCCATTGCATGTTTATTTTTTCTAATAATACCTTCATCTCTGAGCTGCTTTGATAGTATGTGTGTGCTAAAATCACGCAATCAAGTGCCAATTGAGTAAAAGAACGTACGTGGAGTTCATTATCCAGTATCATAACTCTGACTATAGGTGAGGATCTTCAAAATAGAAAATACAAAAATATGGTTAATTATATAGTTAATAGTTTTTTTATAATGATCACAATTTTCAAGATAAATATAAGTTTTGTTTTTAATATAATCTGTCTATATACATTGAACCAAAATTTAATATTTTACCATTTAAACTCAACGAATTTTTTTTCTTATTATAATAACAGTGCGAATATTTAGCTTGATTATAATATGGTTAGTTAAAAATTAAATTATTTGATAATTCAAATGTATTTCTTCTCAATCAAATATAAAATAGTAAAACAAAAGAAAACACTTTTATAAAACCAATATTAAAGTTTGAATAAAATTAACTAAAAAAAAAAAAATAAAAATAAAAAATAAAAGTTTATTAAGCTATTTGAAATCAGAATAAAATTCTAAGTCAGTATAAGATACTTTTTGATCAGCTACTTTTAATTAGTGCTGAATGTGTAAAATATATTTTGACTTTTAGTGCTATTAGAGCAAAAAAAGGGACAAACTTACCCATGTGACGTATTTACTGCATTGTAGTCAACGTCTACCAGACATTGGAATATTTCAGTCCGTCTACGAATTTCCCGTTGAATTTCAGTTTCATCATTTGCCATTTGCCTGCTGTGATGCAGGATCTTAAATATATATTATATAGTATTTTCTTTCTATTTTATATGATAGCTTTTGAAAAAACACGTACAAACAATGCAGCTAAATGAAAAAAGAATAACAATAAAACATTTCCAAATTTTTTATATAGTAATGAGAAGTCTAATAGCAAAAAGTCTATTACCTGGGAAATTAAAAATAGTTTTGAGAATACTGTTCAAAATAGCAGATATGCAAATCTGCCTTTTATTATTATTATTCTATTTATTTAAAAAAAAATCAATTATTCTGATTGCTCTTTCTAAAGACTCCCCTCTACATCACGTAACAAAAATACTCCAATATTTCATTCACGAACATAAGATTATAATGTCACTATTATAGTACATTGCTGGCAGTCTTACACAAATTTAGTCTTCAGCCGAAGATTGTATTATAAGACTTCTATACTTATTAAAGATTAAAAATATACTATTGAATAAATATGTGAATTTTACATGTTTAAATTTAAAATATTTTGCAAAATTAATCAAAATAAATATATGGGGTCTCCTTTTATTATTTTTTTAATATATATATTTTTTAAAGTTAATTACCTCAGTATACCGTTGAAAGAGCTAGCTGAAAAAAAAAAGTCTTAAAATTAAAACTCCTAAACTGTTCAATCTGCTCAAAAATCCAGTGCAAGATCTTGTTTAGGATCTTGCATGATCTAGCGCAAGATTTTAAAAGTTGTCTTACAAGATCTTGTCCAGGATCTTTTACACACGAGACTCTTAATTTTTCTTGCAAGATCCTGTGCAAGATTTTTAGGATCTTGTGCAAGACGTTCCTGCGCAAGATTCTAACATTTGTCTTGCAAGATCTTGCATGACCCTGTGCAAGAAAATGCAGAATACAGTGCAAGATGATGCAGGAGCCTGCAAGAAATCTTTAAAATTTGTCTTGCAAGATATTGCAAGACCCCGTGCAAGATCTTGCCCAGGATCTTGCAAGAATCCAGTTCTTGCGTGATCTTGCAAGATATCCTGCGCAAGATTTTTGAGCAGGCGTTGTTATATTATTATATTATACATTTATTTCTTTATGCTTATCATCATAATACGTTTGATATTTTACTCAACGTTACTTCAAACCCTTAAACGACAAACGATAAAAACTTTTTTCTTCGGAAAATACAAACTATGATATGTACACACAAATTTAAATGAGGATTCCTATTTTAAGGAGCCGATCTAATCAAGGAAAAAGAATAATAAATATGCTGCTTTATTATTTTTTGTTTATTTTAAAACATCCATTTCTCACTTCTTATCACTATAAACAAATAATAATATATAAATGCAATAAAACTTCGTTTCTTTTGCTACACTACTTATAACACACACACACACACACACACAATACATTTTATCAATAATTTCAAAATTTTCATTATTTAAAATATGGAATAAAATGAATGCAAAATAAGCGGAATATTATATTATATATATAATTAAATTATTAAACACATGTATGCATTAAAAAAACATTAAATAACAAAATTTCTCCATAATCTCTCCGTATATAATGAAAATCGCAAACAAAAAAACTATTATTAAAATTAGAGTCCCTTTTCAAAACCTTTAAAATAGAAAAAAAATCTCCTTTAGTATAACTGGGATATTTTGAAAAATATTTTTAACCGCACGAAGAAAAAAAAAATTTGTAGCCAGTATTTTTATTATTATTATTTTCATGCATAATAAAATCTGACCAGTTCAAAATGCATGATTTTTTATACATCTAAATGGAATTTAAAAAAAGGCATATTGATTTGAATAAAGATACCATAAATTATTATATGTGTACCATTTGTTTCAAAAAAGCATAATACAGCATGGTAAAGGGGTCAGTTTTCGGCAGCCTACTTTAACATTTTTTTACCCCAGAAAAATGAAATTCCGAAAGCTGATAATTTTTTGTGTCATACATATGAATCTTTCCTATCTCCTTGATTTTTCTCTATAAGCTCAGCTGTGGGCGTTTTTCTCACAAAAATATAAAGTACCGAAAACTAGGGGTCTGCCGAAAACTGGTCCCTTTACCATAGTTATTGTTATATTTAACTTGCATAATGAGGAAAACTAATGATTTTTGGGACATTTTTAGAAAGAGTATAACTATAGTAGATTCAATTGAAGTCAATATTTACTTTTATTAGATTTCAGTAATTAATTAATTAATGAATTACAAATTAGAGATTACGCCCCCCAGAAGCCTTTGTTGTTTTACTCTTTTATTTGAAAATCATTAGTCTTCCTAGGAAGTTATAGTATTTTTCAAATAATAATAATAATTAAACTATATATAAGCACCTCTATTTTTATATATATAATAAAGGATACATACCACAATAATTGAAATAGGCCAATCCAATAATGTATAATAAAACACTTTAGATTTATTTTTTTTGGCTAATAAATAATTATTACGTCTGATGAGTACATGTAATGAAAGGAAAACGTGCGTGACGTAGTTTTATTGACAGCAATAAACTTGTAAATTGATTAGATAACAATATTTGAAGTAAATAAAATCATTTTCCTATTTTACTAGAAGAAAAGTAAAAGATTCGAAAAGTAATGAAGAGTAAGTGACCGGGTGATATTCTCACAAACTGAACAGTCGCGAAATATAAAATTAACATAAATTAAAGATACAATAATGTTAGTTTAAAAATGTTTAATTATATATCAAACACTTGCAAATATTTAAGTTATTGCACTTTAAAGATAACATATAAATGTAAATGTGATAATACAAATATTAGCGCAAAACCAAAGCGCAAAGTCAAGTTAGAAACATTTTTTCATATTAAAAATTTCGGATTTTTTTTTAATTCATCATTTTTTTTTCTGTAAATTATAGAATTTACTGTATTTTGCTGGATGACGTAAAAAGAATTGTTTTAAATATAAAGTACCTCTTTTGTCTACTTCCGCACAAAGTCGGTCACTCTTTGAGTGCGTATGTTTACTCTAAAAAACGGAAAAGGAATCCACGTTATGGTAAAGTAGGAGAAAAGTTGGTGCCAGCAGCAAGCTAGGCCTGAGCTACCTCCCACTTTTACCGTCACGTGGTTTCCTCTTCCGGTTCTTCATTTTCCGCATTTTGAGTAAACATAAGCAGTCTTTGTTAGAATAAGAGAAAATGCAACTCGTAATAATATTTGTCGTATGGTCAAATATTACACTTTATTTGCTACTCTGTAAAATATGTTTACTGCAATGTAATACAAATTATTCCATAAATAATGAGATAATAGGTTTATTTAAGAGATTCACCGCTAAGAGAAGATTAAAACACTCAAAAAGGAATTATAAAGAGATAAACAAAACCTTTCCTTAGATGTGTCCTTTAGTTTGATTGAGATTTGATAGTTTTTATTTTTTAAGTTTTTGTTTATATATGGTTTCACGAGCACGGCTCTACTTCTTCACAAACAAATGGAAACTTGGCTTGACAAGGATGATCACACCAACGGAAATCTGATGAGGAGTAACGGAACACACTGGCGCAGTTCTCCAGGGTGCCACCACCAGGTAAGTGACGACCCCAAGCGGAGAACGTGATTGGTTGACCTGATGAGGACCAAACCCAGTTGCCCTCTACTGCTTCGTCAGTTAAACCTACCCAATGATGAGACCAACTGCTACCTGAAACATTAAAATAAAATCTTTTATTTGATCTGCGTAACTGATTTTTTTTAATAAAGTATGATTACAATTTACATACAAAAACTCATTTGAATCGATAAAATGAGAATTTAGATATTAGTTGTTCATAAAATTGTCAAATTGAAATTTTTGCATTTTTTTTTATTGGTTTATAATAACAATTTCTAATGCAGGATCAACAATCATACTTCTGTGTGGTGCATTTGTACCGTGTTGTTGATACCGCACTCATTTACTGTTTTCCTTCTTCATTTTATGTACAATGTATAAGAGTGCAAATATATTAATAGACGTAAATAAATAAATACGAACATGTTCAATATGGACATCTCAATCATATTCAATCAAAGAGAGAGAGAGAGAGAGAGCGGAGAGGAGGTATATAAATTATAATTATAATGATGTTTTTTTACGTTACACGGATGTGATAAAATTTATTAAAAAAAAAAAACTTATGCACCGACCGATAAGGCTACGCCTTGGTTGGATTATGTACTGTACCATGTGAATTATAAATAATAATAAAAATAATAACAATAAACTTACTGAACTTGGTCTCCAGATGTTCCACAATTAGATCATTCTCCTCCTCACTTTCGATCCCCGCCAGCTCCAGACCGTGAACACGACAGAATTGCTCAGATTCCGACCAACTTTTCTGTAAAACAATTAATTGTACACGTTAAATTAAACATTAAAATAAATCAATATTATACTTTGAAAAGTAGTAGGGATTTTATACTCACCTTGAAACTTTTTTCACTGAAGAAATAATGTTTTCCTCCCAAGTAAACCATGCCCAAATCCATCACTAAAATATTAAAAAAAAAAAAAATTTAATATGTTATTATTTGCAACAATTAAAAGAGAGAGAGAGAGAGAGAGAGAGATTAAAATACTTGAGTTAATTGGAATAAATTAAGAAATATGCTTACCTTTGCGGTGGCAGTTGAGCTGAAAAATAAAAAAATATAGATATTGCATTAATTAAAAAAAAATCTTGTAATAAATGCTTGACATTATTAATATTATTATATTATACTGCGGGTTGTGTTTATTGTTCACATATAGTAAAAAATTTTTATGTCCGTAATAAATTTAAATTACATTGCGTGAAAATTCAATACTTTTCATACACATAAATTGTGTACTTAGCATTGAAAATATTGCATCTTGTGCATTTTGACCATTATTAAATTAAATATATATTTTTTGAAATTTATTTGATCTCTGTGATGCGAAACAAACAAGGCTAATATGTAACCAATTTTATGTTGCCTCAAATTATGACTCGAGTTATTATGTTTATTTATAGTGACCTGTTTGGTAATGTTGTCAACTTGTGAGAAAACATTCCTGGACTGCGCGGTCAGCTCCGCGGTCAGTTGCGAGGTGGAGATGGTGAGTTCGCGTGACTTTCTCTCAGATTCCTCCTGAAAACCTGGTCAATTGTTAGAGTCATCGCTACAGATCATATACAATAAATTTCACATTGCTCAGCTTACAATTAACTAATTTACTTTAAAAAAATATAATGTACGTATCATATATATAAAAATATATATATTCGTATGTTATTTATATATAAAATTATATACTGCTAGTGTAAATATTGATGAGCAAATATATTATTCAGAAATTAATTCTAGTTAAAATAAGCCCAACTGAACCGCAGTCTGATTTACAGAATATCTGAACGTAAAAAAATAAATTACGTAATTTATGCTGCATTTTTATAATAGTATATATATATTATAGCTTAAATGATATATTAAATTAGAACTACAAAAATAATTATGCTGTACAATATAATATTTATGCAATTGTAAAATAGTAATTATGAAGCATATATAGCATAAAAAATATAGATTAATGCTGTATTGAACATATTATGTTGAAAATGAGCTAGCATAATTATTACGTAATTATTTTTAGCCGTGTGTATATTACAAACATTTAATGCAGTATATTGCTTACAATTTAATAGTATCTCACCGTAAAATTTGAAATTTTCTCATGTAATGTTTGGATTTCCGATGCAGTCTTGTTCTTGATATCTGCAATTGCGTCAAATCTAGCAACGAGATCTAGCTTAGTGCGCGTCATTTCCGCCAGTTCATTACGCAGAGAACGTGAAGCATTGTGCAGACCCAAGTTCTCCGCTTGCATTCGTTCTGCCTCAGCATTCAATTTGACTGATTTTCGATTCATCTCAGTTTTTTCATCGTTGCAAACTTCCAAATCTTCGTGTAACTTCACTATAGTCTGCTGAAGTACCAAATTTGACTCTTCAAGAACTGTAACATTTTTCCTTTTCTCTTCTAAATCTTCTGAATACACAACATTTAATTGCTTTAATTTATTAATTTGCATATGCAATTTTAAATTTTCTTGATGAATTTCAATAGTTTTATTTGTAATATCTACAATATGACGATGCAATCTTTCTTTTTCATTTAAAAGTGTATCTTTATCTTTTTTAGATCTTACTGTTTCATCGTGAATATCTTCTCGGCGCAATTTTCGTAAATTTGCAATATCATCGTCCAGTGTATTTATTTCTAAACGCATGCGCTCTACGTCTCGTGCATGTTGTGCACGAATCCTATGTATCTCTGATTCACAATTTTCAGATCTATTGCGTAATTGTTGGGCTTCAAGTTCTGCACTACTTTTATCTGCACGCAATTGTCGCATCACGCGCATTAGTTCTGCACGTTCTGCGCTCTCGAGGGGCTGAGAACGTTTAGTAAGGTGACGTTTGGTGCTCTGTGCTTCAAGAAGAAGTCGAAGTCTGCAATTTATTACAAATTGAATTTATATTGTATACATCTCTAATGAAATATATCATAAAGGAATGCATAATATAAATGATAATCAATTCGTTTAGTAAAATATATACAAATTTAATTTTAATAAAATATAATTATATATTTATTTACTTTATAACAAGATCCTTTAAAATTAAATAATTTAATAACAATTTTAAAATAATGAGGAGAACTTCATTCAACTGCAGCCATATAAGTTAATTGTTTTCTTTTTTAAAATTAATTGTTGTATACCTACATATAAAATAAATGATTTTATAGGTAATTCCTATAAAGCATAACATAATATTATAGTATAATATTATGCAAATATGCATGAAAAAATCTCACCTCTCTAAAAAATCTGCGTCAACGTGAATATCCTTGTATTTTAAAAACAGTTTCACTATTTGTTCCGTCTGCATGTCTTTCTCCAACTGCAAAAATGAAAAGGACAAATGTTTTGTCGACGGGACAAAGACCTTTTCATATATTAATTATTTCCATATTATTATATGCATTTAACAACTCTAGTCGACATATTTAAATTGATGAACAGAAGACTTGCAAAGCACGCGCTTTTTTAATGAAAAAAATATTTGAACTGAAAATTTTAAGATATAATTATAAATTTAAAATCTTTTTATTTTACATTATTATTAGAATATTAACACACCAGAGAAGTGTAACTGATCGAGTGATCATGTCATATATGAAGTATTATTTATAAATGCATTTGCTGTATGCTCATAACGTTAAATTATTTATTTTCAAATTTTTTGTTGCAAATAATTAAAACGCGGTTTTTCCATATTATATGTATCAAAACGTATGCTATTTATGTACTTCAGTTATTTGTAAAAAAAAAAAAAAAAAAAAAATCTTGATTAGTGTTATATGATGCTATATGGTAAGTTGTGACTAATTAATGAGCATCCTTAATTAATACTTACTGCGGGATCAGCCGCTGACACAGAGAGGAGCAGAGCGAGCACGAGCATCCCATACGTACTCTTCATCTTAAGTTTTATTTTTATCAAAAAATGCAGCAAATTGACTGAATAAAAAAAAAAGTTAAATATTAAACAATTATATATTATTTATTTGAGTACAAATATAGTCAATATTTTTACATACTGAAATGTAAATAATAATAATTAAATGCTATAATAATAATAATAATTAACGGCTTTTATTGGGCGAAATCAGGCGTACAACCTCTCAATTTAACCCAACTGTTTAACAGTACAGTCAGTTACAATATTTGTTAGTAGCATCAACATATAACGCAAAATTTATTTTTTTAAAGATTTTTATTGATAATTTTTAATTGTGATTTAGTAATTTATTTACTGGAATTATAATTTAAGTCAAATTTCTTTTCACTTAAATTATTTAAATTGAGAATATATATACACTTAATAATTTATTTAGAAAACAAAATTTGGTTAGTAATTAAAAATAGTTAATTGAGAATTTATCTATATTAGTACATATTAGTAGTAGTTTTAATTATACATTTTAGAACAACATAATCATAACAAGGATCACTCTAAATATCTATCAAAAAGTAGTTTTTTCAGTTGCGATTTAAACGTGTTTATTGTTGGTGAATTTCTAATTTGTAATGGTAATCTATTCCATAGTTTACCACCCATAACACTAAATGAATTTTCATACATTTTATAATTAGCTTTAGGAACTTTTATAATTGATTTATCACATCTTGTATTTCTCACTTTGACATCACAGGCTTTAGTTACAAATTGATTTAGGTACCCTGGGCTAAGGTTATAAATTATTTTATATATTTGGATGAGCACATGTAGCTCTCTACGCTCCTTTATTTTTAGCAGCTTCATTCTGGTATAATACTTTGTGGTACCTTCCCCCATATCAAGATCATATACATATCTTATCACACCATTAAGTAGTACTTCAAGCTTACGATTTAGTTCATAACATATATTTGTTTGGATCGTATCACAATAGTCAATTATAGGGCAAAGAAGTGTTTTTGCCAACAAAATTCTAGTTGACTCAGGAGTATATTTCCTGAATCTATACATTTTCTTTAGTGATAACATGACCCTCTGATAAACATGAGACACATGACCACTCCAATTTAAGGTACTATCAATTATAAGACCGAGGTCTTTTACTCTAATTTCAAATTCAAGTTCAATTTCACCGACTTTTATTTTATTACATTTTTCCATATCAAGATCTTTTAGCACATTTGGATGACCAATAATTATAGCTTTACACTTTGAGGAATTTAATAGTAAACCACGACTGTCAAAATATTGTTTTAGTGATATAATATCCTCATTTATTAATTTGATCGTGTCATTAAAATTTTCAGGCAAAGTATGACGATACAATTGACTGTCATCTGCATAAATGTGATAAAAACAGTTTCTTATATGGCGACCAATATCATGAGTATATATCGAGTAACACCAGGGCCCCAATATAGTACCCTGGCCACAGCCACTTACAACCTGGCCCCATTCTGATCGTTTGTTATCAGCACTCACCACACACTGTTTCCTATTTGTAAAATATGACTTAAACCATTCAATAACACTTTTAGAGAAATTTAGTACTTCAAGTATATTAAAGAATATTTTATGGTTTAGGCTATCAAATGCCTTTGAATTATCCAATAGTACAAGAATTGTGACCATTTTATTATCTACTGACTGCCGTATTTGTTCAACAATGTACAATAGTGCTGTATTGGTCCCATAGCCTTTCCTGAACCCAGATTGAAAAGTATCAATTACTTCATTTTTATTACAAAATTCATTAACTTGGTCAAATACAACTTTTTCAACAATCTTAGCCTCAACGTTTATTTTAGAGATAGGCCTATAATCTGCCGGAAAAGTTGGATTATTATTTTTTTTAATAGGAATAACGAGTGATTCCTTCCAGCCATCGGGAACCACCGAGTGCTGTAGAGAACTATTAATTAAAGTCAGTATTGAGGGTAAAACTGCATTACCAAGTTGATTTAACATATCAATAGAGATACCATCATTTCCTTTAGCTTTGCTTTTTATTGATTTTATAGCTTGTGTGATATCGTGTGGGTAAACATGTTTAAAGTAAAACTTTTCATCACCATCATCCTTGTTAAGTGGCTTAATATAATCGGAAATGCAAGACTCTATAGGTTATTTCCATGAAGAACATAAATTATGTTGATTTATTATAACATAAAATATATTATACATTGTATGCACTGAATCATATAATAATACCTATATTATGCTATTTTAATTAAAGTCAGAACATTTACTTTGCTAAATTTACTAAATTATCATTGACTGCAGCTTATATGAATTACGATTTTTTTTTCTTTCCGTCCAGTTTTTTTTTTTTTTTTTTTTTTTTTTTTTTTTTTTCTGTTTAAATATATTATGATCGAGTCAATCAAAGAATTTTTGTTTTGTTTTCCAAGAATTGAAAGAACAAGCAGCATGCAGTGGCAG
Source organism: Ecdyonurus torrentis (assembly GCA_949318235.1). Taxonomy (NCBI): domain Eukaryota; kingdom Metazoa; phylum Arthropoda; class Insecta; order Ephemeroptera; family Heptageniidae; genus Ecdyonurus; species Ecdyonurus torrentis. Next base: position 19,993,232 of record OX439131.1, read on the forward strand.
AAAAAAAAAGCCGTCTCTCTGTATGCTTTTACTGTCTCTTATAAGAAATCAAAATTATTGTTTTACTTTTCACACTGTACTGCAGTTATTTTAAATTTAAATAATAAAAAATAAATTTATAATGAAATTTAACGCAAAAAATTCCAAAATGCATAAAGTCTTTGCTTTGCTAAATTTAAGAAAAGTGTTTGAATGAATGTTCGAAAGAAGTAAAAAATTTAAATTAATCACTTCCTATATCATTCTTAATTTATTTTCCGAATATGTTATCAGCTTCTTGTTTTTTTATTATCGTATTTATCTCTTTTTTGATATGACCTTATATTCTCAAATAAACAACAAAATTGTTACAGAAATTTTATAATGGTGACATTGTGTCGTAAAAAAAATTGCTCGATACAATTTCATTTTAATCCTCATTCCATACAAGATAAATACAGAAATATGATCTTTGATTAATAAATTTCAAACCAATTATGATAAAAAAAAAATATTTTTACTCACATTTATCTTGGTTAGATATCCTCAGTTCAAAATTCTCTGATTAAAAAATATATATCGTTCTAAGCGTTTGCACTGACGAGAAGATAAAGCAAAGGCGTTTGCGTCGCTCACGAATGCTCTGCCAATAAAAATTGGTGATATCCATGGTGTGAGTATAGCTTAGCACGTCAGTAAGTGACCTCAAAGTGACCCCTGCATGTCAAATTTGCCGGCGCTCACTTGATCATATTTGAATTGATTGAAGTGGCCGCAATAATATATAGTACGTTTTCTATTACTGCGCATCAGCATTTGTAATATGAAAGGTTCATATAATATATAAAAGTTTAAGTTATACTATACTACTTCAAATGAATTGTTTAATATGGATTTATTACTATTAAATTAGTTATTTATATTTATTTTTAATATCTTTTACCGTTATTTTTATTGTTACATAAGTTTTGTTATTTTATTTTGCAAATATGTAATCTCTCGTCGCAGCTAGACCATCTGTGGTTTATTCAATTCAAGCACGTTTTGCAAACGAGTATTTATATATGAGAAGCACCATGCAATTATACTGCACTAACGGTTTAGAGTTTTTTATCATTATATATTTCATTTCATTATAAACTCTAAATAATTAAATTAGCTAACGTATGCCAAAAATATATAACCATATAAAAGTAATCGATTATATTATTATTGAAATATTAGTTATGTAAAAAATATAACTAAAATTATTACTTTTTTCAAGTAGAAAAAAAAGCTTACACACACACACACACACACACACACACACACACACACACACACACACACACACACACACACACACACACACACACACACACACACAGAGAGACGGATAAATAATAATAAAACTGGTGTTTACGCAGTAGATCATACAAAAAAGTCTGAGAGTTATTCATAATTAAACGTCTTTTTATTGTTATTATTCAATTACAGTGAGCTTCAATTACAATAAAACAATGTTATAAACATCAACATCTTCGCATACTATTTTGTAGCAATCCAATTATGAATTATGATGCACGGCAACACAGCTACAATTCTCTGTTCATGAGATCAAGTTAAACATACAGTATAAGTGTTTATTTTTTTTTTTTTCTTTTCAAACGTGTATTGCCGCTTGTACCACAATAAAACAATTTGATATTTGTTTACAATGTGGTTTAACAAAATTTGTTTATAAAAAGTAAAAACGTATAACTGATAGTAAAAAGATTTGATACAGAAACACTTAATTAGGGGAAAAAAAAAAAAAAAAAAAAAAAAGTTCTCCCAATTTTCTCTTTCTCTTTTTTTTTATCAAAACTTTTTATTATCAATTATTGCATAGTCGATTTTTCCTTAATCTTTATTAAAAAGGTATAATAATGCCTTTTATCATTTACTATTTTTTTGATGGTTTAGTCATGTAGAAAGAATAAATAATGAGAGGATAGCAATTTTTTTCCCACGGGTGTATGGGAGGAAAGGAAAGGACAGGCTAGATCATTATGGTCTGAAATGGAAAGATGTTTGAAAAGAAATTTTTAAATGAATGAAACCACTCACGAGTCTAAGTAAAGCACATAGGATGTATGCTAAAATAAAATGTTATGGAGATCAATCACTAGGTCAAAGGGAAGTACTTTTGGCTTACCCTGAAAGGGATGTAAACATCCTGATTTGTATTTTTTTTTTTTTTTTTTTTTTTTTTTGCTTTTACAGCTCTTAATATGTAATCTACTAATGAAGTGGTAGTGTAAGAATTTAGAGTCTTTAATGTGTAAATGCCAACTCAAAAGTATTAAAGGATTTAATTAAGCTCAAAAATGGCACTATTCAATAATTCTTATTATTGATTTCAGTATTATAATTTATAAAGGGAAATATTAAATATGGAAGGTTTAGTTTTTAGTTTTTTTTTTTTTTTTTTTTTTTTTAAGAAATAAATCACATATGAATATAATTAAACAAAAAGCAACTTTTTTTGTGTGCTTTTTATATTTATTGTTCTGTATTCACATCATTTGTCTATAACATGATTTACAGTTTGAATGGTTTCAAAGGAACATTCCATACATTAAAGGGTACAATAGCTATAATATATAAACACCAGTCAAAATGAAAATACACTTCTCATTTATTAAGGCACCATAGATATTTGGATATTTAGTAACTACGTTTACATTAATTAAGAAGATAAAAGAATTAGGCACTTACTTGTAACATAAAACAATAATTAACTAATGCATTTTCTGAAAGAGCTTGATTTTGTTTTTATTAATTCAGGCAAATTTTCTAGATTTTTTGAAGCACTAGTATTTTTATTTTTTTCCACACAGGAAGATAAAAATTTCCTGCTAATATTTATAACATGCTAGTTCAATTATAAGTTTATAGGATGTGCAATACATCACTTCAAAATAACATTAAAAATAGTAAAATTGTTTTTAAAGATCTGGAAAAATCAAATTAAAATAATAATAATATAATTGAAACATTTATTTTGTTAAAATCTTCGGCCCTAATTCTAGTAAAAGAAAGATAAGTGAAGAAAAAGAAGTGAAGGAGACCAATAAGCATTGTACCATCAGCTTACCAAAGCTTGTAAAAAACATCTTTGTGTACTGCAGATAGCAAATGCAACTCCTGTTACATTTATTTTGGACCCACTCTTTCAGTTTAACTTCCAGAACAAACTTAAAACTTGCACATATGTAGTGCTACTTGTGCCACTAACAAAAAAATTAACAACCAACTGCCACTTGATCAAATACACAACTATTTTAGCAGCTTTATATATTGATTACAAAGTTGGAGGAAAAAGTACTAAAGAAAGAAAGAAAAAAAATCTTCAATGCATAATAATATTGCAGAAATAGCCATAACTATTTTCAATACAAAAATAAAGTAGACACGAGGTACAATTCTTCAGTGTCACTGTGGATAAACATGATACACTACTTAGTCATTGACTGACAACAACAGGTTGCATGCAATATTAGTAATTACCATCAACAGGTGTAAAATTGAACAACCAATCACAAGCGCTGTTACATTTTTCCTTTATCTTTATATACACACAAAGTTTGATAAAAAACACAATTTAGATTAGTAAAATTTGGAGAACTACTTACTCCCTTTATCAACTTTTCCAAATCTATCTGTGTTTGCCAATACAATCTTTTTAATTATTAATTATTGCACAGTCGATTTTTCCTTTATATAAACAGTAAACTCTTGATTTTGTGAAATGTTTAGTTGGGTCCACAGCAGACTTCAGTATAAGCATGGCAATGATAAAGCTCTCGATTTTGTGAAATGTCAATTTTCTGGGTACAGTACATTGCAATTTCACAAAATCAAGAGTTTACTGTATATATTATGTACATATAAACAGGTATCACTCAGGCAAGTTCAAAGTTATACCCCAAGTTAAGTGTTACACTCCACAACTGTAACTATCTTAAAAGACAAAAAGAAAACATAATTTCATATAATAAACTACATACATTTTGAGTATATCAACAAAATAGGAAAATACTAATAAGTGTTACATATTCAGTATTATATCATGCATGACACATTTAAAATTGAGAATTTGATAGATGAATAACAAAATTTTATTCAAAAGGGTTGATAGCAAAAAGTTAAAAATTTAATTTGACACTTCAATAAATAGATCACATTAAAAAACAGTTTACAGTCAGTACTATAATATTTTATTACCTTAAACGTTCCTACGTGATTTTTAAGTACTTATTTAAAGCACTTTGGCCCCTAAATAGCCCGACTGCAGCATTTACTGTATGTCTACCAATGGCAAATACATGGAAAAAACTTTACTGCACGAGTCAGAATTTTTAGGCTCGCGTACCTATAGGTACCAAAAAAAAAAAAAAAAATAAAAAAAAAAAAATAATAAAAAAAGGTGTTTTTAGAAACACACAATTTGTAAATTATTATGTTAAGTATTGATCGTTGAAACATAAATTAGAAACTATTTCGTTTGAATATATCATCAAAGGAGAGAATAAGAAAACCAATAAGCACCTTACTATAATGAAGGCCATAGCTAGGTTAAGATATTGCTGCAAGTAAATAAAGTTTTGGAAATATTTAAATTGATTGTGGTAACATTTTGAGGGTTGTCCTCAATTGCTTAGGGTTCAGTGAGAGTTCTGTCCCCCTTGTTACATCTAAACTAATGAATAACTGTGGCATCAAGATTTTCACCTAGCTGCGGATATGAACTAGTAAGATGCTTACTGGTGTTCCTATTCTTTCATTTAATAACATATTACCATAGTATATACTATGATATTACTGTAAAGTAATTAACTATGTTTTTCTTTACAAATCACAACCTAACGTACAGGAACAAAAGGGGCAATAAAAAGAATATTTGCAAAATTTTAGAATTACAGATTTACAAAGAACACCAACTATAGGCCTATTCATATTAGCTTACTTAATTTTAAATGGCTGTGTAGAGAAATTAAAACTTGGCTAAATTAATTTTTTTTAAAATAATAGTTTTAACATTTACTTCTTTTCAGCCTGGGTTGGTAAAATTTCTCTCCTCATGCATTGTCAGTTAAAGGGTCACCAATCATCTTGAAGTTCTTATGCTGTGTGTTTAACACCAAATCCACTAATTTTGATAATGCATAGTGGTAAAATAGAAGGTGAAAAATGGATTACCTATTTCTCTGTGCCTCTTTTTTCATTGTTACTGATAATTTATTTGAAATTTATAAATATATTTGTTTTAACAAATAACAAAAACATAAAGTTTGCAAGATTTGTTGAACAAACTTTAACATTACCTACCTACGATGTTACAGTTACCTGCCTGTGCACTGTGAGGTAACATAATCAATGGCAACTCTCATCGCAGTCTCTTGTAAACTGGAGCTCTGCAAGATGAGAGCACCAAGAATTGCAATGTCCTGAGCACCAACATCTCGGAAGGCAAGCTGCAGGTTGTTCACGAGCTGCATTCGTTGTGTGTCATTCAAATCCTCAGAAATTACTAGCCACAGAGGTCGAATATTGCCCGAGTTCATATAAGCCAAAGATGTACCAACCAGGCCACCTGGGACAAAGATACATAGGTTTTCATTTAATAATAATAATAAATGGTTTTTATTAAAGGCCAAAAAAGGTACAACAAACCCACTTACATGGTCCTCTGACTATCTTTTAACAATATATACTTGTCAGAGTATTTCTTCATTATATTTAAATATAAACGATTAACATAAACATAATATATAAAAAAAAGGACTCATTATTAATATAGACTTGTAATTTTAATATACAATATAATATTTGAGAGAAACAAATGAGATTTTATTTATATTATTGCTGACGTGCATTTATATAATTTAAAACCTCTTTATCTTTTATATTTTATAGCGTATTTATATCCTTTATAACACATTTTTATATAATTTATAACACATCAATATATCATTTTTATCATTTTTTACACATTCCCCCCCCCCCCCTTTTATGAGCTTATTGAAATACTCATCATAACAATTAAACAGTAATATTTTAATAGTTAATATGAAATTAAAAATTATACAATTTGAATATTTTTAAGTTTGCTGTTTTTAATAGAATACGGCGATAATTTAGCAATTCAATGTATCACTTATATTTTTATTTTTAAGTTATTTTATCATTAAATAAATAAGACATACATTGATATGACCATATGACTTAGTTTATATGACTTTACATGAGTTTACATTTTTACGTATGAACACATACGACGCAGGAGCACACACCTGACACCGGCTGCAAATGATATCCTCTCTTGCGGAGAGAAATATACAACTCAGCCGGTGCCGAATGCATGCATTATAGACATCAAATTAAACTTGGAACTATTAAAGCAAACACTTTTTTTTTTTTTTTTTTTAATAGTAAAACATTCCAGTAATACAGTACTATTACAGTATCATTTGGTTCTTTAAAATTATGATTATTTTTAAGAGCTAACAGGATATTCCTAAAATATCCCAAATTCTTATTTGCATTTCTCTAATATTCTATATTATACTGGTATGGTAACTGTACACGATCATTATCAGTAGCTGCAATTTTAAGGCTTTGAATGTTTGTGGCACAAGAGGAATAGAATTCTTTCTTTGAATGCCCCCCCCCCCCCCTTCCCTCTTGGAACAAGAAAAAATGATGATCATCGAATGCTTTTTAATTTTCATTGCATTTGGGGGGGGGGGGGGGGGGGGACAAGAATACCATACTGTATTATGAACTAGCCTATTTAAATCTAGCTTGTTACAAAATTTCAAAGCCCTAAAATGGGTGGAATATTTTAACTGTTACAATTACCATATATGTTAAGTGTTATAGGCAGGCCACAATAATCGGCACATATGAATTTTATTAAGACAATTTGCAAGACCCCCCCCCCCCCCTTACAATAAAAGTGTGAAAAAAATCCCTATCTGCCAATAATTGTGGCCTGCTGATAACTATGGTAGATTACTGTACTACGATAGAATTGGAAGCAACAAAAACATATATGCATACGTGCAAAAGCATTCATACTCACCAACGACCAGACCCAATGGACCTCCCATCAAGGCACCTACAAAACATGAGCCTCCAGCAATGACACCAGCTTTTGCTGACTCCTTGACAGTGACTGTAACGTTGTTACTGCGTGCCACAGTTGACACTGCTTCCAGCAAGGGACCATGGTCGACAGGCATCTATAATAACACGACACATATATTAACACAATTATGTACTGTATGTATAAAATATAATACTTTTATTATTAAAACTAACTGGCTTTTGATATGTACAGTCTAAGACGCACTTATTAATAGCATATCTCAACATAAACGCAGTGACGACAAAATTTGGGTATATGCAGCTCTGGCCAAAAGTTCCCGAACGGGGTAGCGGAGGCCGCTGCGTTTTCTAAAGATACCATAGTGTGATTGCGGGTTGCCTATACAAAACGGGAATTTTTAGCCAGAACATGGTATACATGGTATGATACAGAAGGAAGGTCCGTGGAAAAAAGGACCTCGGATAAAAGGTCCTACATATCTGTGCGCAGCTCGTCGAAACGCTATATACCCGTGCGTAAAAGGCAGGTCCTTTTATCAGAGGACCTTAGTTCAGACATTCATCATACATTATACATATACATACATACCTTTTGTTTGGAAAAATTATGTTATTGTTAACTCTGAGGTATCTCCCAAAATTAAATCGCAGATCGAAAATCAAAATGAATCGAAAACAATGAAGTGTTTCTTGGCCTTCACTCGTTTGCAGCACTTATGTATGATGTCATAAAAAATAAGTCTTACCACCTCTGTGGTCTTACCAAGTCTTACATGTACCTTGCACTGTAAAACAGCCAAAACATTATATACTGTGCAATTAACGGATCAGTCACGTATCTGCCGCAATGATAACGTGAATGATAAATAATCTTGTTCTACAGTTCTACTATAGATTATATAGTAAATAATAACCCGACTATAAATAAAATCACTGTTAAAACTTGATTAATTTCTGAACTGAATCTGCAGTTTCATATTCATAATAAAAAAAAATGTCAGCTGTTAAGTTTCGATGGTCACTTTTTTGAACTGATTTGAGTGGGAAAAAGACAAGTTTAAAACTTTTGATGCTCGCGCTTGGACAAGACCAACTTTCTGGTCTTGGTTTGGAGCTATTAATATAAATTAATATAAAAGATATCTATTAATATAGATATATAGGGTGGTTTCATTCATGTTAAAGTCAACGCCGTAAGTGAGTGCTAACTAACATTGATGACCAGTATAGGAAAATGACTACCCAGTAAACCACAGTTTTTTCACATGTACATTGCAAGTACTTTTCCGATGCAAGAATGTCAGTACCAGTGACGTCACATTAGCTGGGAGTGACACTCTTACATCGGAAAAGTACTTGCAAACTACTTGTGAAAAGCTGTGGTTTACTGGGTAGCTCTTTTTGCCAGTTTAAAAATACTTTGAAATATTTTTGAGAGCATTATTTTGATGTCGTTAAGAATTCGTTTTTCGTCAAGTATGCAAGAAAAGTAAAAAAAAAAAAAAAAAAAAAAAAAAAAAAAAAAAAAAAAACTATATATTTGTCCTATGCTGAGCTATGCTATATCATTGCTCAAGAAGAGAAGAGCATATCAAAAAGCATTCAGAATGACGGCATGCGCACACACCGGTATATTTATAACTTCTTTGTATTATACATAGATATTACAGATTAGAAGCAGGACTCAAAATTAAAAAAAAAAAAAAAAAAAGTAATGCTTTAATGAGGAAGACTAATGATTTTTGGGACAGCATTTGAGCACATTTTTAGAAAGAGCATAATTAGTAGATTCTATTGATATCAATATTTACCTTTATTAATTAAATTTCAGCGATTAATTAATGATTTAAAAGTGGCGGCCACGCCCCCAAGAAGCCTGTGCTGTTAGTCATTTGTTTGAATTTGCAGCGAAGTCTGATCTTCTTCTGCAAATTTGGATACGAGAATTTAAAAATTCACGTAAAATTTAAAATCTCGTATCCAAATTTGCAGAAGAAGATCAGACTCCGCTGCAAATTCAAACAAATGACTAACGGCACAGGCTTCTTGGGGGCGTGGCCGCCACTTTTAAATCATTAATTAATCGCTGAAATTTAAGTAATAAAGGTAAATATTGATGTCAATAGAATCTACTAATTATGCTCTTTCTAAAAATGTGCTCAAATACTGTCCCAAAAATCATTAGTCTTCCTCATATACAAAATTAGAGACGGATTAGGGATTTGGCACTACACAAAAATTTAAATTAACCATATAATGCTAATTAAATTTAATAATTTATGCAAAAGTAAATCAAATCTCTCTCTCTCTATACATATACATGGATATATAATATATATCTATGTATGTATAGAGAGAGAGATATTTACTTTTGCATAAAAGATTTTAATTTAATTAGCATTATATGGTTAATTTAAATTTTTGTGTAGTGCCTAATCCCTAATCCGTCTCTAATTTTGTATAATGTCTTAAAGCATTGCCTTTTTTTTTTTTTTAATTTTACGTCCTGCTTCCAATCTGTAATATCTGTACAAAGAAGTTATATATATATGCGTGTATGCATGTAAGAATGTATGTATAAAGAAGTAAAAAAATACAACAAGTTTAATGAAGTGTATAGAAATTCAATGGTTTGACATGGGCAGCACAATCTTTTTAACATTTTACAAGGTGTGTCATTTAGAACAACGGTCAATTCTAATCGCATTTCTTATACCACCCCTGCGATGTTTATAAATTTAGCACGGTCCAAACTTTTATCGCTGTGCTAAGTAAACTCGCTGAGAACGGACCCCGCTGTCCTTAAACTGCTACAATCTCAATATATATCATTTCTTTTCTCACTCTCTCTATGTAGCTCTTATTCTTTTTTATTTGGGTGCTGATACTGAGCGCACGATAATTTTGTCGAAGACCACTGGCACAAACAAAAAATTGTGTGTTGCCGTTATTTTTGGGCCTATATACCTTAAACAATATTATTCATACAGAAAGAAAAAAGGTATATAAATGCTAAAATAGTATAATAATATATTATTAGAATTACGATTAGATGGACGCGGTAATATCGATGAGGTTGACTTCTTATTTGTCGTTCCATATGTTTCTGACCTTACTTGCGTGACATGTGGTATTCGAGCACATGGCTATGATGCTGCAAGGTGTTCAACTTGATCAGCGAGGTAATCGTTATAATCATACTGGCACCTAGAGACATTTCCGTTTTTTTATCTTATTTCCTGAAGATTCGATGATATTATCAAATTATCATGTATGTACATATTACTCATGTAATAGATGAAAATGAATTCAACAAATTCCATAATTAATTAATATCAATGATTGATTCATTCATTCTTGTATATTTTTATTATGTAGAAGCAATAGAAATTTACACATGCATATTCCTTTTTATAGTATAAAAACAACATCAAGCATATATATGATCGTGAGTAAACTAAAATTAATAATAAAATTATAAAATCTTCATGAATTTTTGTAACATTCCTTGGACGAAAGATTGGTGATCTTGTGGATTTTAATTTTACGATAATAAAATTTTGTCTACAGTGAGAGTTTTATATTTTACTGTATTAAATAAAAGGTAAAGGTGAGATGGAAAATTTATTTTATTTTCTTGAGTTTATATCTCGGACTATATTAATTTAAAATAATAATAATAATAAAGTAGTAATACAAAATAAAAAAGTTGATTTAATTGAGTCTGTGTATGCTATATAGTTGTAATAATTAACTTTGTAATCTCTTTATTTTTTTATTTCCCTCACTGCCTCTCTTTTTATATTTTGCAATTAATAAAAATATTTTATTAAATACGCTCTTTACACGGGAACTTAGCAGCGTGGTAACCTTGCATCCTCGCTAAATTACTACACCAGTTATTGGAAATGATGCTTGGAGGTCGCTAGGAGTGACTGAAGAACGAAGGGGTTTGGGGGGGGGGGGGGGGGGGAGTTAGTGGGGAAGTTGAGGTGTCTTTGCGAAAAGACATCAAGAGTTCTTTTATACTTTGTCAGAACACATATACTAATCAGGTGCAACACAAATCTTGGAGTTTTTATTATTCCTATCTCGTGGATAAATTTGTAAAACTTTTTAACAACAAGAGGTAAGTTTCTATATTTCTGGATTATTAATATATTATTTTATTAATATTTGTATAAAATTCCTCTCGCAGAAACGTTAAATTTTTAGCGTCATGTCATTTTCGTATATTGTTTTTATTATATTTCATATCCTATACTTATAATCACTAAAATTTAATTTGTGCTTATCGTGTGCTTAGATTTTTTAAGTATTATCGTATAATATGGTATTATATATATATAATATATATATGTATATATATATATATATATATATATATATATAATATATATATATATATATATATATATATATATATATATATATATATATATATATATATATATATATATATATATATATATATATATATATATAAATATTACCGCATAACAAAGACATTATTTAATGCGGGGGTCTATAATAATGACGTTTTAAAGAAGTTGAAAATCTTTTCAGATTATAAAAATACAATATTTCCATAGATTTTTAGTACCTTTAATCCATTTCTGATGAATGATGATTAAAAAAAATTAATATAATGTAATAGATCGGTATTATAATTCAATTTCAATTTTGTCTCGAAAAAATGATAGAAAAATACACAGAAGTATAATTATAGCAGCTCTCACAGATAATAGAAATTACGATATTTATGCTGCATATAATGTCATATAGCATAAATGTTGTTATAAATGGCATAAATAATTGTATGCTATAAAATTGTATAAATAATCTTGCTATTAATAAATGTTGCTGAAATAAGACTAGCATAATAATTTTGCTTTTATATTTATATCCATAAGCATTTTTGTTTATTGATCACATATATGTGAGCAAGTTTACTGTATAATACATAACATTTAAATTTGAGAATTCTAATCATGTTAAAAACGTGTTGCTATGACAATAAAAGGTGTGATGCCACTTGTGGGTGGATTTTCAATGTTGTAAAGGACAAAACAATCAGACTTGAGATTTGTGTTTTCAAAACACTAATAATATAAATTCTGATAATATAATAATAGTAAAATGCTAATATCACAAGAAAAGAACAGTAAAGTTTAAACAATATTATAATTTTATTATTATATTTCGAAATACGCAATTACATAATTGTCTTTATAGCATACGAAAGCATTTTTGTTTCGTAACACTTTTAGCTTAAACAGCATTCTGTATTATATACATATTATATATATATATATATAAATATATATATATATATATATATATATATATATATATATATATATATATATAATATTATATTATATTTACACTGAAAGCAAAAGTAAATAAATTTTGTTGAAAATTACAGGGAAATACACAGAAGTTCAAAAATTATAGAGATATATAGTACTACGCACTATTTAAATTATTTGTTTTGTTTTTAAATATTGCTATAATTAAAGTCATTAAAAATAAAAGTTAAAGTGTAATTGATCTTCAAGGTAATTCAGATTAAACAAATTGCTCTATGTGTGGTTTATTAGTACTTAATTGTCTAATCATGTTTGTTCATTTTTATACAAATTTTACATACAAATATAACGATAATTTTGTTTATTTTCAAAATTTATTTGCTTTGACATATTTAATACTTTGCATTTTGTGTTTACATAATATACTTTTATTTTAATTTTGAAATGTGGAAAAGATATTTAAAACAATTTGGTATTACCTTTAGAGTATAGTTAATAATATTTTTAATTATGTTTTGTTTTCATTGGGATATAAAATTATTCTTATTTGAAACAATTAAAATGCTCTGCGAAAGAAGAGACTGAAAAGTTAATTATGTTATGGCTTCAATATGCTATAATGTAGTTCAGACGATTGAGGTAATATAAAAAAATACTCGTTTAACATGGACCATTTTTCGGTAAAGTGCATAAAATATATTTATGAAATTTATTTTTGACATTTTATATTACGTATTAAGCATGTACGAAGCAGAAGATAAAAGCAAACAATAACTCAAAATTAATAATTTTAAAGATCTGTAAGAGATTTTTATTCTTAAATTTGTAATGTGCATCTAAATTGTATTATAACTGCAACATTTTATTTTATATTATATTCCCTTCTTTATTTTTTATTTTTATATATTTTGGGTTGTGAAATTTCAATTCTATTCTGTATTAATATTATCAATTAATATGGTTTTAAATGTTATACTTTTCTGTTTTTTATTTTTTCTACGAACATTAAATTTATACAAATATGTGATCAAAGTGGTGATCAGAAGAGAGAGAGAGAGAGAGAGAGAGAGAGAGAGAGAGAGAGAGAGAGAGAGAAATGCATATTTATACTTTTCTTAATTTCCTGAGCGTCATTTACATTCCTCGTTAAAACTCGGATTAAACATTTACTTTATATCATCTGCAGTGAAAATTTGTACTTGTAAATGTATTTTGTTTGAAACCAAATATTAAATAATCTTCTATAGAGCTTCATATTTCAACATTACACGATTTGTGTACGCACATCAAACAGATTTTGAGGTAACCGCGCGTTGATTTATTATTAATTATCTAACAATTAACATTTTACTACGTCATAATCATAAAAAGGTGGTCTATTTTCCTGTGTTTCTATTGTAAATCTAGCATTTATTGCAGCTTTTTTATTTAAAAATAAATAAACAATAATACAAAGGGAAAAAAATGCAGTAAGAACATGTATTTAATGTTTTACGAATATGTGAATTGAATAGTAATTTAAATTTTGTCATTAATCAATATGATATAATTCATTATGATCACTAGCAGCAATAAAATTAAATGCACAATTCTTTAATAATTATAAATGACTTTGAATATTTATTGTAAATTATTATCGAGGTTCTCTGAAAAAAAAAAAGTCTGTTTTGAATGATAAAAGAATGTTAAATAACAGAGAGAGAAAGAGAGATCGGTCAAACAACTTTGCTGATGAGAGTCAAGACCTCGTTGCCAGTACAAAATGCAAGGCTGCATTTTGAGCGAGAGTGCAGTGTATGCACCTGACATTGAAGTGCATCTTTGTTCTTTGTAAGCTGCAGTGGCTAGCAATTAGCAGCTCAGGAAGTGCATAGAAAACGAGAGTAACCAAGGATATAATTACTATTTCAATGCACGGTCAACTGCAAAATTACTATAGTTAATTCTACTGCACTTTTGCTTGCATTGGTTGTAAACGCATAAAAATGATTGAGAAATGTAAATGAAGGATATTTAAGTACTTCACATAAATGTGTCAGCAAAAAAAAAAAAAAAAAAAAAAAAAAAAAAAAAAAAAAAAAAAAAAGGAGCTGACCATGCAGATATTTTTAGACGATAAATATTCCATAAAATAATATATACGTACAAGGTTTAAAGAATTGAAAAAAATGACAATCGTCATTAAATCAGAATGACATTTTACTGACATTTGTTATGCTGTCTAATCGTAAAAATCGTAAAAATTATTTCATTATCGTATATTTTAACGACGTTTTTGTGCGGCACACAGAATGACAAAAATATGCATCTTTTATCAAAAAGGTTTTCTTACTTTTGTGGACCCTCTACCTACTCTAAAATGCTCAAAAAGGCTTTAAAAATCGCGTAAATTCAGGGGCATTTTTGGTTCAATTTTTGTATTTTTATCTCAATTTGTTCGATTTTTTTCGATTTTGTTGTTGTTGTATTTTCTATTGAATTATCTGATGTACTGTACACTGTATTGTATACTGGAACTGAAGAGGATAGGTTTGATATAAAACATATAGTTTATTAACAACAAAAAACAATATATTAATATTTTTAAACACTTCATCGATTGATGCTTATTTTGAGTATATAACCGTGGTTAATGGAATGTACTTAATTGGTCAATACCGCTGCTGTATTTGAAATCCCGGTTTCTCTATGACATTTATGAAATTAATAAGTCATCGGACGTGTTTGCGCTCCTAGAAAACAATACATATTGTATTGTATATAATATAATATTGTTGTATATGTGTGTGTACCTCGAAATTATTAATAACTCAGATTGCAATTAGCTCTCATCAATTTAAACTTATCAATGTAGTAGTACAATTATATTAACATTTTATTATATTTAGCAGATAGATATAATATAATTAATGAAAATGATTTTATTATACCTTAAAAAATCAGAAATGTTAAGTTATTTTTTATTTTGTTTATATTATTTAATTATAAAGAAACTACTGAAGAGATTACACTGTAAAACTTTGAAAAAAAAAAAAGTTGTCCAATATAGTATAATTATAATATTATTACCGTAATATAAGCATATTATTTATTTTTGTTACAATCAGTGGCACAAATGCATGATCACGTCAAACTATTAATACATAGATTCTTATCAATAAAGTACATTAATATAATGTATAGTATAGTATAGTATAGTATAGTATAGTATAGTATAGTATAGTATAGTATAGTATAGTATAGTATAGTATAGTATAGTATAGTATATATGGTATAGTATAGCATAACAATATTATTGTTTTAATATAATTGTTTAACAATGAAAAAATAGTGTGCAGTAAATAATTATGTTATATTTGTTCTCAAAAATTTATGTGGGGGAAAAATAAAAAAATAAAAGTTTTTTTTTTTTTTTTTTTTTTTTTTTTTTTTGATTTACGTAAGTATATAAAAAAATATTACTTCAAATAAATTGTGTATAAAAATTATATAGCATGACTTTATAAAAGCTGGATTTTTTCCAAGGTATTTTAACAAAACAACTTTTTTTGAAGTTTTTGAAAGGCTAAATTAATGGTGTGGTTATAACAGAAACTATACCCGTGTATGTGTGTAAAATGTATGTATATTCTATTCTGACTTATTTCAATTAATTTTATATAATATTCGGGAAGTGATTCGAATACAACTACTCTATGTATTACTTTTCCACTTTTTTTTTTTTTTTTTTTTTTTTTTTTGAAAAATTAAAACCTGAAGTCAAGGTAGTTGAGGAACAGGTTGCTCGACCTTGATACTTTAGATCGTCAGATCAAATAATTTAAATATATTTGTATACCAAATTAGACAAGAGTAATTTTATATACGGCTTTTTAATATAATTTTTTGTTTTCAGTGTTTGTAATTGTAGGGGAAACCGGAGACAATGGGACGCTTTATCAAACCATTTAGATTAAATTTATTATAGAAAATTTTAAAAAAATTTGGAGTGGCTCTGATAACCATCTAAACACGTCATTTTTTATGAACACAACCAATAAAAATTACAACACTTAAAATTAATAATAATAATTAAAGAAAAATCCTCTTATGTAGCACCTTTTATCGTAGGTCCGGGTTAAATAATGCCGTATTATATGTGACTTTTGCCCAATACTTGACCATGAATGAACAGTTTTCTTCAAAGGGAGCACTTTAATTGAATGATACGCACTTACATCTATAACCCTTAAATAAGGAGTTACATTTAAGAGTTTTTGTTTTTTAAAATTATAGTTAAATTAAAGTTATATATACATATATACACCCAACTCTCCCCCCATACACACATAGTCCTTCTACACAGATTAAGCTTTATTTTCTAATTTTTGACAAATTGTTTTTTTATATCGTATAATTAAGATGCATGCGAAAAATGCAAATAATTAAACTCTGGTTCGAAGAAAATAAAAATAATAGATATTCAATATTTTTTAAACACCTACAGCTTCAAATTTTGTATAGAAACACTGTGCATATGAAATTTTTAAGGACATGTCAATAGTCAAAGTATTATATGAATACCATATTCCAAAATAAAGTAACCAAATTTTAAACTTTTATCTTTTTTTTTTTTTTTTTTTTTAATTTGAAAGTACTTTAGATAAAAGTAAACGTATTCGAGCAGGAAAAAGACTGATACTCAAAGTTCCATTCAGTGAAGGTTAAACATCCTATTACGTATACACCTCGTGTGGACTTATTATCCGAAATTAATACTTCCTCTTCTATATAAATTCTTAAGAACTAACATGATTGAGAAGACTTTAATAACATTATATATTTGAGTGAGGGGGAATGCAATGCAATGCAGATCTTATAATAATTATCTTATAATTATCCGATAATTATTATTAAGCAAAAATTATCGTATAAAATAATTATCGGATAATATATATTTCAGCCTAAAATTTAGCCATATATAACCTCTAATTTTGTAATGATTATAAACAATTCTGGCACTCTATTAGGATATGATAAAATATGTAGATATCAAAATAGATGAACAAATCAATGATGAATTAAAATTATGTTTACAGGTCATGAGTGAGAGCAAAATGGACGAAGGTTCTCCGATGCAGCAGTTTTATCGAGATAAAAGCATTTTTCTTACGGGTGGTACAGGCTTTATGGGTAAAATTGTGGCAGAGAAACTACTAAGAACCTGCCCTGATGTGCGTGCCATTTATATGCTCATCAGGCCCAAGAAAGGAAAAGACATTGCCAAGAGATTTGAGGAAATTTTTAGTGATCCTGTAAGTATGCAAATTTTTTAATTGACACATGAAATTAAACTATTAAATAAATTATATATTATTTTTTTCTCCTTATTGATTTAATGTTTTCGTATGACCATCCATTGACTAATAAAGGAAAAAGGAACAATGTTTTGAGACCTCTACTTTAATTTTAATTCTAATTTTTTTTAAAAATAATTACGTATAAAATATGTCACAAATGCATTAAAAATAACGTAAAAGCTTTCTGTATTTTAATATTTATATATTATATAGCTAAAATATACGCGCCCGGGGACCCCCCACCTTGGCTATATATCGGCGGCCAACGAAAGCTAAAAAATTTTTATCCTCTAAATAATACTTTCCTTACAAAATATACGTAATTTACGTGCTACGTAATTTACGTAATTGACAATGAATTGCATTTGAGTGCATTGAACTTTATAATAAAACATGACTCGAGGATTTAAATATTACCTTTTTTTTTGTAGCGTGTTTAAATTATATTATTGTAAAATTATATAAGGAAATAAAACTTGGAAGCAAGGTGTTTTGCAATGTCAGATTTGTTTATGTTTTTCAATTTATTATATATCGATAGTGAGGAGCAGAGAAGCGACCAATGAGAAATCAAGCGAATTTAGAAATATGAAAAACAAAAGTCTATCTATATTTTTCTACAATAGTTAGAAAGTGAAAGTTGTTTTATTTAAAACGGCTGGTTTATTAGCTTTCTGGTACATTTTTAAAAATAAAATTATGATGCAAATTAACAAAGTTAATTAATAATGGGAAATATTTGAGCGCGATTTTTGGTCTTGTTTTTACAACTGTGAAGTGCAACTCGATGTCAAAAGTTTAGTTAACATTGGATTGTAATGATTTTTTTTACACAAAATACGAAACTGAACAGCGTATACAAGGATGTAATTTTTTTGGCAACCTCAAAAAATTAGCAAAGTTATTTGCACATTTCTAATTAAAAAAAATTTTGCGTTAAAATGAAGCTACAACTTTAAAATTTGACCTCAGTATTCACCATTAAAGTGTAAATGTTTGCTGAAAAAATAAATTATTTTTGATCATTTGTTACAATTTTACAATTTAATTGAAAACTTTAGAATAAATGAGAAAAGTGAAGCCGATGCACGACAGAAAAAAGAGAAGAAATCTTGCAAGCTACTAAAAATTCGCTGTGCTAAGCTACTACGTAATTTTATTTTTGTCTATCAAAATATCAAAATTTCATACGGTACCAATGAAATAACTTAATTATGCAAAATATAAGACAAATACTCAAACAAAATGTTGCTGAAGTATGCATATTTTTACGCTGTTATACTTGCTTAAACCAAAAGTTTTTTCACGTAGTAGCTTAGGACAGTGACTTTTTAGTAGCTTTTTCATTTTTTTCTCATTTATTCTAAAGTATTCAATTAAATTGTAAAATTGTAACAAATGATCAAAAATAATTGATTTTTTCAGCAAACATTTTCACTTTAATGGTGAACACTGAGGCCAAATTTCAAAGTAGTGGCTTCAATTTCACGCTAATTTTTTTTAAATTAGAAATGTGCAAATAACTTTGCTAATTTTTTGAGGTTGCCAAAAAAATTACATCCTTAAATACGCTGTTCAGTTTCGTATTTTGTGTAAAAAAATCATTACAATCCAATGTTAATTAAACTTTTGACATCGAGTTGAACTTCACAGTTGTAAAAACAAGACCAAAAATCGCGCTCAAATATTTCCCATTATTAATTAACTTTGTTAATTTGCGTCATAATTTAATTTTTAAAAATGTACCACAAAGCTAATATACCAGCCGTTTTAAATAAAATAACTTTCACTTTCTAACTATTGTAGAAAAATATAGATAGACTTTTGTTTTTCATATTTCTAAATTCGCTTGATTTCTCATTGGTCGCTTCTCTGTTCCTCACTATCGATATATAATTGTACGTTGCAATTTCAAATAAATAAAACTGGTTATTATATCATGTATGTACGTACTTATATGCATGTATAAACAATAATTAAGTACTCTATAACCTCAAGCTTGAAATTGTTGTATGCGTGTCCTCGATTATAATTCTGACTTATAGTTCAGTTCAGTGTTAATACGTATTAAGTTTTTTCCATATCAATTGTTTTCCTACTTAAAAAAAAACTTCCTTAATAATTTTATACAAACTAATTTTGTAACTCACACTCCTACGTAATATATCTCTCTATGTTTTTTTTTTAGAATTTTAATGAATTTTATTTCCCTTTTATAAGATAAAAATATAATCAAGGTTATAAATACCTTCAGGCTAAATGTGCCTATATATTTTAAAAAGAATGTTATAAACTTTTTATACTAATTTTTATAATACTTATAATAAAATATGATAGTATAATAATTACGTAACAAATTGATAATTCAATAAAAAAGTCAAATAAATGACGATATTTGTATAATTTCAGTTAATTCTATATAATTATGTATAGCTAATTTTTTATATTTAAATTGTAATCACTCGCAGATATTGTAGCTATATATAGCTAGTAAAATGTCATTTTAAGACATCATTTTTTTTTATTATTATTACTATTAAAGTGCTATATTTTTAATGATGTATTAATAGATTTTTAATTATAACTTATTGTAAGTATAAGATAATAATTGTGCCAGATCTTGATTTTATTAATTTCTGCTTTCTTTCATTTATATAATTAAGTTATTATATCTTCTTCTTCTTCTTCTTCTTCTTTTTTTTTTTTTTTTTTTTTTTTTTTTTGAAATCATAAATATATGAATTAAATGCAATACATAAACAAAATAATAATTATACAATAAAGAACAGGTAATAAGAGTGTATTCAGTTTTTATGTATAAAAAGTGAAAATATTTTAATAAATATTTTTTACGATTTTTTTTTTCAGGTAGATCAAAAACGTTACAATAAATTAATATACAAAATAAAATACGTTTTGTTAATTCTTGTAACAAATGAGGAGAGAATTATCAAAGTTCATTGATATAAAATGATATTAATAAGTCTTCATAGCGAGCCTTTTAATTATTCTTCAAAAATTCAAAATTAGTTTATTTCCAATCTCATACAATTAAAAGCTTATATATAGCAATACAAGACTCTGTGTATTTTGTTTAGATTATTTTTGGTACACCAGATTTATTAAAAAATATATATAATTGATTTGACTTTTACTGATTATTATTTTTGCAAAAGGTGTTCGCAGTTCTACATGAGCAACAACCAAAGTTTGTGGCACGAGTGGTTCCTATCGCTGGAGACGTGTCACAGAAAGGACTGGGATTACGCGAGGAGGACCGGAGAACACTTTGCGAAAACGTGGAGATCGTAATTCACGCAGCTGCTACGGTCAGGTTTGACGAGAAATTGCGACTTGCTACCGCTATCAATGTTCAGGGAACCAAGGACATCTTGACCTTAGCCAGGGCCATGACTAACTTACAGGTACGAAAGTGTCACAGAAAGAATATTGATATATATATATATATATATATATATATAAAATATATATATATATATATATATATATATATATATATATATATTTTATATTATATATTCGCTCATGTTACCATGTAATATTAACATTCTATGTGAATTTGTTACTGCTATATACATTTGTTGAATTTGCCATGAAAAAAAATTGCCTATATATTTTTCCTGATAATTAGTCAAGGTTTTGTATATAAAATGCCTTAATTAATTTTTAATAAGTATTATTAATACTAAACGTTGAATCTCTGATTTTAAGTTGCTATAGGAAAGGAGAAATCTTCTTCTTATTAAAATATACATTTATATATTTCTTTCTGGTATCAACCAAAATTTTAACTATTTGTTGGCTGTAAGAAACGGTCATTTTTATGAGATTGAACTTTTTGTTTCTCAGTCCATCGTGCACGTGTCAACTGCTTACTCTAACTGCCATCTCCGCGAGATCAAGGAGCAATTCTATGAACCTCCAGTGTCACACGATGCACTCTCGAAATGCGTCGATGCCCTGGACGACCGCCTATTAGATGCAGCTACGCCCGCGTAAGATAACGCTTCACTTACATTTATATCAAATAATAAACATAACCAGAAAAAAAATAAAATCTGATATGTATCTTTATGGTCATATATAGTGTCTAGAATAATATTGAAATATAACGTTTTGTTTTAACACATTAAATATTGCATGATTTAATTGGAAATAATTTTGTATAAAAATTCATTAATTTTGACGTATAGATTGTTGGACCGCTGGCCTAATACTTATGCCTACACCAAGGCAGTTGCTGAGGATGCTGTCAGAGAGCTTGGAAAGGACCTTCCCATCGTTTTATTCAGACCGTCTATAGGTACGCATTGCTATATTTTTAGTATAATGAGTATTATACACTCTCGAGAAACGTTAACCCCCCAAATATATTCGTGCAGTATGTATGTTGCAAGGGCGAGGTTATCTAACTTGTGGTTTATATGCTTTTACATTGCAGTGCTCGCAACTTGGCGAGAGCCAGTATCTGGGTGGATAGACAACGTGTATGGTCCCACTGGCGTGGTGGTCGGTGCCGGACTGGGGTTGCTGAGGTCTCTTCATGCAGACAAAGATGCTGTGGCTGACCTCGTGCCTGTGGACATGGCAGTCAGTGCATTGCTCTCTGCAGCATACCACGCTGCAACCGTCAAGTAAGCAAATGCAGTTCTTGAACAAAATAAACACAATCTTTTTTCAACATCGATCCATTATAATATATTATAGCCTTTTATAACATTGGTTACGATAAGTATGATAATAATGATATTATGTCATAAACTTATAAATTTCAGTTCATGTGTTATTTTCTTTCATACGTATTTCAGCAATACTAGCTATATATTTTTATAAATAATAATAATAATAATAATTTAAAAAAAAAAAGAAAAAAAGATTGTGATGTGTTCAAGCAGATTATAGGTATAATTTATATGTTAAATATTTTGAAATAGTGGACTATATTTTCAAATTAGAATTTGAGTTTTGTTCAGCAATTTTTTTTTTAACAATAATATCAATATTCAATACTTCCGTGTCAACAATTACACTGCGATATTCTGCGCGACAGCTCCAATTATGGTATCGTGTGAAAATAAGTTTATGATAAGTTTTATAAGTTTATGTAAGGCTGAAAAATCAGGTACAATGCGGCAGGAAAAGTTGCAAAAGAAAAAAAAAACATTGCTGTGCAAAATTTTGAAATACGAAAATTTGAAATTCACTCCCATAATGGCTCACATGATAATTTCGATTTTTTTTTTCTCACGTATAGCTGACGGTCACAAGTCCAGAAATTTTATGATCTAGGTTTAATTGTTTCAGCAGACTATAACTAAAAAAAAAAAAAATAAAAAAAAAGCGAACTTTGAACTTTTGCATTTTAGAGAAATGAATAATCTTCTAATTATAATATTACTATAATTAACTCTTAAATTAATATTAACATTTTGATTATATTTTATAATAATTATTATAACCATTTATATAGGGGTACATACATTGAAATATTTGTTTATAACATTCATGATTTTGCAGACGAGAGGAAGGTGATGATATTCCCATCTTCAACTATGTGTCATCAAGTCAGAAGCCTATCACATGGGGTCGCTTCATGGAGCTTAACCACAAGCATGGGGTAAATTATCCCAGTATGCGTGCCATCTGGTATTACACACTAACACTGCACCGCTCTCGCTTCGTACATCTTATTTTTGCATTCTTCTTGCACCTGCTACCCGCACTCATTGTTGATGCAGCACTCGTTGTTGTTGGCAGAAGACCACAGTAAGTACATATAACTATATGCAGCTTCTAGCAAATCACATTAATTACAATAAATTTACCACAACATAAAAATTTGTAATTAAATTTCATTGGAAGAATTATAATAATAAATTAATGAAAATGACATTTAATTTAAATAAGCTGTAGCCACATTTTTTGCCATAATTTTAAGTGCTTTATTATTTTATTTTATGAACCATAAAGGCAAGTTTGAATAATTCTTAATTAAGTCATATAGAATCAAATCAATTGATAATATTGTACAGACTCTGCCATAGAAAATCATATTTTTTACCTTTACTCTAAGCAGGCAATAGAGTAAAAGTTTATATGACATTGTGTGTACACATGATTCTGATAATGTATTTTACTGTTTAAAAACTTGCGCTGAAATTTCTATGTTATTCTCATGAATAAAACATGCACTGAATTTAAATGATAAAATATAGGCCTACTATCACAACGTGTGCACTTTTTTTTTTTAAAGATAACATGTGCTTACTATATGATAAATAAATATATATATTTCACTTAACAACCTCCCTGGCACAGTGAAAGAAGATAAATTATTAAATGATAAAATCTTTGACAAATATTTTTGAAAAATTGGAAATATTTTTTCAAATTATAATACATTTTTATCCTCTCCTTTCAGAATGATGAAAGTATACCAAAAGATAGCTCGTTTCTCTGAAGTGATTGCTTACTTCAGCACTCAACAGTGGACATTCACAGATACAAACACACGTGCACTTTGGAAGGAGTTAGAACCAAGTGACCAAAGTTTGTTTAATTTCAACATGGGAGCTATGGACTGGGAGAATTACTTTCAGACACACATTGTTGGTCTTCGTCGCTACTTAGCTAAGGATGATCCCAGCACACTTCCTGCTGCCAGGAAACGCTGGTTCAGGTCAGAATCAATTAATCAATCAATTGATCCAAAATTAGTAAACATAAGTGTTCATAATTATTTACAAAAAAAATACATATATGAATTCATTTACTTATTTGTTCAAAAATATTAAATGTGTGAATTTTATAAGAGGAAGCTAGAAAAAATGTTAAAATGTAATTTCTAATTGTGTTTTCTGTACCTAGGTTCTACCTCATGCATCGCCTGTTACAATTTGTGTTTGCTTTCCTTGCGCTACGTCTCATGTGGGCTATCTTCTCTGCTGTGCTGCTCTAAATTATTTTAGAGATACAGAACACAGAACAAAAGAAGAAGAAGAAGCTATAGCCATCATCATATGATAGGGGCTCACTCATTTAACATTATAAAAGGTAGGGGATCTTACATTAATTTATAAGTTAACTGGAAGTTGGCCAGTGGTTAAGTTAGCAAAATAGGGCTATAGCAAGAGAGAGGGAATAAGAAATTGCTATTTCAAAACTGACATGACTTGTGCATTAAGTATTATTCACATGATGCGTAAATTTGATGTGCTTCGACCTTCGACTGATAAACAAAGTTGGAGCAATGTAAACAAATACAGCTGTTCACAAGTAATTTTCAAAAACAATGTGAACAGCTCCATTGGTTTACATTGTTCCAATTTTGTTTATCCGTCAACACACCAAATTTACTTGTCATGTGAATACTGTAATACTTTACATTACCTAATTCATACATATTACAAAAATGTAATATATATGTTTTTAAGTTATTATAGGACTTACATTTTTGTTTTAGTAATTCATCTAAGCACTTAGGTTACCTCATGGCTTTAGAATTCTCCTAACTACTCATAGGGTCTTTGGATTATTTCTAA
Source organism: Ecdyonurus torrentis (assembly GCA_949318235.1). Lineage (NCBI taxonomy): Eukaryota > Metazoa > Arthropoda > Insecta > Ephemeroptera > Heptageniidae > Ecdyonurus > Ecdyonurus torrentis. Next base: position 20,018,558 of record OX439131.1, read on the forward strand.
GGTCTTTTGGTGACCTAACAGTACGGGCTTTGGTAAATTACAACTCTTTTGATTTTTATTGATTTTTTTTTTTTTTTTTTTTTTTTTTATCTTCCTGTTTGATTTTTCACTTTTATATTATAAATGTTAATGTTTCTTTTTGGCATATTATGTATATACAGGATTTCCAAACATTTTAAATTAAATATAATAATAAAATGTAAAATAAATCAAGATTGTCAATGTCAATTCATTATGATTAGCCTAATGTAAATTAAAGAACTGCCAGCAATTTAGCAAATAATATTTCCCATATATTCAAATTATATATTACATGAAGTCACAAATTTATCCAAATTGCAAATGAATCAACGTAATTCAGAACAATATAGCAAAATAAAAATAAAAATAAAATTTTGCTATGTTGATTTGTGTGATCCGCTTGCATCCGGAGAATGCAGACTCAGATAAAATTGTGTCCACACAATCTGGATTGCTTGATGTGAATAATCTCTTATTCCTATTATTTTAGAAAATAATCTGAATTTGGACAGCACTAATACACACACACACACACACACACACTTATTACTGTTGCACCAGTGAAACAATGAGTCCAAAACCTCATTTTACAGCAGTATGTGCTAAGCCTATAAGGTAAGAGCACGCTTGCCTTTATTCTTTCACTGGCACGAGCTTATGAACAATTTTTTAAAGAAAACTTTTAAATAATTTCTTTACTCAAAAATATAACTTTTGTACAGAATTGTAACTGTCAATTTGTAAATAAACTTATTCTTTAAATTATGTATTTATTTACTAATATCCTTTTCATGATTATAATGTGCAAGTTTGATAACTAGAGTATTCTATAGCTTAATTGCCTAACCAACATAACATTTATTTCAAAATTAAACCTTGCACTTGTAAATTTGCAACATTTAAAAGTGTTTTTTTTTTTTTTCCCCAAAAAAGAAAAAAGTCTGAATTAGGTATCAATGATGAAAGACTATTTCATTTTACTTCATTTTATTTCTCAATCTTTTACTTAATAATTACTTAAAAAAATGTATTAGCTAAAAGAACAATGCCTGCATTCCCAGCATTTTTTTCTTTAATAAATATGTACGTATTGTATTCTGAAAAGTAAACTTGATTATTATTATTTAAATTTGTGGTTTACTTTTATTTTTTTATTTGAGCAGTATTTTAAATTATTTTTTAACCTCTTGGCAATAGGGGGCAATAAAAATTACCAGTAAATATATCGTCCATATTATTTTAAGTATAGATATGTATATCTAGGGTAAGGAAATGCACTTTCAAAATATTTTGAAAGTGGCCAGATGGGCACACGTCTGTAACTTGACTTATTATTAATACAGGTAACGTTAGTAATAGACATTCATAACATTAATATCTCCCTGTTTTTCCTCTATTTTTGGCCAAAGATAGTACGTATGCCACGTTATTTTTTTTTTATAGTTGAAATTTTTTGTGTCCTATAATTTTCCAAATAACATGCTTTACTTGTTATACTATTTTCATTTACACCATCCCTTTAAAGTAAAGAACTTATTAATGTCCATTCTTCTTTACTCCTCTTGAGAGATTGACTGATATCACATTAATAATCATGATAACTTTATAACAAGTTACCTGCTGTGTATAGAGTTGTCAAACTCAATTAGTTACGTGATCATGAAGGTCAGTCTGTAGTTCCAAATCTGGTCCTGAGAGGAGCAATACTGAACTGAATGTCTAGACATTGAGGAGAACGTAGCACTCCTGCGGCATGTGTGAGCTGTAACGCACAGTCTGGGTGGGCGGAGCCTGGTAGCATGGTGCACTCTCGCTCCAAGATGGCAGCTAAACCTCGTAGTAACTCAAGAAATCCAAACACCAATGCTGCTCTTCTCACACGATTTAGTTCCTGTACATAAAATTATTGTTTTAGCTTTCTTTTTCTTTCTTTCTTTCTTTCTTTTTTTTTTTTTTACACATACAAACAATAGTAGTAATGATGAAAATTATATGTAAGGAAAAAAAATCAGCTTAGAAATAATTTGTGTATGTTGAAAAAAAGGTAGATATCGACGTTGTTGCGAAAAAAATGTGTATCTCGTATTTTGTCACGCGAAGCAATATGTGTAAGTCGAGCGCCATCTCCATAACGTTCGGGAACGACTTACACATTTTGCTTCGCCTGACAAAATACGAGTTACACATTTTTTTCGCGACAACGTCGATATGCAAAACGCACATATCAGCATATAGCATTTAAAATGAGTGGCTAGTTCTTAAATGTCAAATGTATGCGTTTATTTTGGTGTAGCTTAAAAATTATTTTCTGTGTCACAAGGTATTCCTGCATCAGCTCATTGCCTACTATCTCACATTTTTTTTTTAATTCTATTCCTACCATCAACTAATATCATTTATGTTAATCTTTGAATCTTACTACCTATCACATCTTTATTATTATTATTACTAAGTCAGTAACAAATAATAGAGTGGAAAAATATGGTCAATATTTTTGAGGCACTGTTATAGTTACTGTAGTTATTATAGCTATGGCATTTCAAAAAGCATGAATTTTAAACACTTTCATATATAATTAAACCATGATTATTGCAAGTTTCATTTTACCAAAAGTTCAAACTATTTCATACAGAGAGAAAACAAACAAAATATTATGTATAATAAAGCAAAGCAATTAAGGAAGAATCAACTTTGCGATAATTGATTGATAAAAAAGATACCATAGAAAAACACATAGGTATTTTTATAAATCATGCATGAAATTGCAAAATAAATTAAACTTAAAATCTTGAAATTGTAGATTGACGATCAGGAAAAGGTACCAAATTTCTAGCTTAGAATGTGATTTTAAATAAAATAATTTTTACATTTTTAGCATTAATTAAAAATCAATTAATTAAAGAAGTTTTGTTTCAATGTGATGTTTTTCCCCTCACATATATTATATTGTATTTTCTTTTATATTATTTTAAAAACTACAATTACACTTGTTAACATTAGACTAAACAAGGGTATGTTTACCTTATAGAACTGCTGAGTTTTTTCAGGCAGTTTCCTTGCATGACGTAATATTTTCTGAATATCTGACTGCAGGCCAGCTTGCCGTATCCAAACAACGTAATTTTGAGCATAACTTCTTTTCTCCGAAGGTTTCACAGGCAATCCTTCACTTGTTTCTTTGCCCTCAGGTATCCCCAAACTGTCAAGCTGACCCAGCCAAGGTACAACCTCAAGACCTAAAATTTAAGTGGAAATGTCAAATTAAAATTCATATGAAAATTCTATGACAATATAAAGTGAAGAAAAAATGGGGGGGGGGGGGGGGGGGGGGGGAATTTTCTCACCAGGCTTAAAAATACTGAGCATGATATTGGACTTCTTCTTAGTGTCTGCCCATGAGTAGATGATGCCATACCATTCATCTCCAAGAATACACAAGGCAACCATGTTCTCCACCTGAAATAAATTTAAAATCATTATAAATTGTGATTAATTAAAACAAGTAAACATGGTTGGATATCATAAAATTAAAAGAAAATAACAGAGGAAAGCACTATAAGCACCTTACTATACCTAATGAAAAAATGTTCTGTAGTTTTGAGAAAAATCTTGCTAGCACAAATAAAATAAATACATTAGTACTTTTAGGCACAGATTTTTTTACGAAACTAAAAGACAAGTCATCTCTATAGTAATGCTCTTGCTTGTTTTCTCTATTTCCTTTAGATCATTATAATTTAATATTCTTTAGCCAGGAGTTGAATGAAACCTTCTATATTATTAAAGAATCATCCACAGACTTTTTTTTTTTTTTTTTTTTTTTTTTTTGACCGCAGACTCAGTGATTATTTTCCAATTCTTGGAGGAGATTTGGCAGGGATTTAATTTTTCTGGTGAACAATTATCAGTTATTGGATAGAATACAATCTTTATTATTATTATTTTTTAACTGGACGTCTTGATAAAACGTCTGTTTCAATAATAATAAAAATAATAAATTAATAAAATTAAGTTGGTAAATAAATATGATGAGTCACCTTGAGAGCTCCATGCAGCAGGACACAAAAAGATGGTGAGCGTCCTTCATCCTGGCTTGGTGTTTCTTCATCTGAATCCAGTTCCATTTTTACCCCAACACTGGAGGAATCTACTGTACATACACCCAGACTTCAGTATCAGTGTAAGTATTTCAGCGAGTCAGATAGAGGAGGAAATGTCTAAATATTTAATATTTATCAATGTAATTAATAAGGAAAGGCAAAAACCATTTCGGTTTGAATTAATAATCAATGGTAAGGATAGGAGAAACCAACAGGCTATGATTTGAACAATGTAAATTAATACAAAAAAATAATTATGGAACAAATTAAAATACTAGAAATTTAGATAAAAGTACTGTATTTGACAGTTGTCCTATACATAATAAGTACACGGCTAGTACCATAAGCTTGCTATATATATATATATATATATATATATATATATATATATATATATATATATATATATATATATATATATATATGTATATATATATATATATATATAGTCAAATAGTAAGGCAGTGCAAAAAAAATTTCACAAGGACAGGAGGAAAAATCTTCCTATTTCATGCAACTACTGTATAAATTGTTTGGTCACAACTTGTTACAAGCTTGAAACTAGTCCACCTCTAATTTAGACTCTTTTAAGATATGTAAGCGTGTGAATAACATATGTCATTTAAACTTCTCCATTCTAACTTGATTAGTTTCTTAAAAAAAAAAAGTGCTTTATGACGGAGCACGTCATATTACGTGCTGAACGTTATGGGATAAGAGAAAAACTCTGTTGTGAACAGGTTAAAGAATTGTTCCCAAATGCTAAAGGATAGAAAATTAGGGGTCCCCTACTGTATTTCTTTGCACTTCTGATTGGTTACTTGTGACCACTGATGTTAAGCATTGATCTTATAACTGAGACTATGCATTACCTTTGCCTGAGAAGACAGGCAGCACAAGATGCCTGGATACAACCATAGGACTGCCTACATCTGCTACATCTAGGAAACCACAGACTTCAAGTACAGGAGAAATACGACGTTTTGGAGCATCAGGATCACTTGATTCAGAGTATGGCTGTTGACAATCATACAAAAACAACTATAGGCCTAATAATAACAACAGTCTTTTTGGGTGAAATACATATAATATGATAGTACTGCAGACAATTTCTATTTAACACATAGTTTTTGTCAGTAGATTTATCAATTTGTGTTTTCACTTCAAATTAGATACATACACCTGTTTTTGATACTATGTTAAACCAATGAAATTTACCATGTGATTTTCTCATAAGTATAACATTATGTTTGTTTGTAAATTCTGTAGTTTTTGTGCTCCTTAACACAAAACAATGACAACCATTAACTGTTTTTTCAATGGGATAACATTTTTTTTTTAGGGGCAAGGTAACATGCATATTGCAAATTAGCCCCATATTTTGAATGGTAAATCACAATTGTGTTCACAGGGAAGAATTGAAAAGAGTGACAGTCTTTGTCTTATAAATAAACATACCTGAGGTATTGGAGAGAGAATGATACTGGATGAGAGAAGACCACATGTCAGGGAGCCTTGGAATGATGAATACTGTGTCTCAGCAAGTCGTTGGAACATGCTAGTCACACTCTGCAATCAAATACAATGGGTTTAAAATAATACAGTAAACTCTTGATTTTGTGAAATCACAAGGGACCTAGAAAATTGAGAGCTGAAGAGAAAATTGACATTGCGAAGCTTATATTTAAGTCTGCTGGAGATCCACCGGAGTATTTCACAAAATTGAGAATTTCACAGAATTGAAATTCCAAAAATTAAGAGTTTACTGTATAATGTCCTGCTCATGCTGGTTACTGGTTAATTGGCATAAAAAAAGCAAAAAATAAAGCATAAATAAATTTAAAGGCGTAGAACACCTTGAACAAAAAACATGTCTTGTTTTTAACATACCTAAATATCAACGTTGATTTGGCCGGAGTCATTGATTTCTAATTTATTTTCCATTCACAAAATCACAGCTGTGGGTTTGTGACGTCACAGCTCACTATTCCACACGCGCGGTAACAGGCGAGCTATGACGTCACAAACCCGCAGCTGTGATTTTGTGAATAGAAAATAAATTAGAAATAAATGACTCCGGCCAAATCAACGTTGATATTTAGGTATGTTAGGGTATTAGACATATTTTGTGTTCTAGGTGTTCTACGTTTTTAAGGAAAGAAAAAATCATGGTTAGGATCAAAAATAAAGAAAAGGGTAGATATACCAGCAAAGGCCTTACCAAAGTAGAAGTTCTATCAAGCGGTAGAGGTCTCATGTGGCATTTATAGTTATAAATGTTTATATAACTATAACTCTGTGCTACGTGAGACCTTGACCTCTCCATAGAACTCCTGATGTGGCAATGCCCTTGCTGGTATCTCTATTATTTTCTTTATTACTGTATTGAAATAAAGCATAAAATGTAATAACTTGATGTAACTTAATGGCATCTAAAGGGAAAATCAGATGAAAGGAGTGAGACAGTACAAGAACAAATTGTAAATGTAACTGCAATACATGACTTTATTATGTTAAAAGTGCTTTCCACTTGTGATAATTTCATTTGACAATGATGCAACTATAAATTTTAATTTTGAATGTCACACATTGTTATGCTAAAATTACCTTGGGTGAGAGAGCACCCTCTGGCATGTAGAGTGTTCCGTGCCCTCCTGCCATCTCAATCAGTCTCTGATACATTGGCATGGCCTGTGCAATACCAGCTTCCTCTTTAGGTGCCAGACACATCACACTAAGGCTGCCTGGGAAAGAGAAGGGCAGAGGAGAACTGGCAGCTCCTGAGATACATGCTGAGAGACTAGAGGGACCAACACCTGCGTTGCCATCTGTTACTAGAATCACCTGTTTCAACAAATAAGTTTGCATATAAAGACAACATACACTTAAATAAGTACAGTATCAGTATTATATACATAGGTATTGACGTTTGGTACACTGACACCTTCTGCTTAGCTATAGTATGAAAATGTAAGGGGTTGGGGGTAGGAGAGCTTGAAGTCAAAGTACTGTATCTAAAATTTAAGGTTTATTATTGACTACATAATAAAGAAGTAACTGTTTTGAGGCCGACTTTAAGCAATTTTAATAACATCCAGCTACTTCTACATAATGCACATACACAGTACATAGAAAAAGAAGCAGATGTGATGGAAATCAATTTAAGTTGTCCTCAAAACAGTTACCGGTACTTCTTTGTCAGTCAATTTAAATTAACTAATGTACTGTATGTAATAAATTTATAAAAATACTGTGGACACATACAAAGCAAAATTTAAAATATGTTTTATTATTTGTCCACTATAATCCCACTCATGCAAGCCTTAATTTAGCCAGCAAAACTCTTGCATTAGAATATTTACCTGACAAGGTGTTCCAGTCCCCCACTCATCAAGAACCAAAGAATTGACCCCATGTAGAGCAACTTCAATACAAGTCTTATCAAAATCCTCCAGGCTGTTGAGTTTTGAGCGAACTGAATCAAAATCTCGAGTGAATGGACACACGACTTCATACAGAGATGAGAAAGAGATCTGTAAAAATAAACAGTACCTAAGTAATTTATATACTAGTATTATACTGTGTGTAATGCAGTATGTAGTTACAGTATTAAAAATCTGAAGTATATTTTTAAAGTTGCTACTGGAAGCAGACAGCACTACACAGTTTTATATATAAAAAAAAGTCAATTGAGTTTTTATAGTTTTCAACAGTTAAAATTTTTATATACTGTACCGAAGCTTACCCATTGAAGTGAACAAACTACATGTTACAAATTATACTCAAATTGTATGATCTACGTTTGGCACTTATACGCGTTGAACAAAAAAAAAAAAAAAAAAAAAAACTTTTAAATGTTTTTGTATTCATTAAGTGTCGCCACTTATTTTCAGTTCAGTTGTCCTTCTTCAGTTGTTCAGTGTTCTCATTGTCCTGATTCCGTCTTTTGTTAAATAACCTATAACTTATTATGAGTATAATTCATCTGCTGCTAATTTTTTGTTTGAACAATAAAGACTATTATTATTTTTTTATGTAAATGGGTGACCTTGGAATTTGTAAAGTTCAGATCTTTCATTTTTAGCCAAACTTGTAGAGTGTAGTTTGTTCATTGCAATAGGTAAGCATCGATATGGTATAGTGTATTATAAATCATATTTTCAGCAATTGAAGAACTGATATAATTTTTTTTTTGAAGCAGAAAAAGTCCAAAAGAATGAGATTTTTACTGCATATATATGATAAGTGATTATTTATTATTATTATTTTGGGGAAGTTCTCAAGATGATAAAATCAGTGAACAATTGCACTAGTTATCGGCAGGTGTTTGCTTTTTTTTTTTTTTTTTTTATTATTTATTGTTATTATTATTTTTATGTCAAGTTTCACTATTTTAAGAGTTGGAAATTTTTTACACAAAAATGATTGCTTAATTACATTCTCTTTTGTGCTAAAATTTCAAAACCCTAAAATAAGTGGAAGGTAAAAAAAAAAAAAAAAAAAAAAAAAAAACTGCTGATACTGTACTGTAAAGTAAAATTACCATACAGTACTTGCATCTGATGCAGAATGCATATTATGATACCCAGGGAGGGGGGGGGGGGTTGTTGTTGAAGCATTCATGATTGCAGAAAAAGGTATGATTAAATTACAACACAGGAACATGGAACGTTCCTAAGAACCATTGGACTATAACTTCTATACGAAGTTCAGATTCTGCGACCTTTACTTTAATTAAAACCCTTGTCAACTTACTTTTTTATTATTTAGAATACTAGATTGATACCATACCTTATTATCCATGAATTAGACACCAACACATTGATTTTGTATTTATTTTTATTTTGACTGTTATATTATATCACGTATCTGACGTCACAATGTATAGATGGGGCCGTGATAGGGGTAAAGAACTTGAGGGAGGGGCTTAAATTTATCAAGTGACCAGAGCAGTGACTGTGTTTGGCGGCAGTACATTGTGACGTCAGATACGTGATATAAGAGTCAAAATGAAAATAAATACAAAATCAACGTGGTGGTGTCTATAACATGGATAATAAGTTATGGTAATTATCAATCTAGTATTCTAAATGATAAAAAAGTAAGTTGACAAGGGCTGTAACGTAGTTCTAATTTTCCGATACATAGCAGCCTTACTGCTGCAGCATTCAACAGCTTTGTTACCTCTATTGTACATACCGAAAATAAGCTTCAACATCAAATTTATAGGGTAATAAGCATGACAAAAATATTTCAGTAAAAGATGCTACTCACAAGAGCAACAAACTCCAATTTGGAATGTGTTTGGAGGTGACTGAGAAGAGTCCCGAGTCCCTGGGCTGCCAGCTGTTGTCGTGTTACACTGTCCGTAGTATCTGGTATCGGGACTGGCCTCATCATCGACAGTGATACATCCACAACAAGGACAGTCGGCATCTTGGAGTTGCTGCAATACGTTCATGAAAGTAAATATGTACAATGATTTAAGCGGTACTTACGTATTATCACTATTATCAGTGAAATTTGAAAACCAACCAGGAGAAGCTAGTACAGTATACATATAGAATGCACGCATTTAACATGCATCAAATTGAATTACATATATGGTGAGAGAGGATATCATCACACATCTACCGGTATGTATGTATGTATGTACATATTTTGATAAATTAGGTTGAACATAACTATGATAATGTGTATGTACCTACTGTCATATAAAATTTTACACTTTGATATCACAATACTAGACAGTGAAATCAGTGAATGTACTTCTCCATAAAGTATGTATGTATGCATATATGTACATATGTAATGTATGTGTAATGTGTATGTATGTAATGCCCAAACACACACCAGCCGGTGTTTTTATAATTGGTTACATACTTCATGTGTATGTATAATATTTCACTAATAAAAATATATCTTACCTGAATTTGAGACTTTGATAAACAAGCAGACGAGTTTATTAATCAAAATGTTAGGAAATCTATTTCTTATTTGCCTTTTATTTATGTAAAAACGTTCGCAAGACACATTGTTTGTTGTTGTTGTTTACGTTTAGCATTTTTTTGCACCTTGCGCACAGCTTGTACGCAGTTTCCGGCGGTTTCCGGCGCAAGAGTTTGAGCCGCGTATTTTTCAAATTGACTGACGGACCTTTCTCCGTCTCTCTCTCCGTCTCTCTCTCTCTCTCTCTCTCTCTCTCTCTGGATGCTCTGGACTGGAGTCTTCCAGAGGAAAAAAAATACAACTTGTAAGTAGTTTTACTTAAGTAATTAAAAATAATAAACTATATGCGTTTTTATTCGTGACTTCATATCATTATGCTATGAATATTATTATTTTGCCAACTTATAAAAATAAAAATATAAGGATCCGGCCGGGGAGCGCTCGACGCTTTAAAAAATATTAATTACAGAAATAATACATTCAAAATATATAAGTTCAAATAGTTCAATCAGTAATTGATTTAATTAATAATAATAGTAAACGTCCTCTGAATTTTGCAAACGTAAAATTTGAAATGAATAAAATTTAAATAATATTTATAGTACACTTCATTCTGTATACAGTGTTTCGACCTCTAAATATGATAAAATGTTTGTGATAAAAGTCTGTACCTTCTATTCTATTCAGTGAAATTTTGATAAGTTATATAATATTTTAAATATAGTATTCTATTAAAAACTTATAATTATATGTACTATAGTACTATGTATAAAACTGAAATTATATGAAACACTGTGACGTGATTATTGTTAAATTAAAAGTCAGAGGACCATGTAATTGGGTATGCACCTTTTTTGGCCTCATAAAATAAATAATTATGACTAATAAAAACGTCAATATTAATATATAATCAATTGATAAAAAGTTTACTATGAGCAACAAATTATTCGCGAGTATAATAAAGTTATAAATTATTTAACGTTTGAAACTTAAAACTAATAACAATAAAACTTCTAATAATAATAATGAAAAAAAAAAAAAAAACATAAATGAAAAACAATGTCCTTTTCATTTTGCACACCGTGCAAATCAACAATAATTAAGTAATTAACATTATATATATATATATATATATATATATATATATATATATATATATATATATATATATATATATATATATTATATAGAATTATAATACTGCGTCTGTAGTATATTCTTAATAATGGAGGTTATCGGTTTAGCGCACGGGGTCGCGGGGAAAGTTAAGGGTCCCCTAATTTATCATTACGCTTATGGGGAAAAATACGTTTTATTACGATTTTTGAGATAACTATACTCCACCGATTTCGAAATACTAGACATACTTTTACGTGTTTTAAGCCATAGAAATTTTTTGAGAAGTTTTTAATCCGATAACCTCCATTGAACTATTTCCGATCTCAATGTATAGTATAGAATATAGTTTAAAAAAAAAAAAGCTTAAAACATGATCACATCACTGATCACACAATGCTAAAATTGATAACTGCATTGTAATGCAGTTTTGTATGCATGAAATGTTTAAAAATAGCTTTAGCCTTTGTATTATTATTCAAATATTACGCAAATATTTAAAGCTATACTATATGAAGATAAATAAATAATACAATATATTACACGACGGGAAAAAATGTCACGGACAGGTGCGAATTCTGAGGTGCTGCCTAGATATCGATCGCGATATAAGAGTTCAAAATTAAGGTAATGAACAATTTGAGTAACATGCACCACGTTCAGTGTATAGTGTATGATTTTTTTAACTTTGATTATGATTTACAAACTTAGTCGGCTTCTTAACTCAATACAACTTTTATTTACAGGTGTAATCAATTTGAATTAGAAATTTTTCTCACGAAAAATAAAAATATTACGGCTTATTTGTGTTCGAGAACAAAAACAATAATTGAACTATACACCTCTTTTCACAAAAATTGGTACTATACGTAAGTGCATATTATAGCTGGATGAACGAAGCAGCTTTTGTAGGTGGAGCTGATCAAGCTGATGTATATACTGTACATAATATAGTAAGTAATAATAACTATAAAAAAGATAATAATAATTTTCACTTTGTTAGAGTTTTGCATACACTTTTTTTTTTTTTTTTTGTAAATTTGTCATCTCTTTCTATCGTTATGCCACTTGTTCTGTTTTGAACCTGTATTGTGATGTATTATATAGCACCGATGATTGCGGAACCGCCAAGCGGTACCCGGTACCAGATGACCTTAAAAAGTTCTTAAACAGCTGAGCTCCAGCATATTTTCTTAACAACCCAGAACCTATATTTTTCAGGAACTTCGGTTCTCTAGGATCAAGAAAGGTAGAAGCGTTACGCGTTCTTTGCTAAAAGCTCTCTACGGAATAATAATAATTCTTAATTGAGTATTAAAATAGTACAAAGAGAAAAAAAAAATAACATAAATGAAAATATGAAAATTAAATATATGCACTGACTGCATCATGTAGGATTGGTCATACTAATTTAACTCCATTATGTCAACTATCATCATCATCACCATCTTTTTTTTTTTTTTTTTTTTTTCTATTTTTCTAATAATCATTTGCCAACTTGTTATTTATATTGCACAAAACTGTAGCTAAAAATATTTTTAAGTCAGCCCTGATTTTCTTTGGACAATTATACTAACGAACTCAGATGATTTTCTTAAACCAATACATCATTAAATTACCTATGATAATTAATTAAGACCAAGCTAGGGCACCGTAGATGACAGCACAGTAAAAAAGTCATAAGAAAAGTCGGCCATAGCTGATGTTTTCCTATCTTAAAATACTTTGCTGCCATCTACGACACCCTACCTCCTTAAAGCAAAGTAAAGTATTTAAATATCCTATATGATAAAAACTCATTATCATTTTATAGGCATTGCCAATTTTTTATTTTGATCGTTATAACGTATAAATATGTATAAATGTATGTATAAATATAGATATCTAAATATTATTAGAACCCCCTTTTTTTTCTCTTTTTTTTCAAAAATATAACTGCCATTGCGCAGGTTAAATATAGTTAAATAGTTAAAAATAATAATAATAATAAAATTAAAAAAACAAGTGGAAAAATTTTTCTTTTTGATTTCAATAAAAAAAATATTTGGTAACTCCATGGCTGGGTCTATATATAAGGTTCTATTGCTCAAATTCGGGAGGCATTTCTGCATGACGGGCGATTGTACACTGCTTAAACTATCAAGGAGAAGGCGCTCCGCAGATTTCTTGCTACCCTCCAACCGTAGAATAAGCACGAGGAAGCCAGCCCTGGATGATGCGGTGAAGGTGTATAAGGGTGCTAATGCCCCCTTGCCACCCTCTATAACAACGAGAAGAGAGACAATGACCTGTGTGTATATAGACCTGCCAAAGCCAGGTACACTTACTTACATCTAGCAACTCACTGGAGTCTAGGAGGTACTGACTTTGAGATGTCACTTATTTTCACCTCATGGTAGCAATGGCTGTAAGTCCAACTTTGTTATGAAGGCTGATCTGCGCATGACTTTTGACATTACTGCAGACAACTGCTAAACAACAAAGCAAGTACGATAGTATGTACGTCCAAGACCACAATCAGTTGCTACATGTAAGTGTCTACTACACACACGGTACACTCCCCCCAGATAAATCTGACCGCAGCGTTCATGTCTCTAAATGTTAAATATATGAGGAGACTTTAACGCGACCGGTCAGATTTATCTGAGGGGGAGTGTACATGTCTTGCTTCTATGTCTCTCTTCCGCTTTGTTATCGATGGTGACATTACAAAACTTATATGCATATATCGGTCGTCACATCTCATTAGTATTTAGAAGTTTAATAAGCACTTTATAAATTCTTAATTTTAATAATTTATATCTTTATAAAGAATAGAATTATTAACCTTTTTTTTTTTTTTTACTTTTTTCTTTTCCATTTTATTTCATTTTAGAAAATGCTATTTGCGTGACGATCTTGGATTCTGACTACAGAAACAGGAAAAATGGTCTGCTCAATAAATATTTTGCGGGTTGCATAAATTGAAATTTGATAATCACTGCAGCTGTTTTTTGACTAATGAGTAAAATTGAAGAACTAATACATTCTTCTAATATACATTTTTTTATAAATGTTTTATTTTTTACTAGTAATTTTTATGGACCTAAATTGCGACAAAAAAAAAGTGTTACGTTAAATAAATGCACTACTAAAATTTTTTGCGTTTATTTCCGTCACACGAGTTTGTGATTAAAGCCAAAGACCACATAAAACAACATATTTTTTTAAATGAATAAACACGAAATGGGATCTTCAAAATCATATTATCAAAAATCAAAACACACCAACGTGGTGTGCTTGCCTCTCTCTCTCTCTCTCTCTCTCTCTCTCGTTTGCATGTTACTCGTCACTTCTTTCAAATCACACCCTGTTTTGTCCAAGTTGACCAGCACAACGAGAGACAGATACAGGATAGATACTTAAAATACAAGTAGATTGATAGAGAGAGAGAGAGAGAGAGAGATTGAAATAGAAAAAAAAATAATTGATGCACCTTTGCTCTCTACTTTTTATATGTCTGCAAATTATAAACTTAAACTTAATTATAAAATCAAATTTTTTATTTTGTAAAAAAAAAAAAAAAAAAAAAAAAAAAAATGAAAAGTAAAATCCCACCAAACAATAATATATAAAGCAGGCGCGACAAGACTTTCGCACATGGTTGAAAATTAAAAAATATATATATTATATATTCACTTAGGCCTTCGGCTTATGCTTTCTATACCTTTGGTATAATTATAGTACTACGTACTGCATATTTTATATAAATATAATACAAATACACGCACGTAACGGTTATCCAGATAAAATGCACAACATAAAACTGCTTTTTATTATACTTACTATAGCTATATTTTATAATGCATTGCATTGGTGAGGTGTGAGTTGTATATTGATTTTTATTTAACAATTTATTCAGAAGATGAAGAAAAAAAAACATAATAAGTATGCTGTAAGCACAATTGCATTACATGTAGTACAGTATATCATAGGAGGGCATATATATGAGGACATTTCTTACATAATAATTGCCCCAATGTTAATATAACAAATAAAACATGTATTATTATGGAGCAATAAAGTAACATATCAATTCATTGTTTGAGTTTTGTCTACAATCATAAAAATAAAAAAATATCATGTATTATGAAACATTTATTTCTTTGCATACAAATTGTAAAATAAAAAAAAATAATAAAAAAAAGGGCAAATTAGTCCTTAGCACTCAAATTTCTGTCTGTCCTGGCATTCTTGCTCTTGAGTTTAAAAATTGCAGGATCCAGTAAGTTGTCTGAGCTTGCGTCCCAGTCATCTTGTTCGCGACTTTGCTCCAGATCTGGCTGCAACAAGTGCGGCGCCAACATCGCGAACATTTGCTAAAAACACAACAATAATGAGAAAACAATATTGTCAGAATAATGCTTTCTTATTTCTAGGCATATCCGGCCTGTAAACAATTACTGCAAACTTTTTTAAGTATCAATTTTTTTTAAATATAATTTTAATTTATTTAAATAAAAAAGTATTCTGTATGTTGATGCATTCAACATTCAATGTAAATAATGTATAATATAGTGTATAGTGTTAGATTTTTTTTATACTTATCTTATAATGTGTTTTACTTCACTTTTACTTATTTGATATTTTTTATAGCATAATAAAATATATACATAAAACAATTGCTGTAAAATTGCAATATAAACCTATTTAATTGGTAATATTTATTTTAATTAGTATTGTACATAATTGTAGAAGATGCTAAAATGACCAAAAATGAAGTTATAACGAACTTTAATTATATTATTATATAATATATTTACTTCTGCCCACGGAGTTAGTCCGATGGGCGTGAACTTGAACTGCCACTGAGGAAGTCCCTTATGTACGAGCATCATCCTGAAGTAAGTAGTAAAGTCCTCTGCTATGAAGTGCCAGTCAAAACAGCGATCTAGAAGCCAGATACGAGGTTGCTCCAACTCCGAGGCAGTGGTTTCCTTACGTACTCCGGACTGCTGGTATATCAAGCAAACTTTGCCTAGACCCTGACATGGGTCTAACTCGAAGATCTTGCACTTGGTACCAAAGTTAGGTAACGTACCGTGAGGCTGAGGACGTTGAAGTTGTTGGTGACACAACTCCACGTCCAGCGGAGTTGGACATTCGGAATCTTCTTGGTTTTTAAACCCTCCAATGCGTCGTAGTTCGTTTATTGTATTAATTTTCATGTTTCCTATTGGTAAGACTTCACCTGGAATAAGTTTGAATACATATAAGATGAAGGTGATATATAAAATTCCAATTAATGCATTGTGTAATATTAAAAGTTTGAAATCACAAGAAGAAAGAAGGCAAGGGGGGGAGGGATTTATTGTCAGGTGTATAAACTATGGCGCACATTTAAGTAATTTTATTTTTGACAATACACCTCTAACAGAATTTTTTTTCTTTAGTATTTTATTTCTTTAAGGAGGTGTAGATATTATTCCTTCAAATGGAATAAATTTGGATAAACAAAGTATATATAATTGTGCGAAGTTATTACCCGCATACTCATAATTCCAAATGAGTTTAAATCCATCTGTTGCAAGGTAAAAATTCTTGAGGTCTTTGGGCAACGTGCAGCTATGACGTTGCTCCCAAGATGTGATAGCCATTCGTTCAGTAGGTAAATTGCGTACAATTTCAATACCCTGCACACCTGGCGTGTCTTCTACAAGCAAGAGGAAAATAGAGGACCATTTAATTAGATTAAAAAAAAAACAATAATTAATTGACGTGATCATGCATAGTATATTATATGCCAATATTGGCATATACATAGTAAAAGTGTATCCATGGGGAAAATGTTGAAATCCCCATGAATATCATACTATCCATCGGAAAAAGTTCAATTTCCCATGGATAGCAAGAAAATCCACGTGGTAAACACCAACTATCCATGGGAAACCCGAAACATGATACTATAACCATGGCAATCGTTGCTATCCATGGACCTATATATGAACTGTAATTATGTGAGCTATATTTTTAATACATATTTATATAGCACATCTCTTCAATAGATCGTGAAAATATTATATTCCTGGGCCTGGCTTACCAAGTTCTTTGAGCAGCCCCAGTGTCAAACACTCTGGAAATATGTCTTTAGTAGCCGCCGCGGCAGGGGCTGCAGCAGTTTCCTCCGTACCTGACATTTTAATTAAACCACTCTATATTTCACTATAGAATGTTTATTTTATTACAGATATATTTGTAAATTAGGGTTGCGCTTTATTTACTTTTCATCCAAACAATATTAAAACCATGGCAACTGAACTGGCGCGATTATGTTTACAGAAGGGAAATGCAAGAACCCATAATATGTATATATATTCTAAACGCTACAGTCGCAGTGGTTTAGTATAATAATAACATTATAACTGTAACTAAACCTAAAATTCAGTTCCATTCTTTTTTATTCTTTATTATAGTTTTTTTTTTATAACGCAATGCAATCATATTATAATATACCATAATAAGGAAGTATAGAAGGAAAAAAAAAGCAATATATTTTTTATTCTCTTTAATACTTTTGCTTGCAATCTTGGGATTTTTAAAAATAAGCAAATAATAAATAAATGAATAAATAAATAAATATTCAAACGTCGAATTACTACATAAAAATATATTATCATTATATTGAAAAATATATCATTTTATCATTTTATAAATAATCAAAATGACTACTAGTTTAATAGTTAAGGTAGGACGTAAAGTAAAACAAAATTAAGCGCTAAACGTTTAACGGATACGGTATATTGATTGAAACATGTAGAGGGGAAATGCGATGCTGCTGCCGCCTCGTGTGTTTCCACTTCCACATTTACATAACAATATCTGCCAGCTGCTTATACGTACATCACTGTATGTGCTGAGAGATCTACTTGGATCCATTGGATCTACTACTCCAGCTCCAGCAGTGAGTTAGTTTGAGCTACAACAACATACAAAGATGCCGCACCTTCAATACTCCTCCACTTGTCAACTCATTTTCTTTGTCAATGGAAACAAGGTAAATTAAAATTATATACATCCTGGTTATATAGCATGTTTAAGAACTGAAACATATTAATTTCCCTAATTAAAAACATTAAGAGCAATCATACTTATATTATACTGTAATATCTTAATTATTTTTACATAAGTAAATACATACACTTCCTCTTTTGCAGACTCAATTTCATTGTTATTAAAAATTAAAATTACTATTCTCTACATTATTGCCATTTATATATGTTAATTATAGTAATATATAAATCTCTCATATACATACATATATATTAACAGAAATCAGAAATCTCTTAAATCTCATATAATATAAAATAGCACACCAAATGCTTAACATTAAATTGAATAACGCTGACTCTTTTAGCATTGTCATTGACCCTGAGATGAACTTAACTGTTTTGAAAACAAAATGATTAAAGATTGAATATAGTGAATATTTTTTTGCTTGCCTATTATATTGTATATAATACATGATTTAAAAAATAGCAGAGCTATGCAATATGCATACTCTGATAATGACAAAAATTTAATTTTTAATTATTATTTAACAAAATGAGCATTCTAAATATTTATGAATTATTATAATAAGAGAAACTTTTTTTTTTTTTTTTTTTTTTTTTTTGTACTATGAATAGATGATCTGAGGTGCTAAGAAAGTAAATATGTTTTGACTCTGATAAAAAAAAAAATAATAATAAAAATGATAATTATTAAAAAAATAATGAAACTCAATATTTCATTATAGTATTTATTTTTCAAGTAATACCCCTTGATTCTTCGAAGCCTTTGAGAGAAACTGTATTTTTACACGTAATTTTTACACGTTTTTATGGTAGAAAAGATGGTTCTAAAAATAAACCAGATGATATGCATTCTTCGAAATTATGATCCCCATTGTAGATTTAGTATAAATTTTTATTTCTGATAAGAAAATAATTTTCATCGCAATATTTGCATTTTTTTTAAAAATTAATTTCACAAGTCATTGTTATAATTTTTTTTTCTTTTTCTACAGGTTGTTGACGACAGTGTAGATCCGGAGTGCACGCTTCTTCATTACCTTAGAACTAAATGTATCCTTTTCTTTGCACGCAGTTCATGAATGTAAATATAAGATAAAACGTTATCACTTATCACATAATTATATATAAAGTCTGGGACAGAGCGTGAGTTTTGTTTCTTCCTCATATTTTCATCCAATATATGAAAATATTTTTGTTATTGATAATGCAAAAAATTATATTTTATTTAAGATAAAAATTTAGTACTGTTTACAGCAGAAAAATAAAATTTACAAAAATAATTTTTATAATGTACTACAAGTTATATTATATAAGTATAATATAAAAGTTCTCATTTTTGGACGGGGACACCACACTGCTGATATGGAGTTATATATATTATCAAGGCTAATACACACACACACACACACACACACACACACACACACACACACACACACACACACACACACACACACACACACATATATATATATATATATATATATATATATATATATATATAATATATATAATCATATATATATATATATATATATATATATATATATATATATATATATATATATATATATATATATATATATATATATATATATATATATATATATATACAGTATATAATTTGGTGTCGCTTAAAATTATTTTAAACATTTGTGACAGGTAATTGCAGGTTCGACGCATTAGTTGAATTTTACTTTCATTTTTTATACGAATATCCTAAATAAGAGATGATTATATAATCAATGTATAATTCCGCAACGTTTGACTGGACATACAGCTTTAATGTTCCAGATTATCCATGAGATTCTCTCTCTCTCTCTCTCTCTCTCTCTCTCTCTCTCTCTCTCTCTCTTTTTTTTTTTTTTGCCCTAGACTCCTAATAACTTACGAACTAAACATTTTTTACGTTCTATACGGAAGCTATGATTTTTTTGCGACATTTTTCATTTCACATACACATATTATTATATAACTATTTTTGTTTCTTTGGAACAACTGTTGGCCTTCAAAAATAGCTAAGAGTGAAAAATATATTTAAAAAATAAGATGGAAATATTAATATAATTATATTACGTTAATCTGCATAATTTATTAATTATGTACTATATTTTTTATAGTTTTATCATTTTGTATTGCTTGTTCAAAATTTTGAAAAGAGTACAAGAACGTGTTTACTTTGTAAAATTACAGATAACGAGTCCACAAATTCAGTGAAGCGACAAATATGTATAGTGATATCTTTACTTGAGAGCTGATTATACATTACTGATTACAGAGTTCAACACTTATGGAACTTATAACCTTATATTTTGAGAGAGTGAGAAAAAAGTTTAAGGTCAAAAAGAAATCTCCGAAGCTATCGAACATAATATTATACATATAGTTTGTTTTTTTAAAATCGGATTTTTTTTTTTTTTTTTTTTTTTACGTATTTGGGAGAATATTTTGCGATTAACTGATGATTTCATAATGCTCAATATTTTTTCATAAATAATTAAAGTCAATTTTTTTAATGATATAACATTTTAAAAGACAGTATTAAAGTTTTCTACCCTTAACATTTTATTTTATTTTATTATATTTTTTTTTTTACTTATTATTTCTTGCCTTTCTAATAACATTTTGTTACTTTCTACGCATGGCATCTTATATAATAAGTTGTTTGTTTCAACAGTACAGAAATATCTTTTTATATTATGTTGTTTTCTTAATAATAATTAAATTCACGTGATTCAGGGTGTATAGCTTGGATCAAATATTAACTGGTCAAACTAGTTGCTATTTTGAGATCATGTGACGTGATATTATATAATATAGCCATTTTTGCAGTAAAAAATATGTGGCTCTCGTGTTTATCACGTGAAGCAAAATGTGTTTCTTGTTTCCGAACGTAATTTAGATGGCGCTCCGGGTTACACATTTTGCTTCATGTGATAAAATACGAGATACACATATTTTCTGCTTAAACATCGATATATATATATATATATATATATATATATATATATTGAAATTGCAATTACAAAAGTCAATAAAGTTTTTAATTCAATTAAAAAACAAACATAATTTGTAATGTTTATGATATTACGTGTATAAATTTCAAATTTTAAGATTCAATTTTTAGAATCCACGATCATATAGAATTAGCTGTAGCTATATGTTTATTGCGTACTTGACAGATGACCTTGTTAAGTCACGTTCAAGGTCAAACAAATGATTGTTTCAGCGAGACTCTGATTACAAACTCATCGTTGAGAGAAAAAAAAAATATTATACTGAAGAAATTTGTTAAAAGATCAGAAAATAAAACGATAATATAAACATCTATCCTCTATCTCCTTGATAATGAACCTGTTTATTTTTTATTTCTACTTTTAATTAAAATATTTGAAATGAAAGACAGCCAAAATTTTAGAATTATTTGAAATAAAGTAATGTAGTAAAAAAAAAAAAGGAAAAGGAACAGAGAGCATCATAATAAAAAGATTTCAAATATAAAAAGTATATTAAAAAAATGTTGTTAGTAAGTGTGCTTTTTTATAAAAATAAATGTATAATTTAAGTGGATAATTATTTTTAATTTTTTTTTCTCTTAAGAAATTATTGTAAAAACTTCACAAAAATTACATAGTTGTATTATTTTAAATAAGTTATATCCAACGTAAAATTATTTGTCTTATTGAGGTTTAATATTTTATCAACATTGAAATATGATTGGGCTCTACTTATCTTGCCTATCATATAAGAAAGTAAGAGAAATTTCTTTTATACTTTTTATTTTACAGAAAATGTGAACCAATCTGCTAAACTAAATCTAAAACACATTTCTGTAATAATGAACTGTTAAGAAGAGCACTTCATCATAAAATAATATTTAATGTAAATAGTTGAAAACCAATTACACAGTACACAATTACACAGTTGAATGGAGAATTATATAATCCTAATAAAACACAGTCTTCCTTCGAAATCTAACAGAAATTAGACAATCGTGACGGATAATGTGAGACAATGTGAATAATTATTTAATTGAAAAACAACAACCTTTTTTTGATGAATTTCCTTGACTGGATATGCAGTGAGGCTGAGTGGCACCAAGCTGGGATGTGGCGAAGGGGCGTGTGGAGCGTGCACCGTGATGGTGTCCAAAATCAACCGGTGCTCCGGACAGCTAATGTATCCTTTGCTGCGTCTTCTCTCTCTCTCTCTCTCTCTCTCTCTCTCTCTCTCTCTCTCTCTCTCTCTCAAAAGTTAAATACATCATAATTATACTATAATATACCTTTAATTTTTCTTACCAAGTGATACCATTTGAAATGGTCGATGGGGGATTATGAAAGCTAAAATACTCTTGGCTTTATATTTAAATTATATATATATATATATATATATATATATATATATGTATATTTTTGTTCAATTTTCAAATTTGACACCGAAATTCAATTCATTTTTCAAATTTTAGTAATATATTGATACTTAAGCTATATTCAATCAAAAGAATGTTGGTGTATGTGGAATCCTTTACACCGTGATATACTGATAAGTTTCTTCCAAAATTTTCCAAGTAAGAGAGAGAGAGAGAGAGAGAGAAGTTGAATATGACATACTTAAATACATTATTGCTTTAAGTTGACTAATATTATCCTGAACTGTGTCTGTCAGTCATTACGCGGTGAACGCATGTATAGCTCCCGTGTGCGCGATGCACGGTCTTGCGGTAACCACAGTGGAAGGTATCGGTAGTGCGCGAGGTTCACCTCACGCCGTGCAGGAACGTCTGGCACGCACTCACGGCTCACAGTGCGGCTTCTGCACCCCCGGTATTGTCATGTCCATGTATGCTCTTCTCAGATCTACCCCGAAACCTAACAGGGAACAGGTGGACATTGCATTCCAAGGTATTGAAAATTATGGACATTAAAATTGATTGGTAATAATTGGCAATGTTTTATTTGATAGGAAACCTATGCCGTTGCACTGGCTATCGTCCGATTCTTGAAGGATTCAGCAGTTTTGTTGAAGATTGGGAAGTGAAACGTGCAGTGCAAAATGAATCAAATAATGCTTCATGTTGCAAGAATGGTAAAAGTATATATATTTTTTCAAACCCATAAAATTTATATCTTCTTTATACCATATAAGTACATCAGTGAAAATATAATCAAAACTATTGATTAAATATTAATTTTTACTCCTTTTTATATTATTATTATTATTTGTATTTTTGATAGGAAACGTTGAAAAACAGTGCTGCATGAAGTCACAAAACGGATGCTGCATGGAGACGCGTGAAATCACTGATAAACTTACAAATGTAAGTGAATTTTCTCCGTACGACGGTTCATCCGAGCCAATATTCCCTCCTGAGCTCTCTGTATCTGACAAATTGGACATCGAGAGCGTGGTGTTCAGAGGAGAACGAGTTACTTGGTACAGACCTACTAACTTGGAAAAACTCCTAGAGCTAAAATCTCAATATCCAGCTGCAAGACTTGTAGTTGGAAACACGGAAGTTGGATTAGAGATGAAATTTAAAAATTGTCTCTACCCTGTAATCATTCAACCCTCGAATATACAAGAACTCACTCAAATCAACGTTAAAACAGAAGGAGTTCAAATTGGAGCTGCCGTTACTTTAACTGAAGTTGAAGAATTTTTACTATCTCAAATTAAAACATTAGGAAATTCAAAAACAAAAGTTTTTACTGCAATTGTGGAAATGTTTCAATATTTTGCAGGAAAACAAGTAAGAAACGTAGCTTGTCTTGGAGGAAATATAATGACCGGAAGTCCAATCTCCGATATAAATCCAATATTAATGGCGGCTGGATGTGTATTACAAGTAAGGAGTAAAAATGCAACCAGATATGTGAAAATGGATCATAAATTCTTTACGAGTTATCGTAAGAACATAATTCTACCTGAGGAACTTGTGATATCTATTACCATTCCTTACACCGCGGAGAATGTTTATTTCATCGCCTATAAACAAGCGAAGCGACGTGATGATGACATTGCTATTGTAAATGCAGCGTTCAATTTAGAATTGAAGGGAGATTTGATTCATGATATTTCAATGGCGTTTGGTGGTATGGCAGCTACCACAGTAATGGCAACAAAAACCGCAGAGAAATTAAAAGGACGAGAGTGGAATGAAGAGACCCTGACGTTTGCTATGGATAGCTTACTTGAGGAATTGACCCTCGACCCTGGAGCACCTGGTGGTATGGTGACCTTTAGAAGGTCGCTTACTCTTGGATTTTGGATGAAGTTTTATCTAGCAATACAGGTAATATTTATATTTGATTCATGATTTATTTTTATAATAAACTTTTTGCTTTAAATGTCTTCAAAAAAAAAAAAAAAAAAAAAAATTGCTATAAATATTTTAAATTATTATTAAGTAATTATGAGAACTTTAACTCGTTGTTTGCTTTTGCAGACACAGAGACTCGAGACAGTGCGTCCAGTTGACGTCGACGCTCCACGTCAGTTCCACACAATTCCTGCACGTGGTTCACAATACTTCGAGATGGTACCACGTGACCAAGGTTTGCATGACCTTGTGGGTCGACCTATACCTCACCAGTCTGCACTCAAACAAGCTACAGGTAAGCACAAAATCAAACTCTTTTCCTCATTATTTTATTTCCATTTCCATTATGATCGTGATTTTCTTTACAGGTGAGGCTGTGTACTGTGACGATATGCCGCAACTCCCAGGAGAGCTTCAAATGGCACTAGTATACAGTAATAGAGCACACGCACGTATAGTAAAAATAGACGCCTCGAGTGCGTTGTCATTACCTGGAGTTGTTGCTTTCTTCTCCGCTAAGGACGTCGTACCAGAAAAGAATAAGTTCGGCATTGTGGTGCAGGATGAGCAGATATTTTACTCAGATAAAGTAGGTATATTTTTCTGCAGAGATGTGATAATATTACTAAGTACATAATAAATTTGTAGGTGACATCACACGGCCAAGTTCTCGGTGCACTTTTAGCAGAAAATCGAGATCTCGCGAGACGAGCTGCGAAACTCGTGCAAGTTCAGTATGAAGATCTGCAGCCCGTCGTAATAACAATTGAGGTATTTATTTGAAAGTCCTCTTATTATAATAATTATACTATAGCGATTCCCCTTTTTCATTTGGATAATAAAACTCTCATCAGTATAATGTTTGCATTTAATGGAGTGAAGGTTAAAATATTGTCATTATATAATGATTATCCTTACAGGATGCGATTACAGCCAAATCTTTTTATGATGTTCCCAACATGCAATTTGGCGCTGAGTCCGTGTCATCTGTGCTGGACTCATGTGATCACGTGGTACAGGGTGAAGTTCACCTCGGAGGTCAAGAACATTTCTATTTAGAGACTCAGAGCTGTCTCATCGTGCCTGGCAAGGAGGATAACGAGTTGGAGGTGTTTTGTGCAGCGCAGGCACCGACTACCATCCAGGTCTGTCGAGAAGTAAAATATAAACACTTTGTGGTAGTAAAACTTATATGAAACATTGATAATTTGGCAAGGGGTTTGTCTCATTTAGTAGTAAATTTTGGATAAAAAGAATCAGACTTTTTATTGACCCAGTCAGTCACAATAACACAAAAGTTACAACAAGCCTTAGTCTTGTCAAAACAACAATATCAGCCTCTGTTTACGTTGACGACAATTGAAACAAAATTAAACCATGCATATAATATTACCTAATTAATTATTTAATAAATTAGTTCTCATATGCAGTATTAAAGTATTTCAATACGTATAAAATAATATTTAATTCACAATAAAATATGAAATCTTAATAATTTTATTTCTTCCCGACAAAGAATGCAGTGGCACATTTTCTGGGACTGCCAGAAAATCGTGTAGTGGTTCGCGTGAAACGTCTGGGTGGAGGTTTTGGAGGCAAAGAAACTCGTACCCCGGTCGTCATATTGCCCGCAGTATTAGCCGCATTCAAGTAAGAAATTGTGATATGTATTTTATTTAAAAACTATAATATACAAAATATAATTAATAAATAAATAATAATAATAAAAAAATAAATATATCTCGGTATATACTTTTTTTTACGCGATAATTGAAAGGATAAGGAAGTGAGTTAAGTATGGTATTTCATTATTATGTTTTTCAACAGATTGCAGCGTCCAGTACGTTGCATGTTAGATCGAGACGATGATATGTTAATCACGGGTGGACGTAACCCTTTCCTGGGTCGCTACAAAGTTGGATTTTCTTCGTCTGGAATAATTACCGCGTGTGACATGGACTTTTTCAACAACGCTGGCTCTTCGCTCGATTTCTCCGGAGCGGTAAGTTTTTTTTTTTTTTTTTTTTTTTTTTTAAAGTCTGATTAAGATAAAAACTTTAAATGTACGATTTTCAGGTAATGAACCGAGCTATGAACCACGTGAATAACGCCTACTCAATCCCCCACGTGTCAACTCGAGGTCACATATGCAAAACTAACTTACCCTCAAATACAGCGTTCCGAGGTTTTGGTTCACCGCAAGCCATGTTCATCGCAGAAAATTATATTGAAGATATTGCGTCTATTCTCGGCAAGGATCCCGCACAGGTGAATTA
The DNA here is from genome assembly GCA_949318235.1 of Ecdyonurus torrentis. Lineage (NCBI taxonomy): Eukaryota > Metazoa > Arthropoda > Insecta > Ephemeroptera > Heptageniidae > Ecdyonurus > Ecdyonurus torrentis. The sequence continues at coordinate 20,045,394 of OX439131.1, forward strand.
ATATATTATACTGTACAAAAACTTTAACAAAAATGATAATAAATAAATTAAAAAAACAGAGCAGAGCCTAGAATATTTATGCTTTTTGCGATATTTTCTAAATATTATAAATATTGATACTGCCATACGTATAAACCGTACAATTCATAAACTTAATGGTTAGATTATAATATTTTTATCTTAACATAAACATGATATTATTCATCATTATTGTCTAAATAAAAAAAATAAAAAAAAAAAAGAGAAAAAAAAATCTGGTATATAAAAAAAATAATAATATGAAAGTATACTTTGAAAATAAATAACTACAGAAGAAAACATGTTTGAATGTCATTTTAAAGAACTTTATGTAGTCAAATATGTGGGTTATATTATACAAGTCTTGTAATAATTACTATTCGATATATTGATACAGATTCGCGAGACAAACTTGCAAGAGGACGGCTATTTGATGCACTACAAGCAGGTAATGGAGAACTGCACTGTGCGACGCTGCTGGCAAGAATGTATCTCAAAGTCAAACTATTGGCAGAGAAAGAGCGACGTCGACAAATTTAATAAGTACGAAACACTTTATAAATTATGCTAAAATACAAATTTATTTAAAATTTCCATGGTGAAGTCAAACACAGTTTTTGTTGCTTATTAGTTGATTTTTTTTTATTGAATATAAATAATGTATTATATTTGAAGTGGGTATTTTAAAAGTTGACGTATTAATTTCTATTAAGGGAGAATCGTTGGAAAAAGCGTGGTATTTCAATCGTGCCCACGACCTACGGAATCGCCTTTGACGTATTGCATCTGAACCAAGCGGGTGCACTCGTTCATGTGTATACAGATGGTTCCGTACTTGTGACGCATGGTGGAGTTGAGATGGGTCAAGGATTGCACACCAAGATGATTCAGGTACACAAATTTATCATGTGTTTTGGAGAAGTATAATATTTATTGAAATAAGTAAATAATATTGCGCAAACAAAATTATAAAAAAAAAAAAAAAAAAAAAAATGATAGTTTGTATGATACTTCTTCTCATATAGGTTGCGAGTCGCGCTTTAGATGTACCGGAAGTGGATATTCACATCAGTGAGACGAGCACTGACAAAGTTCCAAACTCGGTGGCCACTGCAGCTAGCACAGGATCAGACCTCAACGGCATGGCAGTGCTTGTGAGTGTTTTTTACAGTACAATAATTAGGAATGTTTTAAATAATTTTAATGCTGCACATTTACATACTCTTCTCTCATTCTCATTCTCATTTTTTTTGTATTGGCCTCCTCAAGACAAGTCATATACATAATACATAATATTTGTGATAATATACAACCAGTTCTACTTTATCAAAAAAACTGATGCAATGAAATATTTTCAGGATGCCTGTACGACTTTAATGAAACGACTTGAACCATTTAGAACAGAAGATCCAAAAGGAGGCTGGAAAGCTTGGGTAAAAGCTGCTTATCTGAATCGAGTTAGTCTTTCAGCTACTGGATTCCATGCGTAAGTAGTTCGAATTTATCATTTATATTTACTTTGAGTTAAGCTTAATTTGAGATATAATTAAGTCTGTCATTTTCTCGCGCATGATTTTAGTACTCCTGACGTGGGCTTCGACTGGGTTAATCGCACGGGAAAGATGTATAATTATTACACGTACGGAGCAGCGTGTTCGGAAGTGCAGATTGATTGTCTCACTGGTGATCACCAGGTAAATAAAATCAAACTGCTATTTAAAATTTACAAATAAAATCTTTTTCAAAAAATCATCATAATAAATTATTAGTTTAAAATTTAATGAGCAACTGGTATGGTATTGTTTCGAATTTTTTTAACTATCATAAACGCAGACGTGTTTTAGAATCTATAAAGTATATTATTAATTATTATACTACGTATTTCAAAATGAAATAAGTGCTAAAAATATATAGAACAAATATTCAATAAAGTAAAAAAAAAAAAAAAAAGTTTTATTTTTTATGTCAATTATACTCTGACCGTTGTTTATCCTATCTATAGGTGCTGCGCACGGATATCGTGATGGACCTTGGTGAGAGCATCAATCCTGCCATTGACATAGGTCAGATTGAGGGTGGGTTCATGCAAGGCTATGGTCTCTTCACGTTGGAGGAACTGCTGTACTCTCCCACTGGTGCATTGCTCACGAGAGGACCCTCAACCTACAAGATCCCTGGCTTTGGAGACGTGCCCGCAGAGTTCAATGTCTCACTTCTTCGCGGAGCTCCCAACCCTAGAGCAGTATATAGCTCAAAGGTAAAACAAGAATTAGTCTCATAGTACAATAATAATAATAATAAAATCTCTTCTTCTTCTTTTTTGTTGTTGTTGTTTACGAACTAGGCGTCACGCACGCTGAATTCTCTACACTATTTTACACTATTTGTCTAAGTATTGAAAAGTTACATATTATATCGCTGTTTATTTTATTATTATTCTTTTTTTTTTTTTCAAAACTGGTGATATGATCTTACTTTTATGCCATAGTTGCAATACTTTAAGGAGAGGATACATTGTAAAACGATAAAAATTCTTGCTATATTAAAATTTAAAAGAATTTTTTAAATTTCATTCCGAGAACAATAACTAACATTTTTTTTTTCAAAATAAATAGATTTATATATTAGAATAATTATAATATTTCAGTAAATATTAACAATATTTAAATTATTTGCAGGCTGTTGGAGAGCCACCGCTGTTTCTTGCAGCCTCTGTGTTCTTCGCAATCAAAGGTGCGATATCAAGTGCACGAGCAGACGCTGGGATAACTGGACCATTTAGACTGGACGCCCCTGCTACTGCTGAGCGCATCCGACTGGGCTGTGCTGACCATATCACTGCTAAGGTATACAATTAATTATGTGCTGAAACTGAGCACTCATATCTGGTCTATTGATAGAGTGACATACAACGTTTTGAAAAGTAAATAACATCTCTTTTGTGGAGTATAACATAAAATTAGTTATCATATTATTGTTATTATTATTGTAATTTGTAAATCAATATTTACTCCTTTTCTTCCAGATTGTCGAGCCAACGAAAGGATCATTCACGCCCTGGAACGTGGTGCCTTAATGATATACAAGTGCCGTTATTGTTTATAAAAATAGTAATACAAATTCGGAATTATTACAACTTATACCAAATAGCCTGCTTATCTAAAAGATATATATTATGTATAATTCTGAAAACAGGAAACAATATGTTGTTCAAAATAATATCCTAATCAACGTTCGTGATTTTTGCATTTTCTTATCACTTATCAACGCAGGCTTTGGTACAGTTAATTAGTTTCATACTGGCTTTGTTATTTGTTTGATAAAGAAGTTACAAGAATAATATTTTTTTAAAAATAAATAAAAATATTGAGAAAAAAAATCACTGAAATATTTATATTTTATACTTCAATATTGTTTTAGGTGCATAGTTTATTTTGTTATAAAATAAAACTTAACGATATCAGTACTCTAAAGTTAGCTGTTGCAATGTTTTTATATAGAATAAAAGAGTGTAATTTTTAATATTTGAGATTCTTATATTTTAATTTGAAAATATACTTGCATTGTTTATTATGTCTTTATATACGATCATGTATTTTGCTAAATATTTTACTAAATATATATGCTTTCATAAATTTTATTTTAATTTTTGTTTAATTCCCTTTATCTGCATGCATAGAAAAGAGTATCATATATAACTTGTGGCTAATTTTTAAAATATAAAAAATTATCATAAGGAATAAAATTATTTCAGAACTTGTAACACAAATATTTTATGCTAGGGGTTCCTTCAAAATTTTATACTATGTAATTTTCTCAACAAACAAACACATTCTTTGAAAGGTTGATGATTAAATAATAATCCCATGTTGCATGTCACATACGTTTTTTTATTGCCAAGTCTGGGTAAATAAAGTAAACATTAAGATTTGGAAAATTCCAATTACAAGTAAGATATCATTTTTAGAGAAGTCATCGTAATTTTGTTATGATGGGAGCTTCCAATTATTATATAACTAAAGAAAAAGGTTAAGTATTATGTAGTCTGATATTGATTCGATTACGAAAGATAAAAAATGTGATCAGTCACTATATAAATCTCGCTTTGCTTTTTTATTTTTTAATTATAGTCGATGATAAATCAGTAGTAATAGCAAGGTAAAACTTATTTTCCATGTCAAAGACAGAATCTATTTTACTAAACTTTATACGCAAGATAAAGAAACAGTGTGTGTGTACAGAGTTTTACGTTTAATTTAGTTTTTTAGTTTTATGAAAAAATTGGTTTATTTCATACAATCTTTCAAAATTATATTGTTTTACATTATTTAGATACATTATTTATTGATATTAAAATATAAAGACTTTTTTTTTTGTTAATATATTTTTAATTACAAGTTATTCGCAGTTATTCTGTTATCATTTGTGACGAACGAACTCGAATGCTGTAACTCATTAATTGTAACAGCTTTGCAAGCATACAAGTATTCTTTCTATTTCTGATTTTTTTTTGTTAAACTTGATTCGCGTAATTTCATTAACATTTTATTATTATTATTTTTTTTAATTTGGAATTTTAACTTAAAAATGCAATTACATTTTTTTTTTTTTTTTTTTTTTTACAAAATATTATATTTAAAAACTTTATGAATCTAGGAGCAATGTGGAGCGCAATATGCATGCTGATGGTCTTCTTTGTGCACCCAATCACGTCACAAGTACTGCCTCCAGTGATCACGATACCTCGTAACGTCACGGGCTACGAGTCATGGACAGCTGACGTGTTGCTGTCACTACCTTCTCTTCACGAAGCTTTGTTCAAGACAGTATGTATTTTCCTTATAATATTTAAATATAAATCAATTTCAAAGAAATAACAATGGACCACTTGCAATGAAGCGCTTTTAATTGTTGCAACGAGTAAGTGAAAACGATTTTTCCACAAGAAATACATTAAGCATATTTCAAATTATTTTAAAAAGTTCTTTCATTGAAAGTGGTCCATTATGGAGGCGCTATAGTTTCATATTTCATTTTGGATGATCAAATATATTTGATGGCAAAAAAATAAAATAAATAAATAAATAAATATGTAAAAGTATTACGCAGTACATTAAAAATATGTTAAACATCGCAATAACGGTAATATTGATGATAAAATTTTGTGTTTCAGTCGAGTAAAGTAGTGAGTGCCGAGTGTAGCCAGGATCTCTCGGACTATTCACAGGGTCTCGCAAATAGAAATATCTGGGCTATAAAAAGTAAGTCCACGTATCTATCAATATTCAATACTTTTTCAATAATGATTTTAATGAGATTACCAAAATAGAAATATATTTTGTGATACTGTATACCAGGTATAAATATAATTATATAATGCAATTAAAAATATACAAGGAATTGTTTTAGTATATTTACATTTTAGTGTTCGATGCTTCTACTAAACTTCCCGAGAGCATAATGAGCGGTACATGGCTTCATCTTGGAAACTTTGACCAGTGTTTAGAAGTGAAGCCACCTAACTTCCCTGTGCAACACTGCGGACCCAAGCTGGATTTGAAGCAAGGAGACTTTGTGCTGTCTCTGCAAGTTGCAGCCTGCTTGCCAGCGACCTGTTCACCACCTGAAATCCAGGTAAAGTATCAGGATTTCAAAATTTAGAACTCGCTCTTTCACAAAATAAATAAATAAAATCATTCTGTATTGGTTATGCTTATGCAGAAGTTAGCTCAATATAATAATAGTTTTATAATTTTTACAGGAAGCTCTGACTACAGTATTGACACCAATATTTGAAATTCTTGGGGTGCAATGGAAGGTGACCGTGGCTTCTAGTGATTGCTATACTGGGAATGATCAACTGCCTCTGGATGCAGCTGCGGGTGTCATGATGTTAATATTAACATTTTTTTTAGTTGATATATAGGAATGCTATCGTTTTTATATAAGAATTTGACCAAGGAACTAAAAAAAATTTAAGAGTTACTTTATAAGGATAAACACGTACCTTGAACATTTACATATAAGAAAACAATTAGGTAGTCACAATGCAATTTTTAGAAGTTAAATAATGTCTGAAGTTACCACTGCTTTGTAATATTAGAAACGTTCGCCGGAAGTCAGTATTTTTTATTTACACAACGTGCAGAGGTCAACAAATGTACGTATTGACGCAACATTTATGTTTTTATTAATTTCAGAGCTGTATTCTGTCTACTCAGCCTACTAGTTTTAGTTGGAACTACATACGATTATCTCAATGCAGAGAAACAACACTCGGAAAATTCAGGTATCACATAAACAAATAGAGATTATTATTAGACTACGAATAACTTAATTGAGTTTCGTATAATTTCAGTTATGGTTGAAGTTCTCACAGCATTCTCGTTGTCACGTAACTTCCGGTCTTTAATGAACACCCGACAAGCGTCAGGTTCAATCACGTGTCTCCACGGCCTACGTGTTCTCAGTCTCTTCTGGATAATCCTGGGTCACCGATTTGCCTTCAATTTACAGTTGCCGCTCATCAATCTTCTGGATTTTTTAAACGTAATCAATTCTATGTTTATTTCATACTTTGTATATATTGGCCAAAATATATAAATTATTTGGTGAAATTTATATATAGGGTACTTTGTGTAGTCAATTAATTATTTTTAAACGATTTAATAAAAGTGATTGTTACACATTATTCGATAATATATGAACTTATTCTCTTGTTTAATAGAACATGAAAAAACCTATGTACTCGCTGTTAGTAAACAGTTACTTGGCAGTAGACACCTTCTTCTTCATCAGCGGATTTCTCGTGTCATTTGTGTTTTTTACACGAGAAAGTAAAGCGTTCAATGTACTTAAGTTTTACCTCTACAGATACATCAGGTATTTGCAAAAATTTTATATTTCTACTGTATATTATTTTCTATCTATCTATCTATCTATCTATCTATCTATCTATCTATCTATCTATCTATCTATCTATCTATCTATCTATCTATCTATCTATCTATCTATCTATCTATCTATCTATCTATCTATCTATCTATCTATCTATCTATCTATCTATCTATCTATCTATCTATCTATCTATCTATCTATCTATCTATCTATCTATCTATCTATCTATCTATCTATCTATCTATCTATCTATCTATCTATCTATCTATCTATCTATCTATCTATCTATCTATCTATCTATCTATCTATCTATCTATCTATCTATCTATCTATCTATCTATCTATCTATCTATCTATCTATCTATCTATCTATCTATCTATCTATCTATCTATCTATCTATCTATCTATCTATCTATCTATCTATCTATCTATCTATCTATCTATCTATCTATCTATCTATCTATCTATCTATCTATCTATCTATCTATCTATCTATCAATGAGAAGGAGATTTAATCCTATCTAATAATTAACTCCCAGTATGATAGTTATTTCAATTAACAAGCTAAATACTGGACTAAAAACGATTTGTCACAGATTGACGACGTGTCTTGCGTTACTCATTGGTTATTACGCCACTCTACTGCGCTATACAGGCTATGGTCCACGCTGGCGCGCCAGCACCGACTGGCAAATGGAACATTGTGATAAATATTGGTGGCTTAATTTGCTGTATCTTAATAACTATATTCGGCTTGACAATGATAATTGGGACCCATTACATCCTGTTGCGGACGTAAGTTTGAACTTATTTTAAAATTGTCATTTTGAGAGAAAAAAATGCACTCGTTATTATTTTGGAATAATTTAGTTACTCGTAACGTTGAATATAATATATATTTTGTTATTTCAGTGTGTTGATCAGGGCTGGTACTTGACAGTTGACATGCAACTAGCGTGGCTCGCACCTCTCGTTCTACTTCCTTTACTCAAGTGGCCACGCAAGGCGACCCTAATCATGCTGCCACTTCTCACTCTCATCTCATGTTTCATACCGTTCACATCCACTTACATCAACGAGTTTCCCATGACGACAGACTTACGTTCCACGTTAGTTATCTTATTTATAGTTTATAATAGTAATATCAATATCCGGATAATTTTTTAATCCGGTTTACGGATACAAGATTGTCTGGATCAAGCAATCCGTATTTCACGTATAGGTAATTTTATCGGGATCTGCATTATTTGGATTGTGAATGAATCAACAAAATATGAATCAAAAGTATATTGAAAAAAAAAATATATATAGAAAAATAAAAAAATCAACAAATAAAAGGAAAAAAAAAAATCTTGTCAGCGGGGAAAAGCTTCAAAAATCAAATTCCAATATATTTTTTTCACTTAAATGGATTTTTATCCTGTTCTAATAATACGAATCGAGATCTAGAAAACAATACCAGGATTCGTTTTGACAGCAGTAGCTGACAAGTCTCAATTAGCAGTTTAAATGATAACATTGTTTCAGCCCAGCACAAGTTCGTAAATTCACAACTGACATGTACTGGCCGACACATATGCGAGCTACTCCATACATAATTGGTATATCACTAGCATACTTTATGTACAGAACTCGTGATAATAAAATTAACATCCCAAAGGTAAACTTAAAAACACAGTTTACACAATCTGATGAGTGCGGTAAAACGTGACGATCATCAATTAAGTGTTTTTGCAATCTCTTATTCTTATATCATGATTTAATTTGCAGTGGATGGTGGTTGTGGGGTGGTTAGTGTGTACAGGAGTCAGTCTGACCATCGTGTTCGCCACTGCCATCATGTATGACCCAGAGCACAAATACAACAAAGTCGAGGCAGCTTTCTTTGCAGGTTTCCACCGCCTTGGCTGGTCACTGGCTCTCTCGTGGATCGTCTTCACATGTTCTCGTGGGTATGCTGGTAAGACGTATAAAATTATCATACCCTGTTTAACCTAAGGATTCTATTTCGATACATGCTGTAATATTCAATTCCGAAACAACAATTTTCCACATGCATTTTAATAAAGTACTTTGATTTTGTTTTGGTATTTAACATTTTGTGTGCTACTAAAATAAAAGCTTTTATTGAACATTATATCATATTTAGATTCATATAGTACGTAATATAAATAAATAAATTAAAATAATAGTTTAACTTATTAAATTACAGTATTCATTTGATCACGTTCAATTTTTTGAAATTCAATTAAAACTAAAATTACACTCGATTTTTATCAAAAGGCCTCTTCACAGACGCGTCAATTCATACAACTTTAACATAAGAATCCAGATAACATTAATTGTTGTATCTTCACTTAAGTGTTATGTGAATGTACAGCTCTGGTCAAAAGTTCCCGAACGATTTGCATAGGCAACCCGAAACCACACTATGTTATCTTTGTGAGAAAACGCAGCGGTCCGTTTTTGCCAGAGCTGTACGCATCATTGCAAACGGGTATTTTATAATGTACAAGTTTGGGTAAACTAGCGCCTGCAAAAATAGACTATGCAACCTGCTTGTCCTATATGTAACAAGAGTAGCATACCCTCCAGGCGCTCTGTGATATGTTACAGGTGTAGTAAACTGGATCCTCTCTTGGCGAGTGCTGCTGCCTTTCAGCAAACTTTCCTACTGCATGTTCATCACACACTTTATCGTCCTTTACTTTGATGTCGGACAAATGAGAACTTATGCATATTTCAACAGTTTTAGCTGTGTAAGTCGTCCAAAATTGAAATATTTGAAAATATAATATATAATATCACAAATATTTACGTATTATTTTGGTTTACTGCTATTATATATTATAATTAGTATTTTTAGGTCAATTATTGCTACATACATAATAAAATTGCATACATAATAATAATAAGATAAATGCAGTTTAAAAATGACATTGACGTACAAACATGCACTTACATGCAACTCTTCTACAGACAATGGACTTCTTTTCTGATCTATGGATGACCGGTGTAGTTTTGGGAATTCCCCTGCATCTTTGTTGTGAGGCACCAACGTTACGTTTGCTCAACATATTCTTCCGTAAAGGTACTATATATATATATATATATATATATATATATATATATATATATATATATATATATATATATATATATATATATATATATATATATATATATATATATATATATATATATATATATATTTCAAAATGTATTTTTTTTAATCATTCATATTAAACTTTAATCTGAGAATCAGACTGGAAATATTTATAGAAAATATCATTTTTGTCCCCGATGTTCAAAGGTTTTTACATTAGTGACGTTGATTTAACCCTGCAAGTTACAATATGTTATATGATTCTTTTTTATATATAGCTTAATATGATATTATTAAAATTTCTTCTTTAAGGGAAAATGACGCCGGCGGTTAAAACTGAAGCAAATGAGACTCCTAATGCTGAACCATCAAAAATAATTTGAATATGACGAGCATTTATTTAAAAACTTATATGTCTATAAAATAATAATGAGGATCAAACACTTGATATCTAATTTATAGTCTAATGAAAATATTTAATCATATTTATTGTGTGTTAACTTGCATAATTAAAATTTTTTTTAAACAAGCAAAAATGTAAGGGACATTGTAAAACAAGCCGTGTCAAGGATTTTTAAGTTGAGGCGCGATAACAACATCTAATTTCAAATAGTTGTTTTTCTTGCCACTAGATGTCCAAGTCATGCCGTATTTTGTAAAATAAAGCTATGCAGAAGCTTTTTCTTATCATTCTAATAGTAAGTGCATAAAATTACAAGAATAAAGTTTGTATTCTATTAGAAACTGCAAGATTTTGAGATTATTAAAATAAAAACATTATGCTAGTTTTGACATGAAGTTGACTTACTATGTATACATGATTTTTTATTGTTATAAACTACTGCAACTTTACTCACATCGACATCACATAAAACTATTTTAAACTTTTTTTTTAGATACAATTAAAAAGGCTTATCATTTCTTACAATTTGTTACTTTATTCCAATAGAATTTTTTAATTATTATTATTATATACACTTAGTTCTTCTACTTATTCATTCCTCTTCTCTCTGTCTTTAATTATCTTTCAAAATCTGAATTCTGAACATTTCAACAGTAATTCAAAAGGAGAGAGAGAAAGAGAGAGAAAAAAAAACATTAAAAAAGAACAACATTGATACAAAAAACAGTTTTCTTTTTTTATTTTAACCTCAAGTAAAAAAAAAATACGTCTTTATTTATTTATTTGATCTTGTTGCGGGTGTAGCAGATAACAAGAAGATTGGGAAACAGATTTTTTTTAGGAAAAAAAACTTTTGTCAGACAAAAAAAAAACAATGCACGCAATGCGAACGAGATTTAGTTTTCTTTTGCGCCGCTGATGAAGCAAGAACAGGATTTTCAATTAAAGAAAAAAAGAAAGAACATTTATTTTTTTGTCTTCTTATCACAACGAAGCCAAAACTTTTGGATTGAAAAAAAAAAAAAAGAAAAAAAGAAAAGAAAAGAAAAGAAAAAACTGGAAGCGAGAAAATCAATGAGTTTTCAACAACGAGTTTCGATTACACAAACTGAACTTTTGTAAATGACAAGCCTCTTCAGCCTCGTCAATACAAATATAATACTATTCTTTAAATATAAATAAATTCACACATTTTTTGAAAGCATTAATATTAAATAAAAACAGGAAATTTAAGTTGCATTGCTTTAAAACAGACGTAAATTTGTAGATTGTGAGTTTGAGCATAATATTTAAAAAAAATTAATTAACCGAATATTTCCGTTACTATATTGCAACGCAAAATTAACAAGAAAGTTGCAATTGTATAATAAAGTAAAAAAAGTGATCGTCTATTAAAAAATATAGAGTTTTTGATTTATTATTATTATTTTGAACGGACAAGGTTTGGGATTGACAAATAATTGGCCCACTCTAACGACTATAGTTGGTTTAGGTTTAGGATAACCCAAACAGAGAGAGAATAATATAATAATATAATAAACAATTGTTTTGATATTAGATGAAAATTTGACCTTACTTATGAAACATTTTGTCGTTTTCATGACAACATGAAATATTTAAATTAATTTCTTCCTCGATCAAATTTATTTTTTATTAATATTAAAACTTAACATCTCAGCATTTATTATTATTAAGACCAACTAACCATAGTCTCCAAATTCCTTAATCTTTATACGTCCAATGTCTAAAATATAATATAATAAAAAAAATATATCGTAATGATGCAAATCTCTATAAGTATAGAAACAATAATTCAAATAAAAATAATTGCAATCTGCAACACAAGTATATATTTTTTAACATTTATTGGCATATAGAAAAAGATTATACTGATTTAAAAACAAGTTTGAGAATTTATATATAGTGAGAGAGAAGTTGTCGAATACTGTATATGAAAATCTAACTAAGATCTACTCCTCCCACACTTTACTTGGCTATAAGCTCTAGCTACCCCCTTGAGCTGCTTACAGTAAAGATTCAGAGGAGATCCTTTGACCTAAGATCACGTGACAAATAAATCAGGGCGTGTGCGCAAAATCTTCAAAACGTGTAATTAACGCCGTATAAATTGCAAATACTAAAAAAAAAAAAAAAAAAAAAAAAAAAAAAAAAAAAAAACGTACTTTGAATCTATCTTATAAGGAGGAGTTTAGACACATCTTTTTCATTGTCATGTCATTAATTTTATATATAAAAAAAGTAAATAAATAACATCTATTTTCGTATGACATATTTTTTATAATAAAATATTATTTATTATTATAAAAAAATACATTTGTATTTGTAATTTTCTTTTTAATAAGGTGGAATAGTGTTTGTTTGTGGATTATAAAATACATAAAAAAAAATTTAGGTGTGTTAAAATATTTTACTAACAATTATATCTTAACTTTATATAACATAAATCATATAAAATAATATAATAATTAGCTTGTTTAGATAGCTTAAAATAAACTGCAAAAATATATTTTCTTGACGATAGACGTTGGTGTAAATAATTAATTAAAATAGAAATGTAAACATAGTTATAATAAAGGGGGGAGGATAGGGAAAATGCGTGATACAAAATAAATTTCTGTTTTTGTATAGACTTTATTTTATTATTATCATACATGAAAAAATAACTTGTAGCATAAAATACTATATTTTTATTAATAATAGTAATAAAGCCAGTTTATTTAATGTCATGAAAAACAGCAATCCTAGCTATACTCGACTCAAAAAACCTCAGTCAATTTAAATCGGGCATGCCTAAAGTATCGCCCATTGTCACATTTGAGTAGAAGGGGGAAGGCTGGGCGATACCTTAAAAGGTCGATTGGCAGGTAACTCAGGTTTTTTGAGTCGAGTATAGAAAAGTAATTCAATGCATGATAATTATATTAAAAAAAAAAGAGGATTAAATATCAGAATGCGAAAGGAAAGCATTTTACCATCTTCTAACTTTACTTTTGTAAACACATAACAGAAAAATTCGCCCACCTATACGTCTCTCCTCTCTCTCTCTCTCTATCTCTCTCTCTCTCTCGTTTGCATGTTGGTTATAATGTTATAATACTCCTTTCAATGCACATCCTGTCTTGACCAAGTTGACCGACGCAAGAAAGAGCAGCAGCTAGCGTGTTTTATATTTCTTGTTGTCTCGTTGTAATAGTCAACTTAGACTAGAAAGAATGTGATTTGAAAGATGTGATGAATAACATGCAAACGAGAGAGGGAGAGAGAGAGAGAGAGAGAGAGAGAGAGAGAGAGAGAGAGAGAGAGAGAGAGAGAGAGAGAGAGACAGACAGACAGAGACAGACAGAGACAGAGAGAGAGAATAAGTTGGCGATCACATTTTGATGTGTTATGATGTAAAAGTGAAGTAGAAGGTAGAAGGTATAGAGAAAAACATTAGTAAGTAAAAATTAGTATACATCCTCACTCAAAGTTAAATATAAATTCTCATTGGCGTGGCAAAGAATTTTCATTACTCTTTTTAATCCAAGCCTCTAGTTATATAATTCTAATCAAAAGTGATTATCTAATTAAACAAGATGAGCAATTTTACATTGACATACTGAAACAATACACTGTTGCTTGGTCCAGGGGTGCATAAGATGACGTCATTACCGTGAGATCTTTATGTTATTAGCAAAGTGAACACTTTTGTTTTTAGTGAACTAAAGTATTGGAAATATTATCATGGTTTGTTTTTCTGCAAGTCCATCTTTAGATCTCTACCAACAAAAATTTATACCAAAAAGGTAAGTGCTCTTTTATTTATTTAAATTAATGATATATTTTCATTTGAATAAAAATACGGATCATTAGAAATATTTAAACGTTAGTAGAGCCAATTTTCAACATTTACTATAAAATTTCTGTATACTAAAATAAAAGTTTACGCAAAAAGATCGACAATAAATTTTCTACTTTTGAACCCAGCTGTCAAAAATAAGAAAATTTAACAGCGCTATATATTTTAAAATACCATTAAAAATGTCTTCTTGGGATATTTTATATCCATATATAAGTTAAATATATATAATACAGAGTAAAAAAACTATATATATTTTTTCTATACTTAAATTGAAACATAAAATGAATGTATGGTTGAAAGAAAAAAACAATAACTGATGGTTAAGATGCTTATATTCAAACATTGCGTCAAATTTCTTTATTTATTTGTTTTTTGTTCTCTCTCTCTCTCTCTCTCTCATACATATATTTGAGCCTGTCTTTTACTTTTGTTTCACGTTTTTCATTTCATTGTACACTGAATTCTATATTATATTACTATATTTAAATTGCTTAAGTTTACGTTCTAATTTTAGGCAAAATTATAAATTGAAAAATTTATTGATTACCTTAAATTTTGTTTTGTTTACTTAATACTTAATTTTATTTATATAAATATTGCTATTGTAAATTTTTATGCACTTATTGGGTACTTTATATACCTTTTTTATACCACGATTAGTTGTTTTAGTATAATTTATTTGTCTCTATGTTCGTGTTTTTGAATATATAACATATTTCTCTCTCTCTCTCTCTCTCTCTCTCTCTCTCGGGCGCTGCTGTGAACTACAACTACGTATATAAACGTTGCGGGTGTGTAAGGGTTGTCAGGGGGGCGGGCTAACAACAGACGCAGTGAAGGATTAATGGTCTACACACACACACAGAGAGAGAGAGAGAGACCGCGAGATGGGAACCACGTTATGTTATAAGCCCAGGTAATAACACCGTGGAGCTTGAGTTCACCACACAAAAAAAGAACCTATTTTCTCCTCCCGCACCAAAAGTTACGTCTTAACCACAGCCGCCTTGCGCCGTGTTCAGAACACACAAAATAAGCCCCAATTAGAGAGACGAGCCTCCACAAGTTAAATACATGCGGGTGGAATATAATTGTTCTTCTTATTTTTTACTACATCAAAATGTACCATACGTATGAGAAATTTGTGCAATTATTATTACTATTATTGCTTCCAATTTATTATAGCATAAAAGGTGCTTAAAAATGTTATTAATTTATTTTGGTTCTGATTTTGGTTATCTATATTAAAGTTAAATTGCTTACAATAACTGATACATAATTTATTTATAAAATATGAGATTAAAAAAATCAATACGTATTATATTTTGATATATAAGCATTGTTTGTTATATTTAAATATTTATCTCAGTCTTAAAAAGGATCCAGATGATTATAATCGATGGTTAATCAGGATTTGGGACCATCATACAGTACATAACATACCCCTTTTATGTACCGCAAGGAAATAAAAAACTTGCAAAACTAAAATTGCAAGTTATTCATTTCATTTCGGTATCTAAACCCTTTCAGTACCCTCACAAACTGGGGTTCAAAATTGTAAAAAAAAAAAAAAAAAAAAAAAAAAAAAGTACGATATTTTGGAAATTCAGAACGTCCTTGAAATTCAGGTCTACAATTGCAATTGTAAAGCGGGTTGCCTACTTTACAAGTTTTCGACCCAATTTGTAAGGCTACAAAAGGGTTAAAGATATAATATGAGTTATGTATGTATAGCATAACCTTGTAAAGGTGTCATCTTGTGATTTATCGATGAGTTTGTTATTATTATTATTTATTTAGTAACTTTTATTTATTTACTATTTGTAATTTTTTATCTATTTTTTTGCATAAAATATTCTAAACTGAATGGTCTTTCTATTTTTACAAACAAGTGTATATAAATTGCTTTGAAATTTATATTAAATAAGCTACTAAAAAGCTTGTATTATGTAGAACTCTAAATTGTTATTATTTTTTGTAAAGAAATTAAAGTTATATGATTTTCACTTTGTAATTAAATTTTAAATTAAATTAAGAAATGAATTTTTCATCAAAAGGTAATAAACATAAAATCCCTAAATCCCAAATTTAATTAATTATAATGAAATAAAAATGTATGTATTTTGTTTGAAATTAAAACATAAATAACTATTTACTATGACAGAGTTATACTGTATATAACTTCTTAATTTAATATAATATTCCATGTATAAATTTTTGTATATTTATAGCTTTCAAAGTTTGCATATTAAAAAGTAAGTTTTGGTTTAATTTGTAGACAGCGAGAGGGCTGATGTAATTTGCTTAAGTAGCGCGGGACGTTTTGACTCAGCGGGACGTTTGTATTATACGTATATCGGAGTTACAAAGTATGTATACATACTAAATGTACACAATCTAAAAATTATATTATATATAGTTTATTCATTCTGGAAATTTAAAAAGTATGCAAATATGATGTTCTGTTTTTGAATACTTTCACCTTAAGTTTCATACCGCAATCAAAAAAATATATTATTACATAATAAAGACTTAAGTGTGTTGTTATAAATGTTTTTAATTTTAGAAAAGAAAAAATATACTGAAAATTGCTTGAAAGCTTGACATCAACAATTACTTTTTTTTTAAACTTTTATTGAAACAGATAATCCATATCAAAGTTAAGTATATATTTTCATGATTGCTGTATTGAAGAAAAAAAATTTTCTTTGACATATCAGGGAGAGTGAATAACTTGTCATCGTTACATTCGTCTTTTTTTTTTTTTTTTTTTTTTTTTCTCGCCCTTAAAAAATAAAAATAGTATATTATAAAAGTAAAAAGTGTGTGATTCTACTCTATTTCTCCGTTTGTATCTTGATTCTGCTTATTGGAACATTTCAGAACAACAATTCGAGTCCCAGGTGCATCCATTGTCTAGACTTCTTGCCTGGTTGTTTTACGTAAGCTGTAGCAAAATTTTGTAAACAATTTCTTTGCATCACTTTTTTTTATATGAATTTTGAAACTATACATGAAGTAAGTATTTTAAAAACATGTGCCTTTTCCCATCCGTAAAATATACTGTACAGATCGAGCAGTCATTAAATATGGTATTGTGAGAACTAATAAATCATTTCAATCATTGTATAGGTAAAACTGTTCATCTTTTCATTTTATTCATTAATTTAGAAATGTAATACTGTAAAAGGCATATAATCAAAAGTTCACTTTTTATTCGCAAAATTTTATTTCCTGATTAAAAGGATATTAATAAGGCTTTTTTTTTGTCATTTTTTCCCCCAGTGTAAATGAAAGGAGATTTTTTAATATTATGATACGATCGAGCAAAGTAAACGTTTGTATTATAAATGAAAATCACGTCCAAACTGTTCATATCAAGCCATGGCATTGAATTTATCCGTGTTTCGATCGAATTTGTTCGCTATGCAATTCGATCAGTGGTTTGGAATTTTTATTATACTTTTTTCACTTGATGGTATTTTCTCTTATGCTCTCTCTCTCTCTCTCTCTCTCTCTCTCTCTCTCTCTCTCTCTCTCTCTCTCTCTCTCTCTCTCTCTCTCTCTCTCTCTCTCTCTCTCTCTCTCTCTCTCTGCTCTACTTTGCAATTTCCGAACAGATGGGGTTATGGAAATTTTTACCACACTGCCCGCTGTGCTCTTGGTTCGTTTCGTTTGCTCTGTGTTTTTTTATGTTCCTCACAATCTGGTAACGGGAGATAACTTAATAAACTTGGTGGTGATCATACGGAGACTTGATTTGCATTTTTGTTCGCTCTCTTGTCAAACTTTTTTGTTTTTCCTTTTGTAATTCCATTTAAATATTATAGGAGAAAAAAAAATTAAAATATTCTTGCTAAAAATTTAAATTGTTTTAGACATTCACAACTTTGATATAAAAATTATTCTTATATTTAAGTCTTGCATCATAAAAAGCATTTATTATGAAAGTTTGTGTAATTTTTTCAGTCTTATATTTTTTTTATATTGGTTGCATTTTCTTCTAAAACTCAATTCTTTTATTATTGTAGTGTTCATTTTAAGATTTTTTTCCAAATGTTTGTAAAATATATAAGTAATAAGTAAAATATATTGCAATATTACAATAATTATTTTAAATGCTTTGCGTTATATAACTGAAACAGGATACCCATGTAATTATATTACAATTCTTACAAAAATGAAATTATGTATATGTTCAGATTTTAGGCAATCTCTCTCTCTCTCTCTCTCTCTCTCTCTCTCTCTCTCTCTCTCTCCGTATTCCCACACATAATAAAACTATAGCCACCCAATTACCTCACGTATATGCACGATATAAAAAAAAAAGTATGAAAAACTCCACCTATTTTATTTTCATACCTGACTTAGGTTACACAAAAACCATGTCTGCTCCGCCTTCTTTTTCCCCCCAAGTGTTATACACAGCATACTGGATTAAGTCATTATTATTATATAAGAAATTATATCCATCCTGATGAATTTTTAAATCGTGATCTCTTATTTTACTTTATAATATTCAAGTAAAATTTTCATTCAAATGTATTTGTTATAGGCTAAAAAATAGTATAATTTTAATATTTATGTATATACAATATGAACAACAAACTTAATTCTTTTATCATTTGCATAATATAATACAGACTTTATGTGCAGTTCAATTACATACGTTAAATAATAACTTAATATCCAAGTACTTAATCTATACCTGTGCTTAAAAAAACAAAAACAAACAAACAAACATATTTTTGCATGGTTGAAAAATGCATGGCTGAAAAGTGCTTTGAAAGACAAAAACATACTTTATTTTTATTAGTATACAAATTATAAATGTAAAAGGAAATAGATGAAGCAAATTATGAGTAAAGCAAGGGATGTATGCCATAATAGAAAGTTGTGGAGATCAATCATTAGGTCAAAGAGAAATACTGTTGGTGGTTTACCCTGAAAGGGATGTACGATGTACGAGTATGTATATAGAGCATAGTCATGATGTGTATATTATGCATACTAAAGTATGAAATTAATCAACTGAAATGTCTCAGTTTTGAAGGAAAGCATTCTTATTGTAATAAATTTTCATATTTTTGTTCTTACATGGAATTATTATTTATTGTAAAATGAAATAATATACAGAATTTAGTAAATTTAACAATATAATACAAAAATGAAATAGTAATAATAACTATGAGATAGTGCTACTAAAAAAAAAATTTATTAGCAACTATACTGTAAAAACAAATAATAAAACTGTTTTATTCTTTAAGTGATATTACATTAAAAGTTATCTTGATAATTAATTTACATGCAGTTTTCCGGTTCAAGAAAATGTCATTATACAACACCATCATTCTTGCTGTGATTTCTTTATCATTTGACACTGCAATTCCTTTTCATTTACTTAAGAAGATTGTTAAACCCTCATATATACATATTATACCAGTTGACGAGATATATAGTATTATGCAGAAGTGTTTATATTGCTAATTAACTCAACTCCTATTATATAGGGGTGAAAATTTTAACTATGGTGTCTCAAATGTTATATTATACTATTTTTAGTATTTTAAGTAAAAAAAAATATTCTTTTATTTACATTATAATGTCGTGTTAACAATTCATATTATATACATTTTAAGTATAAAACTTTTAAGTTTAGCCATATTTAATTTGAAAAATTTATTTGCCCGAAGGGATTTTATTTTCTTTAAGAAGAGAGAGAGAGAGAGAGAGAGAGAGAGAGAGAGAGAGAGAGAGAGAGAGAGAGAGAGAGAGAGAGAGAGAGAGAGAGAGAGAGAGAGAGAGAGAGAGAGAGAGAGATTTAATGGTATTTTTCTTGAAGATTTTTTATTCCCTCTTTTCTTTTTTGTTAAAATTTTGATCTTTATATTTATAAAAAAAAAAAAGACTTAAAGGTAATTTAAGCGAAAGTAAAGGACCTCTTTATATTTTCTGAAGAAAAATTTCTTTGATATTTAATCAAGGTGACGATCAGTATTGTTTTTACTCACGCTCGTGATTTTAAAAGTTCGCTACTAAGGTAATGACATGAAACAGGGATTTTTTGAGTTCCAATTACCTTTCTTTTGGTTATTTAAATTGATTGTTAAAGAAACCATATTATATTAAAGTATTTTTGTAAATTTTCAAAGTTAGAATTTCTTTAAAATACCGTACAACAGTGAATGTAGCTTTAAAGGCTTTAGAGCTACTTATTTATTTATGTATTTATAATGGAAAAAATTCTAGTAAAACAAGTTTGATTTTGTTGAGCAATATAAAAAATTACTTATAGCAATCTGAAATTAGAAGATTAAAATTGTGAAAAAAATATTTTTCCTCTTACTGATTCAAATATAAAGCAGTATAATATGCATTTAAAAATTGAAGCATTTGAAATTTGCTGAGAAACTGAGTAAATCTTTAAATTTTATTTTGTTTTCAGTCGTATATAAATAGAAAGTCTTTCTTATACTTAAAATATATAAATTATTTAATTTATTAAAATGTTTTTATTTCTCTTTCATTTTAAAATTAGACTAAATTAATTATTTACTGTAATATAGGAGTTAATTATATAATTAAAAAGTATACTTTCAACAATTTAGCTTTTATTATTATTATTTTTTTAAATGTCCATTTTTACTTTATATATAAAATAGAAGTTATTAACATTTATATTATTTTGTAATGCTAATGCTATAGTGTTATTTAGGAGCTTTACTTAAAACATTAATTGAAAGTTAAATGATGAGTTTATTTATTATTCATACAATTCCTGGAGGCTGAGACGAAAGAGAAAGAGGAAAGTTGTTCAATGCTACATTTACTCCTAAAAGCAAACTTCGTATTTTAATCTCCATGTTGCACGATTTTTGAACAATAGAGTATAAAATCTTTACGTAAACACTCGTAAATATATATATATATATATATATATATATATATATATATATATATATATATATATATATATATATATATATATATATATATATATATATATATATATATATATATATATATATATATATATATGAAACTTTACATTAGGATTACTTATGCTGACATGTTTAATATAAAGACAATCAACTTAAGGTTCAAGTTAAAATTTGAGAACATGAAATACAGTATTGAGCATTAAAGCCATAGACCACATAAAACAACACGTGCTTTTTAATGAATAAACATGAAATGGGATCTTCAAAACTGTTGACAATTTATTACCAGAATGTTAATGTAACCCCACGAGAGAGCATGAAAATACTGTAAAGTATGCAATTTAAGTGACTATTCATGTTTATGACGTCAGAAACATGCAAAAATGAGTATGAAAATATTGTGCGGGTTGCATAAATCGAAATTTCTGATTACTGCTACGAAGCTACAGTTGGGTTTTGAGACAAACTAAAGTGATTTATGTAAGTCCCATCAAGTATTTTGTGATATAAATGATTATGTTTTTCTCTGGTCTATTCCTTTAAAGAATACTTCTTATAGTTATATATATATATATATATATATATATATATATATATATATATATATATATATATATATATATATATATATATATATATATATATATATATATATATATATAATGTAACGACTCACTATAATTATAAATTTTGTATTTAAGATAAATACAATAAATTTTTTTTCATGAATTTTATATAAAGTTTAAGTTTTGAGAGTTAAATTATAGCATAATATAATATTAAAATACAAAATACATAGAAAGTTTACTATTAAGTTATACCTTTGGAAAACCTTAATAGAATATCACATTCATTAACGTTAAGTGTTGTATTCATCAAACTAGAAGTTTCAAGAAATCTTGCTTTCATTTAATGAAAAGGTAAAACAGAGTATACTGTATTACGTATATAAGAAGATTTATATACATTTGAATTCAAAAGGAAAATAAATTAATTCAAAAAGTTTGCTTCGTGAAATGAAATAATATGCTATATGTTTGTATAAACTATATGTATATTTGTGTTTATATTCGTTTTTGATGAATATACAAAACACTCAATTTATATAGCTTTAAAATAATAATATAAAAATAATAATGATAATAATAACAAAGAAGTTTGCCTTATATCTGATGCGAAACCCAAACTGATGGCAAATTGTTAAATCTGGTGGCTTTTGATATAAAATCTCAAAGAGAGTTAAAAAATAAAGCCATAACATGAAATACACATAATTATTGTAAATCAATACGTTAAAATTTTAAATTTTATTGATCTGTTAGCACTATGGTGTAAAAATGTATGTTTTTCAGAGTTTTTCATTTTAGAGTTTTTTATTATAATTTTTAATATTAATCTGCAGTGTACTGATGTAGTTAGGTTTTTTTTTCTAGCAAAATTATAAACAATGATTCTAATTTCCCATTAACTGATGAGGCTGACTTACAATTATTTATATACAATATTTTGTTTCTGATAAAACCAATATTAGCAATAATATTGATGTTTTGGCTTTGATATTATACCATGTAAAAAAAAAAAAAAAAAAAAAAGCAGTCAACATAAAAAAATAAAAGCAAAATAATAATAAAATTAAACGTGAAATAAAATCAGTATATTATGATAGTTCTTACTGCTATGCTAATACAAAAATATACCATTTTTAATATATCATTTGAAATTCAAGTTTCAAAATCTTAAATTAAATAATAATATAATTATATATAACCACTGAATTAATTATATTTCAAATTAATGCTTTTTTTTTTCTTTTTTTTTTTTTTTTTTTGCAAATTTTGATTATATTACTTACGGATATTGTTATGGAACTGTCCGAGGGGTCCGATAATTACTAAATGCAATTGGGGCAAACTATAGTTGGTCAGTGTCACTGTTACATAATAATAAAAAGTCCTCGTCAAATGAGACTTCAATAAAAAAAAAATTAAACAATGACCTTTGAATATTATTATTTGATTATGTAAATAATTAAAGGAAAACAAAGGTTTAGATATTATATACGTTTTTTATTCGCGTGTTTTTACTTTCTTTCTTTTTCACTCTCTTATTACCCGCATAAGAGTGTTTATTTTTCTCGTAGAGATATTTTCTAGTTTGTTGTTCAAGTATATTTAAAGAATACTGAGGGTTTGGAAGTGAGAGTAATTTATATATTTTTTAAATTTAATACAATAAAAACAAGTACATAAAATTAACTATAAATTATATTTCACAGTAAAATATTCCTTCTTTACAAAACAACAACAACAATTATAATAATTTTAAAATGTTGGAGTGATTTTCATTTTTTTTATTGCTATCAGAATTTTTTTATAGTTTCTCTTGGCTATAATATAGAAATTGGAATTATACTACAATACACTATCCGTTTCTCTAATAGTAATATAGATAATACTATACTTGGTTTGTCGGATAAAATTTTTGGACATGAAATTAAAAATAAGTATTTTCCAAAAAAAAAAAAAAAAAAAAAAAAAAAAAAAGTCAGGTTAACTGTAAAATTGCTAAATATAAATTAAAGCAAAAACGACAACAAAAAAACAAACAAATTGTAAGTACAGTATGTAGTTAACACAGTAGAAAATCTATGATAATTTATGCACTGCAATTTTATTGCAATAAGAAATTTAATCTATATAATTGAAATATGATTAATATTAAATCAAAATTATTAAAACTCTCTTAATTTACACCACCATTCTGATAAAAATCACATATTAATTTTTGCCTTGCAAAGAATATAAAATATTTTACATTTTTTTTGCTTGAATTAAAAAAAAATGTATATTCTTAAAAAAATATATGTACTGTATACTGCTTAGATTAAATCTAATCTTTATTCAATATCCAGGATTTCATTATTATTCTATATACTCACTCATCTCAATATAATGATTCTTTTGATCGACACAGATATTGTGATTAAGTATGAAATAGCCTACAGCTTTTTAACAAGCCGGATTTTAAAATGTATAAAGATAGTATGTCTCTAGCGTGAAAACTTAAAGCTTCATAAAACATGTTTTACAAGTGCATACTTCAGATTTTAATTTAAAATTTTTTTAGAAGGAAAAAAAAAAAAAAAAAAAAAAAAATTGTATATCTATTGTTCAAGCATATATTTGTTAAATTGTGAAGTACCTAAAATTTAAATGCTTTCATTTAATAATACATTGATATTTTTGGTAAAGTTTTTGAGTATTATGCAAACAGATATTTTTTTAATTTCTGGTGATTTATTTACAAAAAGAAAAGTGTATGAAAAGTAGAGGAAAAATAGCATATAGAAACCATGACTGCATTACGTTAAAGCAAAACAAACAGTACATTATTTCTGATCAATACTCTCTGATTTTTTATAAGACCAAATATTTTTGCATAGTTCCCCTCCCCTCCTCTCTTACTTTCATTGTTTTGAATTCACAGTATGGTTATAAAATCATTTGAAACGTAAAGGTTTTTATAAAAAATATAACACTTTAAACATACAAAATTGAGTTTTCACTTTAAATTTAATTAAAAATCAATAAGTATATATAATTTTAATTATTAATCCACCTTATGGTGATATGTCATATATTATATATATATATTTTTTTGGCAAAGAATTAATAATTACGTCATGGTAGTTTGAGATGCAGGTAAGATGAGGAGGGTAGCCTGAGGCTGGCCGCGGCTCGCGAGTCAAGGTTACGAGCTGCCTTGATGAAGACATCAAACTGGCCCGAGAGGCTCGGGGGGTCTAGGGGGTGAGGTGGGGTGGGGGGCAAGCGTGGCGGGCGGCGAGAGAGATCACGACTATACTGAACAACGTAACATAACGTTAGGCCGCCGTCACCACAGCCAACCAATCAAAACATAGCAAAATAAATTATGTATGTATGCGAAGTTAAAATTTTCACTTCATAAAAATAATAATAATAATATTTTTTAGTTTATATCTAAAAGTGCTATAATATATAATTTTTGTATAATTTTTTTTTTCTTAAAGAAAAGTTGAAAAATTAGGATGGGATTCCATAATAAGCTAATTACTGTTATTTATAGGATTTATATTTTGACGTTAAATCATAATGCGCATAAAAATTCATTTCTTTTAAGACTACAGCAGAAATATTCAAAATAATAATTATTATAGGCTATTAAAAATTACTCAAATCTGGAAATAGGTGTCAAATAAAAGCCAAAATTAATGCTCACACGTTGTGCCAACTTAAAACGATCTTTAAAAGTTGCGCATGGTTTTACATTCATATTATTTAGTCTTATATATAATTAAGTTACATATCAAAATGATCGTCATGTCTTTCTAATGACAAGACCATACCACTTTGATGCATAGTGTGAAGAAGTATAGAAAGTGTTGGCCTGTATTGGCAGTATTGGTATGGAGGATATGGTCGAGGATAAGAGCGTCATGTGCCGATGTAATCTTCCACACATCAGAGAAGAACATAAACATGGGACGTGAGGTTGGGAATCGAAGCATCTTCTCATCTTTAACATGAGAATGCATCGTGATCAGATTGCATGCAGTTTGAGTTGATATTGGTCACCGTACAGTATAAGGTGCATGTAAGAATGGGACAGACATGTATAGTCAGGCTTAAATCTTTCTCTTTTAGAGAGAGAGAGAGAGAGAGAGAGAGAGAGAGAGAGAGTAAAGAAACAAAGAAGATTATTTTATATTTACTTATATCTTATATACAGTATAATAGTTTATTATTATATTGCACGATTTGAGTAATGAATTAGTTATGTATTGTAAAATAAGAATTAATACTAACAAGTAACAACATTAATAAATATTAAGGAAAAATCAACTATGCGATGATTGATGGTAAAAAGATTTGATTAAAAGAGAGAGAGAGAGAGAGAGAGAGAGAGAGAGAGAGAGAGAGAGAGAGAGAGAGAGAGAGAGAGAGAGAAGAGAAGTCAGAGACATATCGCAGCTACTAATACATACGCTTATAAAATTCTTTTCATCCTGAATTAGAAATTTTTTCTATCACCAGTGTAAGCTCATGACTGTCTCCCATTTGCCATTTTTTTACTCATCTATCTATGTGTTTTAGTATAAAAAAAAATCTTTTTATTATCAAGTCACAACATTATGTGATAGATACGATTGAAGGTTTTATAATATAATATTATGTTGGCAACAAAATTTAATAACTGATTTTCACTTTTTTTATTTCTATCAAAATATTAGTTTATTTTTATGAGTAGTTTTTGGTTGCGTAGGTTAATAATTTCATTATATATATTTTTTTTTGATACATTGAACGATAATTTTAATTTCCAAAGCAAAGACGGTTGAATGTATTGCAAGCAAAATTAAAGTAGTGATGTTAATTTAACTTAATTACTATAAATATATCGTAATTTTCTTAGTAAAGTAAATCCACTTAAAATTTCAAATTTGTCTTTCCTTGTTGACGTTAACTTTAATTAAATAGTATACTAGTATAATTTTGATACGTATTTGCCAAAACATTTAAATAATAATTTCTAGTCATCATTTCATACTACGTATATTTAGAAGCTACGTTTATACATTTAATGAATTACCATATTATTTCTTTAGTTGATTATCATGCAAATTTAAGAATCAAAATATTTGCTTAGCTAAAAGTAATCAATAATATACATCAGCATAGTAATAATAATAATATAAAAAAATCCTCTAGCAAAATTCTATTAATCATTGTTTATCATCCTATATTCATAATATAATATAAAGACTGTTTTGTATTGTAAGAAACCAGTTTTGATAAAATACAAAAGCTTATGTAGCATGTAAAGTTTTGACTTGATAAGCTATAGCCGGGTTAGTTCATCATTTTAGTTGGTACGACAAAATGACAAATGTGACTCAAAGCCGACATCTTTGGAGGTGATCTCTGCAACTTTAACCTTGGCTTGGGTTAAATATTATAAACAATCGCGATATATCTCTATCTCTCTCTCTAGTGCTTTTCATTTATTTAAGAGGGTGTGGTTGTCTGATTGCTCGGAACTGATTTTATGAACATCTCTTTGCCAAATCATTCTATGTATTATAAATCAGTAGGTTGGTGCATTTTTTAGTATTATATATATTTATATTACGTTCGGGGAGTGGTTGATTTTATGAATATATCTGCGCATATCAAAGAACAAGGGGGTGGTGCTTTTTTATATTTTTTAGATTTCAGGATTATGAATAAATTTCAAAAAAAAAATCTTTGTTTTAAAGGAAAAAAACATTCATTGCAATGTTGAGTTCTTAGAACTTGAGAGGGAAAAGAACAAAATTTATTTAATAAAATAATATGTTAATCAAGATAATATATACAAACAATACCATAATAGTACCGATTATATATATTTTTAAACTAAATGTTAGATGATTTTTTGACATAATTATATTATTATATATTTGTATAAATCCTTTTCAACTCTATGACTGTACAACTCCATTTTAACTTTAGGGAATTTCATAAAATTACAAAAAGAAGAAAAAAAAATCAAAGCTAAAATAAATAAAAATTGTAATTAAATATCGATGTGATGATAACAAAAGCTGTAGTCTAAAATTTACCGCAATCACGCTATTTGAATGTGAAAATTATTTTGAAGGGGAAAATAATTTTCCATGTTTTGTTTTGACACAAACAAACAAACCAAAAACTTTGTGTGTAAACATTTAACATTGATTTTAATGAGTTTTAATGTGTTGTATTGTATTATTATCCTTTTCAATTTTGATAGAGAAATTATTTTGAAAACGATGTTTAAATTCACAATTAATTGTACCGTCATTGAATACCTTTGAAATCATTATATTATATCAATCGTTCGTTGTTTCAGTATGATCTATATATAGACTCGATCACTACTTCTTGGTACTCTGCTGAACGAGTTTGTATATTATGTAAGTCTTCATTGTAATATTATACTGATTGAAATGGAAAATTCCTGACAGATTTTATATATCATAATTATATTTTTTATACACATTTGCATGTGATCTTAGCAAATTTTTGATATTCAAGTTCATCTTAGGTATCCAAATTTTTAAGTTTTATTCCTATAACTTCATCGGTGTATTTGATTATTTTCACTTTTTAATTTCAATGACGTATAATGAGAAGAAATGTATTATGTACCATGTTTTCTATTATATCTGAAGCACGGATATATAAACAGGATTGGAAGCTATTGTTGAAAAAACGTTCCCTTAATGATGTAATTCAAATTTTCGCCGCAACTATGCAAGAATACAAAATTACATACAAAAGTGGCGCTGCGATCTGGGGAAAATTTTTAAAATTTCCCCCAGATTGCAGCGCCATTTACTTTTTACATGTTGATTGTTGCGGCAAAAATTTGAACTACATCATTAAGGGAACGTTTTTAAGATAGGGCAATAATACAGAAGCTCATGAGCGTGATCTGAAGTATCTATAGATATATATTAATTGTTTCCACCTAGGAGCGTATACAGGGGGGGGGGGGAGGGGGGTCGGACTTCTCCCCCCGTAAGGTCTGAAAATTTACGATTAAAGGTGTTCCATGGTGTTCCTACGGACCGCGGACCCCTCCCGTCGCAAAATCCTGGCTACGCTACTTTCCACCATCTTTTTAAAAACTGATTGTGAAATCATATTTTTGTTTACATTCATTACCACATAGATTTCCATACAAAATAGAATCGATAATAATATATCGATAGAGATAGATAGATTATAGGTAGATGATATAGAATCGGGCTGAAAAGTATGGGTACAGAGCATGAAACGAAGATAACTTTTGTCTTGAGTGGTTTATGTTCTAGCCAGAACGTATTTTCTTTCTTTCTCAAATCAAGTTGACACATTCATGCTAACTAATAGTAATAGTAATCCAAGCATTTCACAGACTAAATACACAGGTTCTGCACCGTGCTTATATAAAATATAATAACCAAACAGGCAATTTCACACATGTTGAGGACACGTCATTGGCGTGGGACATAAAGTTGAACACAAGCAACCGTCATTTTTAATTTAATGTTAATTTCGGCCTTGTATAGGGCTTACCATGTTAAATTGAGGTTTCTTAAATTTTCAATTGCTCGCTTCAGGAGCTCTAAAACACATTAAATTACATATCACCATAAAGTAAAAGACCACAACTCAAACAAAATTTAGATCGTGAATAAAATCAGTCAAAATATACAAAACAGTATTTAAAAAAAAAGTGAAAAGTGAACCTTAAATTTAGGGGGTTGCGTTATGCTAAAAATTGGTGTTGCTCAATTTCGCATTTTTAAAACATGAAAAATTAAATTTTATTCCCATATTATACATAAATATATAATTATCTAAAGCTAAAAATATACTGTATTATTATAAAGAGTTTTTTTTTTTTTTTTTTTTTTTGGCTGAATAAAATTTTTAGATAAATTTTTTATCATAATAAAATTTACTAGTATTGGTTCTGTAAAATAAATTGTATTCATAAAATTATTTTCATTGTTTTAATTTTCAATTCTTTAATAGATTCAGTCAGAACTCTTACTGCGTAAAGACACGTATCTGGGAAATTAAAAAATTGACTTCTTAATTATTATTATGTTATTTGAAAGTCTAATATGGTAACAAATATACCTGTAACAAAATTGCACACTAAGTTTCAGATAACAAAAAAATTAATAGGGGACTAGATGGCACTTGAGATGGAACTTGAGAATAAAATTAAAAGATTCACAATTAAAATTTTGTATTGTATTTGCATCATGCATGTTTGAACTTGTCTTATTCTAAGTATCAATGTGCAAAAAAAAAAAAAAAAAAAAAAAAAAAAAAAAAAAAAAAAAAAAGACTTTTCTATACCTTTGTAAATTTTCTTCAAATCACCAGAGTAAGCCTTAAGCTATGCAGAACAGGATTTAAAAATAACAACAACAACGTTTGCAAAAATAGAAAATTAGTTCAGTAAATTAACTGCAAATTAATTTTTATAAAAGTAATATTTCTTAGTAATATTTGTTTCCTAGTAAAAATTATTAAAGAACTTAAATTACTCTAACAATTTTTTTAATAAGGATTAAAAAAAAGAGTAAGTTGTGTTCAATTTACAATTTTATACACATCATGTGTTATAAATGTAGTATATTAAAAATAATGATGTTAGTAAAAATTTCCAGTTTTTTTTTTCGTGAATCAAAATATAAATGAATACATCATATCATAATAGTATAGATAATCATTTATGTAATTATTTTTTTTATGGTAACATGTGCAGTTCATGGTATGAAAATGTTCTTGGCAGAATAAAATAGAATAGAAAGAGAGAGAGAGAGAGAGAGAGAGAGAGAGAGAGAGAGAGAGAGAGAGAGAGAGTAGATCACCAAAATGAGCTACTTCGTCATAGGGGCATGCAAGTGTTTTCACCCAAGCTAAAAATATTAGCAACAATTATGAATGAAACATTGCAAGTTTAGAAGTTTACATAATATAGGCATATCCACCATCTTGGTACTTCGCTTTAACATTCTTGTTATATCCAGGAAATTTATATAATAACTATATATTATTATAGACTACACTCTTTGAATTGTCTTTGAAAAGTTTTAGCTACTGTGAACTTTCATGAGCAATGCCACTTAAAATGAATGTAAAAAATAAAATAATAAAAATAAATAAAATAAATAAATAAAAATGATTCTCAATTTGACATAAATAGTTAATAAATTAACAATAAAGTGCTGACCTCTAGTGACAAATTAAATATTTTAAACACCTTTTTTTTTTAGCTTCCTTCCTTTAGGAAAATTATAATATTTCTATCTCATAAACCAGTTGCCATTTTATTATAATACTTATAATATGAAACAGACTTTTATTATAACCGGTTTTTTATAATATTTTATAGTTTAAATTTTTTGCATATTATTATTAATATACTATACATATATGTATGTAGAACTCGAGCACATACACATAAGTTACTTAAAGATATTATAATAATGAGGTAAATATTATTCATACACTTATTATATATAAAATATGTCATATCTTTAGACATTTGCATTATAAATCGTCGAGTGTTTATAATAACAAAAAATGATATATTTTGTAACTTTGTATGATGTGTATAACAATGAAATATGTC
The DNA here is from genome assembly GCA_949318235.1 of Ecdyonurus torrentis. Classification (NCBI taxonomy): domain Eukaryota; kingdom Metazoa; phylum Arthropoda; class Insecta; order Ephemeroptera; family Heptageniidae; genus Ecdyonurus; species Ecdyonurus torrentis. The sequence goes on from OX439131.1 coordinate 20,076,822, forward strand.
ACATCAATTTAATGATGCGAATATATTTTAAGATTTTAATCATTGATATATTTTTATGACTTGTATTTTTATAAACACTTTTTTTTATATAAGGCAGAATGTAAGTTTTCTTAATGGATTATGATATCGTGATGAACAAAAATCAGAGCAGTAAAAACTATGTGTGTGTGTGTGTGTGTGTGTGTGTGTGTGTGTGTGTGTGTGTGTGTGTGTGTGTGTGTGTGATGAGAGAGAGAGAGAGGCCATATATATATATATATATATATATATATATATATATATATATATATATATATATATATATATATTGTATATATTATTTATATATTGTTCATTGAGGGATTCTGCCGTTGTTGGTTGTTGTTGTTTATTCCAAAATTTTGAAATTATGCACCAGATTAGATCATACAAAATTATTATTTAAAAATAATTTTTGGCCCGTGACATCCAAAATTTAATGACCAATGTAACAAAATACACATTAAGCTACTTTAAAAAAAAAATAATAATAAAACTCAGTTTCTACCGAATAAAAACTGATTTAAAAATAAAATGCGTAATATAACATGTTAAATTAAAATCAATATGCTAATAAACGTGCTCTTGGTGCTTTCATTACAATAAAAAAAGCCAAAATTTGGCGAACCACAAAAGCAGTAAAAATATTTATGCTACGCATGAATAAACAAGATAAAATTTAATATTAAAAAATCGTTACTGGTGTATTAATTATAATTGAAAAAAATTGATAATAAAAATTGATGTAATTATATAATACTCCTAATTTGGTTGTTTTAATGAAATCTAATTTGATTACAGTGCAATTAAATAAGAGTAAATGTAAACTTTGTTATTTTACATTTACTTTTCAGATTTTTTTTTATACAATTATGAAATTAAAAACATTTACTCTAAATCATTATATTTATTGTCAAATTAACTGATTCGCAAATTTTTATATTATCAAACAAATAGGTAAGTTCAAATATAAAATAAATTATTAAATATAATAAATATAACGACTATTTAAAGAAAATAGTAATTTTAAAGAGATACTGGCATGATAAATCATGAAATGGGAATATTTATACATGCACATATTATTTCTCTTAATCCTTCAGCACTCTCATAAACTGACGAGAAAACGTATGTAAAATTAGAGAACCTTGAGAAGCGACAACCTCATGTTTTTAGGCAGACCTACAATACATTTCTTTTGAAAGGCCCGCTAAAAGTACGCAAACTTTTAAACTAAACGATTGGCTACCCACAAAATTAATAATGGTCTCATTTCATGAATTTTATACGTTTTTGATGTAATTTTTTGAGGTCCCTTTAAAAATAAACATACTGTTCATTACTATATTTTCAATACAAAGTTTCTAATAATTAATAATAAAAAAAAAGTCTAGGTTAGTATGTTTATAACTGACAATTGAGCATTTTTTTAAAAACTTTACTTTTATGATCAAAATGTGATAGAAACCACATTTTCATGTAATTGTGAACTCATTATTTAATAATTATTTTTTATGATCTGTTCTTATAGTAGCATAACCCATGAATGCGCAAACTGTATTATTCATCTCTTTTTTTTATCATTTTTGTTACTTAAATAGCACCATACTTCACTATGTAATATGTAATTATTGTATTAATGTGTTTTCAGGTGAAATTAACAATTAACTAAGAAAAAGAACAAATGTAGTAAACTTTACTGTTCAAGAACTTTAAAGTAAGATATATATAGAAAGGTAATTAAGAAAACAAATGTTTGTGCTCTGCATGTGAAATAATTATAATTTATTAGTTAGTTTTGCCCGGCGGAGGTAAGAAACGTACTGAATGTACATACGTACATTTACGTCTCTACCTTTATATGAAACTTGCTGTGCGAGACGAACGTTATTATAAACTAACATAAATAAAAATAATACATAAAATTTTACATTATAATAAAGCCAAGTACTTAAGTTGTTCATTTTTAATAGCTCCTAGCTGCTAAGAAAATATAATATATTATAATAAAACATAAATATTATGTATATTTTTTTTAAACTTTAGGGAATTTCTTCTTTATTTAAAATGCTTTTTTTCTGCTTTTTTCTATAATTTAAATAAATTGTAAAGTAAAGAGTACGTAAATTGTTTTTCTTGAAGGAGACAATAGTTGGAAAAAAAAAAGTTAATAATACGCCAGCTTTATTATCTTTCTAATAATCCATGTTTTCTACGCGGAAAACAAACGTACCAAATTACCAGTAAAGATCTTTATGAGTATTACATCGCTAATAGTATAACAACATAGTGCTAAATTTAAGTTTGAATTCTGAAAAACGTCTGATCAATTTTAGTTTATCTTTAATGTACAGTCGTAAGATAAATCAAATTTACAATAACTATAAAAGGGTTGAAAAAAATAAATAAGTAAATAACATAAATAATGATAAAAAAAATAATCACTGAAAAGTATGAGTTATGTTACTCCCGTGTTTTCAAAGTACTTCAATATTTTTTTTGTCGTTAAGTCTGAAGTATATTGATCCATACTTCATTAATTTGAATATTGATTAGAAATGATATTGCACACGTGCAGTTAACATTTACATATGAATTGTTCAATCATATAATCATGTTTGGTTATTTGATTGTTGTTTCTCATCACTGTGCAAATAATTAATACACAAGTGTTGTATAATCATTCTAATCAGGAATAAGTAAATAAACCAAAGTAGATTATAAACCAATTTAGGTTAAATATACAGTTCTATTTACTTCATTTTTTATAATTACAATTTCCCCGTTTTGATAGATCTATTATAAATAACCTGTAATAGAAGTTTTCAATATTGTACATTCTGAAACAATTATTTAATGAAGACGTAAAAATATTTAGGGATTACCTATGAAATACATTGATTGTATACTGTACGTCAAAGCATGAGTATATTTTCACTACATACATTCAAATTGGTAGAGGCTAATGTCGATGTAAGTATTATTAGTACCAGTGATATATATAGGTAATGCCTAAACATCAGTATTATATATCAGTTCATTTATTTAAGGGTTGTATATAGATGGCTAGTATTTCAAAATCTACAACAACAAAAACTTCAAAACTTTATGATGCCATTTAAAAGGTAATAGTATAACAGTTACCTATGATAAAATATTCAGAACCCGTAACCATCACATAAGAGAGAAAATAGTTATTGAAATTTACACGGGCTCTTATGGGACTAAAATTAAAAACAAAACAACAAAAAAAAAAAAAAAAAAAACATAATTTAAAATCTAGCATGGTGATCCCCCAATTTTTTTTCATTTTTGAATATACCATATCCTAATGTATCACTGTGCAAAATTTCAGATTTTTCTTTCTTTACAATTTTTTAGTCAAATCCCACAGTACCTGATTTCCCGACTTAATTCTTAATTTATGATACTCTCTATACTAATTTCACTGGAAGTGAGGTAACAGTCACTGGTAGAGAGTAAACATTTTAAACGTTTTATACTCTCTAGTATTGAACGGATACAGTTTTATAATTATACTCTCTATGCATTAGAGTTGGATGTATAAACACGAATGTTTAGAGGTAATGCAGAGACCAGTTTAAAACTACTTATCTCTATTACTATATTTTCTCAGTGTTATAAAATTCTTTACTCAATTTTAATAAAATTTATTTATGCATCTAAACATAATGTGTCAAAAAATGCTTAGCATAAAAAAAAACTCATTACAAGTATAAGAGAGATACTTTTAAACCATAATTACAAAAACCAATTGGAAAACTCATGGTTCTTAGTATTTAACGACTGCATCTAAAAGCATGTATAAATTTTATATATTTTAAAAGCATCATACGCATAAAATGCAAATAAAATATAATAATAATGTAAGTTTTATATATTTATACTATGCTAGTTTATACATTGCGTTGTGTTATTTATAAATAATAGTAAACTAATATTAAAAGTCTTTATTTTTATTATTTTTTTTTTTACTGGAAATATATATTATGTATTTTTTTTTTCCAACATGGAAAATACACTGATAATTTTTGGGTTTAGCAGTAATATCTGCAACATTTAAAATATACACGTACAAGTCATGCATAATATATAGTAACGAGAAATGACCAATCTATATATCTAACACAGTTTATATTATATAGCATATAATATTTATATATCTCGATATATTTAGTACATTAACCTCTTTACTATGGTACCTCCTTGAAGCTATACATAGATTTGCATATATGTCTAGAGATTTGGCAGTATCCTGGGCCTCATCCATCTCATCTCTCTCTCTCTCTCTCTCTCTCTCTCTCTCTCTCTCTCTCTCTCTCTCTCTCTCTCTCTCTCTCTCTTTCTCTCTCAAGAGCCGCCAGCCACATATAGCTGGTAAGTGTCATGCAAAAATATCCCATGTGATGAACACTGCTGATAAGAAAAATTCTTAACACTACTGTATGAGCCATTTTTTTTATTTTATTATTTTTTTTTTTTACACTCTGTCACTTTTTTTTATATATATTATGTATACTTCGTATATATAGTGAAGGTTGTACCTATACGTGCTAAAGGAGCATTCCAGTCATCTTTAAACTGCATAAATATGAAGTGGAACTTCAAAAAAATATAGCAGTTATATCTTTTATATCGTAATAATAGAGCATCAGCAAAACATTTATTATTGATTTCAATCATATTTTTATTGTGAATGAGAGCACTTAAAATTAAATTATCATTTTAAAAATATAATTGATATCACAGTTTGGTATAATATTCATGCAGATTTTTTAAGTTCAAATATTTTTTGTATGTGCTGAAAATTCTTTTTCATTTCACTTTTAAACCTGCAAAATTATCTATATGGGAATTTTTTTAGTATATATTTTGGATCAATTCCTATGTTCCTATATTTTTTATACACCTAATATAAATTATGTAATTAAAAAAAAAAAGTGATATATTTTTTATATTTATATTATATGAAATTTTATAAAAGACTTTAGATTATAGTAATTATTGTTAAAGATTTAAAAGTGTAATTTGAGTATATTTATTATATACATTTAATCCAAACCGCTCCTTTAAGAAATACCTTATATTAAAAGCCATCCGTCTAAGTCATCAACATTCATATACAGTGAATATTAAAATTTATACGAGAAACATTATTTCCTATTTATTTATGTTACAATACTGTACGTATATGTATATGACTGTATATATATATATATATATATATATATATATATATATATACGTATGTAACGTATATAGCGCTGGATATTTTAAACATGACATATGTGCGAATTACACAAGATTAATTGCCTCTCACTTTATTTTGAATTTTAAAAAATGCCAGAGAAACGTGTAAAGAGTATTATTACAGTTCATTTGTTTTGTTAAAATTACTCAACATTATGTAAAAATATTCGTTAAACATAAATGTTGTAAATTGAGTTTTAATTTTTTTAATGCCATATTTTGTTAGAATATTTATTCATTTTGCTTTAATAAATGATCAACGTTAAAAAAAAAAAAAAGAAACTCCGTGTAATTGAATATCAAAATAATAAACAATTTTTATATTACATTACATTACAAATCTATTCAAATGTTTCTTAATTTTGAATGTTTTTTTTTTCTTCTTTTTAATAGAATATATTATAGAAAATACATACCCGAGTACTGTGGTATTAAACAAGTACCATATTCAAAGTAAGCTGTACGTAGCTGTTAATAATTTAATGATCTACTCTAATTTTACTACAGTTCAAAACTTCAAATAAACCAATAAATAAGTAAGAGACAGTTATTATTATTCTTGTTCTCTTATTACTAGTATTTGGATTGTAAAGAAAAAAAAAAGCAAAATAATATCCAAATGTAGAAAAAATAGCTGGGGCAGATGAAGTTATTACATGAATAGCCCCATCAAGATAACAAAATTGAAAAAAAAAATAATAACAATAAAAAAATTAAAAAATATAATGAGAGAGAGAGAGAGAGAGAGATAGAGATAGAGAGAGAGAGAGAGAGAGAGAGAGAGAGAGAGAGAGAGAGAGAGAGTACTGTACAGTAGAGATAGGTTGTAGTAACATGAGAGATGGAAAAAAAAAAGTTGCATGAATAAAATCGATTATGTTGAACTTTTATCCATCATAAAAGTGATTTACATAATATGCCTGCAGGATTAGATAATATAATGTAAGAGTTTTAATATGCTGTTCGTACTTCTCTCTCTCTCTCTCTCTCTCTCTCTCTCTCTCTCTCTCTCTCTCTCTCTCTCTCTCTCTCTCTCTCTCTCTCTCTCTCTCTCTCTCTCTTTCTTTCTTTCTGTAAGATAGGATAGAGTATAATAATAATATAAAAGTAAGAAAGAGAGGAAGAGAGAGAGATAGAGAGAGAGAGAGAGAGAGAGAGAGAGAGAGAGAGAGAGAGAGAGAGAGAGAGAGAGAGAGAGAGAGAGAGAGAGAGAGAGGATTTTCCCTAGTTATTCAACGTCCAGTGATTATAGGTTACTTGATGGATTTTTTGGTCTGTCTTGAAAAAAAAAAAAAAAAAGTTTCCCCTCCTCCCTCTATTTTACTCACGCGCATCCAAGAACCTAACAAGTCAATTATCTAACGAACAACACCTCCCGTGTAAAGCTTACATCTCAATCAAACTGTGCGTGAGAGAAAACTCACGAAATGATTAAAATTTCAAACCTTTTTTTTTATATTATACTTAAAAGAAATTCAGTTTATTTCTTAAAGTTTTTTTTTCTCATTTTTATATTTATTTTATATATTATAGAGTATATTATTCTATCTATTTATATATATATATATATATATTTAAAAGACATGATCAAAAGAGTTTTATAAAATACTTTCTTTGACATTTTTTAAAGTTAAAAAAAATGCAATTTAGATTTTTTTTTTTTTTTTTTTTTTTTTTTTTTTACCCTAAACGAAATACGTGTTTAATCTTTTCCATATACAAGCACCCGCGGTATTGATATTAAGTTTTATATATAACGCAGTTCACTTCTCTTAGGCAAATTTGGATGTATATACTGTAGAGTGTATAAAGTAAATTTTATTGATTGTGACAGTCAAGAACAGAACCTAATTGGTACATCTGCAAAAATTATGATGTATATAATTTTAATTATTATCTAATTGTAAAGAAGTTAAATGATAAAAATTTTCTCAATTTTATATTTTTTTCCAATCTTACTATATATTTTTGTTATGTAGTTAATGAAATATTTCATGACCAATTTTTTTAAATGCTAAAATTATTTATGTACCCTTGATAAACTTATATTATAAATAGTAGTTTTTTGTTAATTAAACTTTATACGTTAACAAAGATTAAAAATAATAATTTTACCCCAAGGAAATAATAGACCAGAAGTAAACATAAGCATTTATATTGCAAAACAATTTATAGAACTTACATAGTTTGTCTCAAAACCAACTGTAGCAGTAATCAGAAAATTTTGATTTATGCAACCCGCACAACATTTATACACTAATTTTTCCTGTTTCTGACGCCAGAAACCGGAATTGTCCCGCAAATAGCATACTTAAAGTATTTTCACGCTCTCTTATGGGGGCTAGTAAAAATTGTTATCAGATTGGTAGATCCCATTTTGTATTTAAATAACATTAAAAAAGCACATGTTATTTTAAGTGGTCTATAGCTTTAATATATTAAATAAAAATCAGTAATAATATATATGTTCTTTTTTGTAATTAAATCACACGCAATTATGACATTACATATATAGTGTAATTATCAGAAAGTTTGCAATTACAGCAATAATTATAATAAATTATTAAAAAAAATTCTATAATGAATTTAATATTACATTAATGATAAAAGTAGAAATTAAAAAATTAAATTGCTTGCAAATAGACTTAATCTTTCAACTAAAACTTATTATTTTTTTTAAATTGCTCTTATAATTACTGTAACATTACATCCTTGTATCTTAAAGTTTGTGCTTCTTGTTGAAAAGAAAAAAAAAGTTCTTTTTGTTGTAAGTAAAATAAGTTTAATGTCTTCTGAAATATTTATATTCATACAGTAAGCTTGTAAGTTTTTTTCCTCTGTATAATTTTATATTGTGTGACTGTTTTATAATATTTAATTATTTAAAGGATTTTTGTTAAAGATTATTCTATTAACTTTCCAACAAATAGTTTTTATATTAGTTTTGTTTTAGTTTACCGTCAAATTTAAATAAAACTAAAAGATATACAAGTATTTTTTTTTAATTACAAACGCAAATTACGTTACGTAACGTATAAGTTTAATGGAAGTTCAGACCAGGCACAGGCACAATAGAACATTTTGTGTTCATCGCTTCACCAGAACTGGTATTACTAAAAAAAAACCTTTTTTTTTATAACCTTATAATCATCAGATGAAAAAAAATAGAAAATTAAGATAATTGATCAGAAATATGATTATATAAAATATTCCAAGAAAATAATTAGCAATATTTTTTTATTTTTTTTTCTATACAGTTCTACAGTTTGTACAAATCAAACTACCAGAATTAAAAATTGTCATTCTTTAAAGAATTTTATATTGTTTTCCATATACTTAAGTTATTAAGGGCAGAAATTGACAACATTGGTATGAATTACCATATATAATATGCTAAATAATACTATATTGCCTACGCATATATTATAGAGAGAGAGAGAGAGAGAGAGAGAGAGAGAGATTGCACCCCATTGTGAATATTTGTAACTCGTGATTGCTATAGGATTTCTCATCAGCAAGTAAAGATTCCGCACGTGGTTATCCTTCCTCCCGCCACCGCAATAGAAAAAAAAATGAACGAGTTATTCAAATGAGATAAAAACCCTCGCATCTTCGTTTTTTTTTTTTTTTTTTTTTTTTTTTTTACTTATTTTATTTAACCAGCGCAGATGTAAAAACATAACGAACGTTATTTTTTTTCTTCTTCGTCTCCTACAATCAAGTGTGATTTACAATTCAGACGCTTATAGGATTAACTTTCTTATGTTTCTCTCTATATACCGATACATAAGAAATGAATAAAGTAAATGAAATAAACTATTATTTCTTTATACCTAAAAGTTAAGATTTTTTTTATCGACATTCTTCTAAAACTAGTTTTTTTTTTACATACTTTATATAAAAAATTGCAAATAAGTATTGAAAATGTTATTTTTGCTGTATTGTGACTCCACCTATATATGCCCAACTCTCATGAATATACGTATATATTTATTTCTTTAGTTGTTTATTTTATTTAAGATTTACTAATGAAGCGACAACCTTACAGTGTCCACACCTTTGTCTTGCTTTGGGCTCGCCCTGCTTGCCACTTTATTCACTAAATTTTTTTTCCTTCTCTCTCTCTTTCTATCTCTCTCTCTCTCTCTCTCCCCGTGTGTCTCTTGTATTAATTAGAATCTAAATAAGAAAAATATATATGTGAAAAAAAAAACTACTTTGTGATTTTTATCACACGTAGAAAAGGTGTGGTAAAAACCAAATTACGTCATTTATTACTGGTGAATTTTCATCAATTAAAGTTGTATTTACATGTTGATTTGAGAGCTATCAAAATATCGTAAAATAAAGTTGTAAAATAGTGTAAGAGGTATATAAATAATGATCAAATTTTGGTTTAAGAGTAATTCCGTTCTTAAATTTTATCATCTTGATTTCAATTTTGTGACTTTTTTTTTTTACAATGAATAAACTTATAAGGTCTTTTTATAGAAACTTCATTAACTCAACAGTCAAAATAATCAATTAAATTAATTAAAAAAAAACACTTTCTTAGTTGTGCATAACATTGTCTGAACTTGAGTGTTTATTTCTCATTCTCGGTAATTTAAGTTTATCAAGACCAATGCTTGTTGGAACATGTATGATGTTGCTATGAATTGCCTGGGTCAATAAAACTATTTCTAATTTCTAATTCTCCTGTGCGACGAAGAAATTAAATCTAAATGCTTCAAAAATTACATACAGGCAATCAATGCTTATAATATTAGTAAACGCTTCTATATTTTAAATGTTAAAAAAGAGATGCAAAGAAGTAATATTAAAAAATCATTCAAGCCAATCGATACACAGAAAAAAATCCCTACCAAGGCACATGAACCCTGAAAATTAAAATAGGTAAAATATTAGCCTGGAACTAATTTACTATACAATGTTACCTAATCTAGGTGATACACATTTATTTTGGTATGTTTTTACCTGCATTAGGTATTATTATAGTTTATCTATACCTGTTCCAGGCTGATCATATTTGCAGTTGCAATTTACAGGATAAGTAAAGTAATTTTTCTCCGTGCATACGGAAAGAATGATTTACATAATTTATCCTGCATTTATGTCATTCTAGCATAATTAATGCTAAATTGGAACAGCATAATTAATTATGCTGTACAACATCATATTTATTCTATAAAACATATTTATTATGCAGTATATAGAATAAATTATGCTGCATTGAACACATTGTGCTAAAAATGAACTAGCTTAAATTATTACGTAGTTATTTTTGTCCGTGTAAGAGCAAAAAGTGTTGAAATATTTATTTATTTATTATTAAGGCAATGGTTAAATAATTTTAAATAAACATGTAAATATACCTTAAATATCCTACATTCAATCGTTTGATGTAAAACAATTTATATTAAGAAAAAAAAATACATAACAGAATTTATTAATTAAAAATAATTTTTCAAACTAGTATTTGTATTATAATAGATAAAAGAACATTAAAATTCATGAATAATTATTAAAAGACGCATGGTTAAAATCTTGTTTAACACTTAAGTATTTAATTATAATATATTAAACAGAGTGATTATACAAATTCTTTTAATATTATACACACTAAAACATTTAATCTTAACTATTATGATACACATAGATAATAAATATAAATGTTAGTATTATCATTTTATTATTATGGTATTATTAAGATGTGGAATTACTTTATAACTTGGTGTGAAACAGGGTCACAAAGTAGTCTAACTTTAACAAAAATACTAATTAAAAAAAGTTGAATGCATCTTGAAATGCTGGAAGATGCTGAATTTCAAACTTTTCATTATTTATTGCTCATTCAACCATAATACTCATAAAAAATCAGCGAGAGAGACAGAGAGAGAGAGAGAGAGAAAATAACCATCAGCATTTTACTTAATTTAAATATGCATTGTCATATACTGTATGTATATATATATATATATATATATATATATATATATATATATATATATATATATATATATATATATATATATATATATAATACAGTGTATATAGCATTATTCATTATATTCGTCTTACAGATCAAAGATCATTACTCTAATATCTTTAGTTTAAGGATGTACTATATGGAAATACCATGTTTTAAATTAAGACCAGCATTCAATTTCAGTTTTGCGAAGAATTTTCAAAAAACAATATAAAACCCAATACATTTTTAATGTTATTATGAAATTAAAATCAAATATGAAATCAATTAAAATGTTATACATTATATAATTTTTAACAATAGGTAACGCTGTCACAGTTTTCTCTAACAATGTTACACTTTTTTTCCCTTTAAAATTAAAAGTTAAAATTTGCAGTGACTCTAAAACCCTGTTATGAGATGCAAAACTAAATATGAGTGTTCTGGGAGAATATTAAATTAGAGTTATTTACAAGATTGTTGGGTACACTTTAGGGAACACTTCGGGGGTAACATGAATCTAAAAGACCCTATTTAGACCTTATATTTATACATATAACTATATAACTAACGCCTACATTATATAAATTATTAATTTTCTTTTCCTCTTGGTAAAAATAGCATAATATATATTTTTTTTATACATAGAAACAAAAATTTTACACAAGAGAGAGGGAGAAAATAAGAAGACGAAAAATTTAATGTCCATTTTATAAAGTTTTATATATTTAAGTTAACATTTTTTCTTCTGATTTAAGATTTAAAAATATACATCACCAACTTGTTGTAATTCTGATTTGCATATTAAAGTTCCCATGTTTTACATCTCTTCTCTCTCTCTCTCTCTCTCTCTCTCTCTCTCTCTCTCTCTCTCTCTCTCTCTCTCTCTCTCTCTCTCTCTCACTGACTTGTGAAATGGTAAAAAGAAAGAAGAAAAAAAATCTTGATTTTTACTTGCTTAAAATAAAATAATAAAAGAATTTAGCTTTATAAATTTTTATAGTGTGAATATAATAAACATCATAAGTAATAAAAATAGTAAATAATTTTAAGTAAAAAAGAAGGGAAGTGAATTATTATTGTGACTGTATATTTAAGACGGAAATGTCACTAAAGTAAATTTATCTTTTCAATCAAAATTTTATTATCATCATTGTTATTTCTCATGTTACCAAGCAGAAATTCTTATTTACATTTTTTCTACTTCAAGTGTTTTAAAAAAACTGTATTTAGTGTAGGGAGGTCAGTTAGGAACCCCATACATTTCCAATTTGGTTGAGTTTTGAAGCTGTCAAATTTACAAATTTATAAAATATTGTTAGTAGTATTTTCAGAAATAGAGCAGAGACAATAGAGACATCTAAATAGACAATAGAGATATCTTAATTAATTTAAGCCACAAAAAAATTATTTTCACACTCTTTGGACATAATATTTTATTCAATTACTTTAAAATCCTCAAAATTAAGTGTTCATGGACTAAAAAAAGTCAATTAAAATAATAATTTAATATTGGGAATATTTTACCATTTAAAACACTTCAGGATATTATACATTTCATCTCTCTCTTTCTCTTTACGTGTGCTATAATATAGTAAAAACATTTCCATGATGAGATAGCAGAAATTTAATTTTTTTCTAATTAATTTAATCGAGATTTTTTTAATTTAGTAATTTTTTTATTGCAATATATTTATTTACAATAAGAAAAAATTAACGATTCGTACAACTTTTTATTATTATTATAGTACGGCATTAAGAAAAGTATTGAAAACTATTTTACTTAAAAAGTTTATACATAGTATATTATGTACTTTACAATAATAATAGAAATGTTTTTATTGTGTGTACGTAACGTAGCACATAGATTATTTGCTAAACTTTACTTGAACTTTATAAACAAAGTAATCGCAAAGTTAGAGCTGCAGCTAATTGCGCGCACGTTTCACACGTCTCTCTCTCTCTCTCTCTCTCTCTCTCTCTCTCTCTCTCTCTCTCTCTCTCTCTCTCTCTCTCTCTCTCTCTCTCTCTCTCTCTCTCTCAATCTTGCCCTTCTCTGACGAGAATCACTAACATCGAAAAAGAAGACTTCAGGGGAAATAAAAAGGCCAATAACAACGGAAAACACGTTTGATACGAAGATTCAATTGCGGACTTACCTAATAAAAACTCCAACTGAGCCACAAATTAAACTTCTTTTTGCACGTGCAAAATATATATTATACAGTATAAAGCAAATACAATAAATAAACAAAGAAAACTATAATACAAGCACTACAAATATATATTTTTGAATAATAATAATATCAAAATATGACTTTTATTATTTGTTGTCAACTTAATTTAGAAAGTGTTTTGATTGCTTTTCTTTTTCAATTGTTTAATATTTCAACATAAAAAATAGGGACCGATCTGTATTTTTTCTTCTAATTTTTAAATATAATAAATTTGATAAAACACAGTATTTTGACTGCCTAAAACTATACCATTCGTACGAAAATTAAAGATTTCTAATTGAGATAGTTTTGTTATGACGTGCCAGTAAACCTAAATGGAAATAATACTCAAAATCAGGAAACATCGTGAATGACGGAGTTATGAATCGAAACTCAGTAATAAAGTCCATAATATCATATAAGTCCATATAAATAGCAGATGATAAAATATAAAAATTTCAAGCATAAATTATTCAACAACTCTCAATAAGCATATTCTGCAATTGAGTGGTTCATATACTGTAGTTACAAATAAAATACCTTTTCTGAAAGTAAAGAGTATTTTTATTATTACTAGCCATGATACAATACCTCAATGGGCATATGACCGTGAAATATGTCTTAGTAAATGAATTTAAATTAATAAAGTATTCTTATAAATGATATCCTCATATTTAAATTTAATTAAAAAATATGGATAACGAACGTAAAGATATATCAATACAATTTTTTTTTGCAAGTTCATTTGTGACCACAAATGGAAATCTTTTGTACATTTTATTTTTACTACTTGACTATAAAATAGCTTGCATTGTTATTTAAATTTAAAACTGCAGACGTATACAATAATAAAAAAAAAATATAAAAGATAATTAACAAGGTTGAATTACATCCTCATCTTAAATACGTCTGCTCGTTGTGGAATCTCCTCTCGGGGATTTATAATTAAACTTCGTAGAACTCAATGTAAGAAAGAAAAAAAATTGCTTTATATTTTAATTAATTTTTTTATTATTAATATTATAATAAAGATATTAAACTATAACTGGTATAAGAAAATTTTGGAGTCGAATTTTTATATACAATATAAAAAAAAAAAAAAAAAACTGAAAGGGATTCTAGCCTCAAAATTATTAAACCGAAAACGTAAAATTCATGATTACACCTTCACAAACTGAGGTTAAAATATTTAAAATAGGCAACTGTAAGAATCCATGACGTCATGAAATCCGATTCTACAATAGAAATTGTAGCGCGGGTTGCCTACTTTTCAAGTTTTTCCCCACCAATTAGACCCGGAATTGATGACGTGCATGAATTCCTAAATGTGCATTCTTTACAGTTTTTCAACCCAATTTGTAAGGCTACAGAAGGGTTGAAGGATATAATATGTGTACGAATAATTGTCCCAATTTTAGGACACCAGGAGCCCTTTAAGGGACATATTGATGTGGATGGAATTTTTTAAGGCTTCTATATCTTTAAGATTTTGTAAAATGATGTTTTTGTTGTGAATTTCATACAAATAAGAAAGTAAGTTTTCAATGGATGTTACTGGCATAGCGTGCTATAGGTAATTACAGGCAGCGTAAAAAAAAAAAAAAAAACTATTTTTCTTTTCCTTTTTTTTTTTTTTTTTTTTTTTTAGCATTGAAGAATCATTTTCTTAGCGTGTTGTAAGAAACAGTGAGCTCTGAGCCAAAGTAAAGACGATAATAATAATAATAATAATAATTAACGGCTTTTTTATTTGGGCGAAATCAGGCGTACAACCTCTCAATTTAACCCAACTGTGTAACAGTACAGTCAGTTACATTTTTTGTTAGTATAACATCAACATATATCATGAAAATTAAATAAATAATTTTTTCGATATAAGTTTTAAAATCTTATCTTTTATCATTTTTAAATGTGAGATACTGTAGATAGTAATATACACTACATGCATGTTTTACAATTAATTCAAATCTTTAAATTTTTTACTTTTGCCGGTAACACCTATTGCAAAGCAAAGAAAGTGCGTTTCCTATATTTAAAAATTTTTTTATTAAAAAAAAGCACATTAAATAACTTATATAGAACATGGTCAAAAAATTACATTTTCCAATAGTTTTATTTTATTTTCATGTTTTTTTCCCCTCTCTAATAAAAATATTCTAAAAAAAACTTTATGTAAAAAGTTAGTCAGGCAATAGAGATGTAAAAAAAATTTCAATTTACCTTTTTTAACTTGAAAATTTTCAAAGAATAAAATTTCATTGAATATGCAAACTGGAAAAATTCTGAATATATTAGAACAGTAAATTGCACATGAGGCAATTTGAAATTCTGAAAATTTGGACAAAGCGTTCATTTTTTTAATAAATTCTCTTTACAAAATACTTGCCTCCATTCTTTTCAAATCCTTTGTTCATTTCAATCAAACCACTAATTTAGGGACTTTACATTTTTTTTTTCAATATAAAATAAATTGTAGTAAAAATGTATATTTTTTTTATCTGGAATTATAGCTTCAATTGCACAACTTTTTTTCACCTATTATACCTCATAATTTTTTATTACATTAAGTTGCCTTATATTTTACAAATACAGTATAATATATGCTTCTATTCTCGGATAAAAGAAATGACGTGATCAATGCTGCATTTATTATGTTGCTGTATAAATAATGTAAATATTACTAAGTAATTCGGAATCGCATAAATAATTATACTGCGTAGCGAAATTGTATATTATATTCCAGTAAAGCATAAATTATGTTGTTATTAATAAATATTTCTGAAATTGGGTTACCATATATAATTATTTGTTTTATTATTGTCCGTAATTCGTATACATGGGCAAAAATAAATTGCGCAATAATAATTATATCAGCTCGATGTAACAACCTTTACGTAAATATATTATTTATGCTATAATGTACAAAGATAATACTACATTGTATTAAAGTTAAAATATGTTCAGCATAAAAATTGAGATTATTCCCAAATAGTAACATCTGTTCTATACAATATAGTGTTTGTTCAATGCACCAACATTTATGTAAATATTTTTTTACGTGGGGAGAGGTGCTCTCACTAGACATCCGATCAGGAGACATACGTTCACTTGACAAACACAAATTTGGCCCAAGGTGTGTAGTGGACATACCAATACGTGCAATAGATATCATTGAGCAGTGTAAGATAGTCATAAATCTCAAGAAAACTTTACTGATCTTAAAGTTTAACTTCTATACGGCTTATACTATATAATTATATAAATCCTGTAGTATTATTTGGTCCTGAATCAAGTCACTTCTTAGCAACCTATTGTTGAGTTTACAGTACATATTAAGCTCTCTGTATCATTGATTTAAACAGAGAGATTTTCAGTTCTTGGTAGATTTGTTTTAATATCAATCTTGAAAGACACCACTATACGTATACTCTGAGTATCCAAATTTCCAGGCTTTATCCCCTTATCTCTGTTAATTCTAAAAATATAATCCAGTTTTTCATTTTTATTGCAGCTTACAATAATTTGATTTTAAATTTCAATTTATATAAAATTATTGAGATATTAATGCTACTTGCGTTTAGGTGTAAAACATATAAAAATTTTAAGACCTTTTTGTCTACTATGTAATAATGGGATCTATATTTTTGCACGATTATCAAAACTTATCAACTTATTATCGATATTATGAGCGATATTCTAATATCATTGATAATAACTTTTTTATACATATAAATTTTAAATTTCTAAGTATTTTATTATTATTATTAGAGCACGGATACGTAATAATAAATACGTAATAATTACGCTATATAACTCAGCATATTCAGCAACATTTGTTCACGACAGCGTAATTTATGCTATACTGCATAATAACTATATAATATAACACATAGCATAAATATTATGCTTTATACCATGTTTATTTATGCTGTTCCGCAATTTAGCAACATTTATGCTGCTTAATTATTCTCTCCGTGTGTGATACAGATATAAAGTATGTTCATGAAAAAGCGTGGGAATATACTTTGACGCCATACTGGAACAATAACTAACATTGCTCAGCATACAACCAACTTTTTTTTTTTTTTTTTTTTTTTTGCTATTTTCTTTGGGATATTAAGCAATTTTTTGGTGGTTTTTATTTTTCTCACATTCTTAAAAAACTAACTCAATCTATCAATGCTCTCAAAAATTTTGCTTAGTATTTTTAAACTGTCAAAATAAGTTGTTTTCCGATACCAGCCCACGTAATTTAGTGGTCATAAATGTCGTTGACTTTTACTATATATATATGAATGCAACCACTCTATAAAGTATTTTGATAGTATAATATAATGACTGAATACTGAAGCTTTGTAACCTTAATTTACGTACATTTCTCTGTACATAAAAAAAAAAGTTTTACAGTGTATGAGTACGCTAAAACAGTAAACACGGAGTTTGCGGTTGCTACTTATTAACCTCATAGCGTCAACAATACAAGCTCTAGCTTTATTATTACAAGCACCAGAGATGATTGTTACAATCGCCCTGGGCTAGTAAAATGTGTGTATGTATATATATACCCCACCCGAGACATAGTGTAAAAAAAATAACAAGCCATATAAACGCCTTGGATCTACTTTTAAATTATAACATAGCGTTCCTCTAACCACAAAAATACTATTAAAATTACATATTATATTGAATATGTATCAGTATTATACTGTTTTATACTGATTATGAAATTATTCAATTATTTTTATATTCATATTTGTGGTATAACGTCTATATTTATGAAAGTGTTTTTGACCTTCTATATAAATATTATAATTATAGTTGGCAAGAAATTTTACGTATTTTTTTCTTTTATAGATTGTGATATAAATATTTTGCTCTATTGTCTTATGGTATTGTTAAAACATCCATATGTTATGTATTCATATAGGTCAATAAATAAAATTTTATATTACAATGTCTGTCTGTACTGATATTATGAAAGGTTCAATAAACTTAATTGATTAATACTAAAAAAAAAAAAAAAAAAAAAAAAAAAAAATCCTTAGAGAAAATGCAGTTTTATTTCATTCATTATAATTTAAATACAAATATGTCAAATTTTTTGAAGCAATGAAATAGTATAAATTATATTTTATTTATCTTGCCCCAAACAATGTATAATTCCATTTGAAAAGCATTTAACTGATCGTTGATCGTCATTCATTTGTGTTCTGGATCTAGAAAAACAAAATAATAATAATAAAAAAATAAAAAAAGGTTAACGAACATACTTAATACTTGAATAAATATTTGCATACAGTTAAGTTATATAGTTAAAAAAAAATGCTTATCCTAATTTTTATAATCACATATAATTATATGACTCAAGATACACGTGCCCAAATTATGAAAATTAAATTAATTAAATTATAATTAATGAATATAATGCATCAAAATGTGCATAAATATATAGTAAATATAATAGTATGTATGACATGCATTACATTATTATATATAGTGGGAAATTGTAATTTAAATTAAGCCAATGAAATAAATTATAATTATTATTATATAACTGGTATACAACGCTTCGTTAAATGAGGATAATGAGATTATTACAAACACGTCGATATTATTTTCTCTGTATATGTTCTCTATGGTTGGCATGAAATCAGAGAGAGAGAGAGAGAGAGAGAGAGAGAGAGAGAGAGAGAGAGAGAGAGAGATTATATGCATGCATAATTAGCATAGAGTTAAATGATTAAATAAAAATAAAAAAACTTATACATTCCGCTATAAGTATAATAAGTCCAATTTCATAAATTATTATTAAGCCCCACCCTTCTGTATTATATTTATAATATGATCAATACATCACTTTTCTTATAAGATCTATTTATAATCTCTCTAAATAGTTTTCAATACAAGTCCTATATATTATATTGGTTAATATTATGATTTTTTTTCTCTTCTATTTTTCTTACGTAAACTAAAATAATAATAATAATAAATGGTTTTTATTACGAGGCCAAAAAAGGTACATACCCACTTACATGGTCCTCTGACTTATTTATGACATATTCAGGTATTATCGTCAGAGTATTTAATTTTTATAAGTAAAAACATAAAATACACAAACATATACATAATATTTATATCATTATTTAACTAGAGTAATCAAACATACATGATAAAGAGCATAAAAGCTCTCGTTGCAACTTTTTTTTTTTAGTAGTAGTTACGGTGTAATACCGTAGTAGTAGTGTAAAAGATTTATGCAGAGGTAAAGAATATTCAAAATGCTGTTTTCCAAAGTTCTACCAAATCCAAATTTAAACACTTGTCTTATAAACCTAGTTTCCAATTTATAAATATCTGATTTTTTAAACTAATTCGTGAATAATGTGCTATAATTATAGTGCTAAAACTGCTTATATATTTATAAAATTAAAACAAAATTTAATAATACTGTTGCAATTACTGAAATATTTAAGGTCAACCTTCAAAATAATTATATAAATTTTTGTTATGTATGTATATAATAAGTAACATCAATTTTTAAAACAAATAACTTTATCATCATTTCTATTTCAGAGGAATTAATGTTATATGTTAGGGCTAATTTATAAAATTATAATGAAGTTAACAACTTTTTCATTTACTATGAGCCACTCTCGTCAGTATTTCAGATTTCTATCAAAATTAAAATATAAGTAAAAGCTAAAAATTTCCAAATAATTATATAGTTCGTGGTTCAAAACTCCCCGTTTCGATCTTCTGGATTCACATGCCAATAATTTATAACACGTAGATTGTAAAATCACAATCACTAATATTTTTACATTTGATATTTCATGGTAACATTATATGATATTTACATATTTTCTCACTTAAAAAAATTTATCAACAAATAAAAAAATAAATCTCCTTTTTTTTTATATATATATTTTTTAAATACGATAACTATACATGTACACAGAGAGAAATATAATAATATCAAAGTAGGATTGTAGTTTATGATATTATTTTTTATATAGTAAATGATACATGTATAAATATTTTATATTTTTGTTTACATGAATTACACTTTTTTATATATATTTTATGATATTAAATATGAATTATTATCATTTTAAAATATTAATATACTTCATTTTTACATAAAAAATTTGAGATATAAAAAACATTTTGAAATAATCATGGATTATAACTAATTTATTATAAATAATAAAAATCATAATAAATTTTGTTATATTTAGTACACTAAAATAAAGTTATAGACTTGTATGTTTTTTGTGTGTTACTTTATATTTATTTTTGATAGTAAATTAAAAAAATTTTGTACGGGTTTGTATATGTGTATAACCATAAATGGAAATTGTTTTTATTCGGTTACTCAAGCTGTCATTAATTTTTGAAATTGAAATGATGGATGAAATTTTGACACTCTTTTTCCCGTGTACTTCTGATTTAGGAAAAATTATAGCATAATAAAATATGAGTCAAATTAACACGTTTTTTCCCCTTCCTATTTGATTTGTATTTTTGGAATATTTATAG
The DNA here is from genome assembly GCA_949318235.1 of Ecdyonurus torrentis. Classification (NCBI taxonomy): domain Eukaryota; kingdom Metazoa; phylum Arthropoda; class Insecta; order Ephemeroptera; family Heptageniidae; genus Ecdyonurus; species Ecdyonurus torrentis. The sequence goes on from OX439131.1 coordinate 20,097,834, forward strand.
TTTTCCGAGAAAGCAATCACATATTTATAAAATAACAAATATAATAAAAAAGTCAGAAACGTATTTGAATATTTAGATCACAGTAACATGGAGCAAACCTTTTTTTTTTTTTTTTTTTTTTTTTTTTTTTTTTTACCATTAACTATATGAGGAATCTTATTTTCACAATAACACTTTCTAAGCAATTTATAAACAGCAAAAAAAAAATAATAAATAAAAAAATTAATTTTCTAATAATATTTGATAAATAAATAATAATAATAAAATGTTTTAAGAAATGTTACATTAAAAAAAAAAAACAATAAAAAAAATAATAAACGTATTATTTTGACATAGCAGTTGGGGCTCACAATTGTAATATTCCCATTAACATCTTATCTTCAAAGTGGAATAACTTTAATATTTGATCGTCTTTGCATGTGTTTGACATGATAAGTAAACTTTTAAGTAATATTTCATCTTTACTCCATGTTAATTTTATATTTCGTGACCACTCAGATATCAGCTGGTATAACCTACTCGCTTTATAATTTAATATATTAAATTATATATAACAAAAAATATCTTAAACTGGTTTTAGAGGTGTAAGAAATACAGCACCAAAGTAAATTTTTCTATTGAAATTATTTTCAATTCTATTTTTTGTGTGTTCGACATTTTATATTTAAATGAAAATATTAATAAGGTATAAAGTTTAATCTCAAAATATTATTAAAAAAAAAAAAAGAAAAGAAAAGAAGAAGGAGAGAGAAGAAGATTGCATCTAATTTTTATAAATACACGTTTCTCAATTACAACACAAACACCTACACAAAATGTAAATTTACAATATTTTTTTATGCAATGTAATCATAAGATCTTAAATTTTGTATCATAAATAATAATATAAATTATTTATAAAAGGAAATGTAATGTAATAATAGCATTTTAAATCAATAAGCTGAACAAAACATGAAAATTATTTTTTTGTTGATTTTATCTGTTTTATTTTTGTAGCTATCAGTGTCATGTGTTTGAAAAGTATAATAAATTTTAATTTTATCGATCTTTCAAATTATTATTATTTCTTTAGTACATTGTTTAATAAATTAAAAAATTTCATTATTATTTAATGAGAAGAAGAAAAAAAAATTGAAAGATATCAATGACATGATATAAAAGAAAAATAAATAAAGCATTTCAAATATATACGTGTCTGACAGGTATTCATTATGTTTCTCGTCATGCACTATTGAGTCTCTCTCTCTCTCTCTCTCTCTCTCTCTCTCTATCTCCCTCTCTCTCAATCAAACCAAATCTAACCTAAAGAGATATGCTGCAAAAAATAAGTTAAAATTACATGACATCAATTATTTTAGACGAGTTAAATAACTAAAATATAAATTTGTTTGCAAATCAAAGAAAATTACTTAATCAATAGAGCAGTGACGGAAAAGAATGTACATATTATTAGCATGGTAAGTGTTAAACGATTTTATGTCAACGTTTTTATTTTTTTTTATTATTATTTTTTTTACAACAGTATTATGTTATTTGAACAAAATCAAGAGGTTTTTTTTTTGTGGAATAAATAAATTAATTTTTTATTTATTTAATCTTTCAAGTTTTTAAAATTCAGTGTAAACATATATGAACGATTTTTACATTTTAGTTTTCAATTAAAATATAAAATACATATTGTGTTTATTTTTAGATTTTGTATAAATGTTTTACGTAAGAATTTTTAATTTAAATATGTCTCGCTAATACGAATATAATTAAAGATATATTTGAAATTTTTTCAACATCACCAACTACGCTAAAAATATACATGAAAATTGAACGTGTAAATATGACTCAAGTAAAATCAAAGAACAAAAGATGAAGTATTGAGAGGCAAAGAAATAAGACAAGATGAAGACAATGTAAACTTCCATCAGCAAAAATGTCGCAGCCTTTCTCACTTTTCTTTCTTTCAATACACAGCAATGACGAAGCATTAATGAATATTATAAAATTAGTTAGCATCATTTCAATGTAATTGAATGTTTAATACACGTACTTCTTTTTTTTTTTATTCTTACGTCATATGTCTTCGTAATGGAAGATAATTTTAGGATATTAAATATTATTATTTTACTTTTTACAACCTGACATTAATTAACTTTAATTTTTGTTTTGTTATTTGAATAAAATAATGACAAACAATGTTTAGATAAAATGAGATATGGTCGATCAGAGTTTAAGAAATATATTCATGATGATAAATAGTATTAAAATTAGACATAATTTGAGAGATATTTTAATATAGTGTTTTTAGTTTTAATTTTTGATTGATCTTTGATGTTTTAACATTCTTCAACTGCCAAACAAATTCTGAAATTGTGTATTTGAAATAAAATACATGCATGCATATGAGTACGATCTCTTAATTTTATGGAATTAGTTCAAGGTTGTGATGTTTCTTAGCAGAATTTATAAAGTTCAATAATATGCTTATAGATCAATGTAAAATAATGTCTTAAAAAAACAACAACTTTATTACATAAAAATTTCTGAAGGAATCCTGATTAAAACAAGAAGTATACTGTATAATGGCATCGTTACACGATGCAATACTCTTAAAATACAATAAATTTAATGGCAAGTAAATTTGATAACTTTCAAAGCCACGAACCACATGAAATAACAATAAACACAAAATGGAATCTCCAAAACTGACGACAATTTTTACTACAATGTAAATGTGGCCCTACAAGAAAGCTAGAAAATACTGCAACGTATGTAATTTGCGTGACCATTCCTGTTTATAGCGTATTTGTTTGTCTCTATAATACTGACGAATAACAAATAACGTCAGAAACAGGCAAAAATTAGTACAAAAATGTTGTGCGGGTTGCATAAGTTGAAATTTTCTGACCACTGCTACGGTCTTGCTATATACCTTGAGACAAACTAAAGTTGATGCAAGTAGAGTATCATCAGTGTTTTGTGATAGAGATGCTTATATCACTGCTTATGCTGGTCTATTCCTTTAATGGAAGTTTCATGCAATCAATTTGATTGCACCTAGAGAAGATACCATAAAGATAAAAAAATGCGTTTAATTTACTTATACGTATAAAAAACATGAATCATAATTCGTTATATAATAGTATACTTAAATTATAATTTTTTTTTTCATCGTGTATATATATTTTTTTAAATAATTATAAGGTATAACGAATGTTTTTCACTCTTTGCAAACTGAAAGGACACGATATAGAAGAAGCTTTTATGTTGCGTGCCTCATCATGGCCATCTAAATATAAAAATATAATTTAGAGTGAAATTGCAAGGTGTTATGTATTATATAACGATTGATTTATGAAAACAACCTGGTTACAGATAAAATATTGAAGAAAAAATAATTGAATTTTTATTCTGGAGTCAATTCTGTTGAACTATATATCATTGAATACTTCACAAAAGTCAGCGAATATTAATAATTCTAATATAATATATCTCTCTTTCTATTTTGCACCTGCTTATGTTGCTTTACTAAAATGATCCTTATTTCTCTATTGCATGTTCAATGCCAAACAAAATATATACCATAATATATACTATCAACATTAGGGCAATTATATGAGACATAATTTAATGAGAGAGAGAGAGAGAGAGAGAGAGAGAGAGAGAGAGAGAGAGAGAGAAGATGAAAACCGAAAGGAAACTTAAAAAAAAGTATTATAGAAATGCAAATTTATTTAATATCATGTACTATTTATTACAGGAATAATAAGTTTATGTATTAGTTGTTTGATTTAAAATTAAGATAATTAAAATAAAATTACATCTTACAGTGAAATAATGTAATGATAAATGTGTTTACCTACATGAAGGGAAAAAACAAAAAGGTAGAATAAAACAATAAACACATAAAACAATAACTTCACTGTTCTAAACATTTTGATAGATTGAAAGTAAATGAAAATTTCATATAATATGTATATTATATTTTACGGGAATATGATATCATAAAGCCTATACAAAATTACCATAATTAAAGGCTGAACCATCACCTTGTTGTATTTGATGAGAAATATGTCAGTATCAGATTTACTTAAATATATATTTTACAAATTAACGTCATTATTATTATGACATTTACATTACGTACAACGTACATAGAGTATCAAATTTTGTAGCAGGATGAATTTGCGTAGGATGTTTGCTTTATAATAGATATTGTTTTAGTCATAGCACAAATTGTAGTTCCATATTTTTGTTTGATAAACTTTGAAATTATATCATATACACCACTAGGTTGAATATCTATTATATTATTTATATATAATCTCTATAATATATTTTAACTTGAACATTTGTATGCATTATTGAAATAAATAAGTCAAAATAATAAGAATACATGTATTATGTATATAATTTAAGATATTTAAGCTTCTTTTTTTCTTCCATCCTTCAGTTATCATACAAGATAATCTGTATGAACTTTTTTTATGCAATGTGAAATGCATTTTAATGCAAAGTTTGAATCTACATAAGTGCTTATCATTGATTTTTTTTTTCATTTCTGAAATCAAATACATTTTTTTATATTTTAATATTATGCAGAAAAAAAGTTAATAAAAAGTGATTTACAAGAGTCAGAAAAAATATATAAAAAATATATTATTATATATACACCATGTATATCATCATAACTTCGTGTTAAACAGAAAACGGAAGGAGAAAGAGGTATAAAGTATATTGATTTTTTTGACTATTTTGTAGCTTTTCATGTTTCAAGTTCCGTTGAGTTGCTATATACCACCATCACCACTATATACTACTATACCACCAAGACGCGCGTCTTTAACCCCCAAGGCGGGCAGAGGCGACACGCCCGCTTGCTTCTCACCCACTTCATAGGCATCGATCTCTTTTTAGCTGTCTATCAATGTGTCAAACTGCACTTCATAATAACCACGTAAAATACTTCAAATGCAGACTTGTAGCATTTTATTGAATTTTATCTATATACCAAATCTCTCTCTCCCCGCCTCTCTCTCTTGGTTATATATTATGCATTCATGTTTTTAAATTGGTTTTCTCAACAGTGAATGTATAATATTAAAAAATATACTCTATCTTCAAATACTTGCACAAAAATACTATCAAATTGTTAAAAAAAAAAATGTATCGCCCGAAGAAGCAACTAAAGGACCACTTTTATCTCATATAAATTCAGTTATTGCAAAATATATATATATATATATAAGAATTAATTGCATTAAAAATCGAATAAGATGGTACTTTAAAGCCATCTGAATACTTTGATAAAGTAATATAGCAATTAGATTTCTAAACCCAATCCCAATAATAATGAATTCTATAAATGAAAGAAAATAAGCGTATGCACTCTACTACTTGACCTAAAAACTGAAATAGATTAAGTAGAAGTTTAATTCAAGTATAAATTAAAATAATAATAAAAAAGAAAGAAAAATAGTTGTTGAATAATGAGAACTGATGTAAATTATTTTGCATGCTTTTACCAAAGCGATTTGTTAGCTTAACTTTCACGTTACACTGAAAAAAAAAATCTCATCAACAAATGTAACCAAAAATTGTAAAAAAATAAAAAAAAATGTAGAATTGGCATGTTTTTCCATACAAAAGTCATTAAAAATTCCCTAGAAAAATGTATGTTTCATATATATTTAAAGGAGGTATTTGGTAGGGAAAGAGCAAAATATAACGATATTTTAAGATTCTATTTTTCTTGTAGTACTTCAAAATATTACATTCAACATTATGCATTAATTATAACTAAATTTAGTAGGGTATTTGGCATATCTATTTTGATCATTGTCAATTTTTTTATTAAATGAAAGTAAACTATAAATTAAAAAATATGTATATTTGACTGCTTCTTTTTAAAATGTAAGCTAATAAGAGAGTCTAAATACTGCTGAACTACTGAATTAAGCGTCATATCTGAATATTGATTGTGTTTAAATTATAAAAATAAAGGAGTATCACAATTATAATTTAAAATATTAAAATCAATTCTTTAGTGGAAGATATGTTGATAATTGATATCATGATGATTGTGGAGTGGGTCATGTTACCGCATGTTATTAAATTCTATTAAAACCAAAAGCATATGCTTCATCAAAGCGCTTAGGTCACCTATATAGACCCTATAGAAATTATAAGACCTTTAGTGAATCTAAATGTTTTGATAAATTGTACCTAAATACTCTCACACGAAAATTATGATTAAACACGTCAAAGGATCATGAAAGTGTACCTTATTTTGTGACATCTAAATAAAAACAATTTACTATAATTGTTACCACATTTAAATAAATGATTCAAACAGTGCAAACAAAGTAATAATTCCGTTACTAATAATAATAATAATAATAATAGTTCTTTATTGGGTTTAAATTGTAAGTGGTACATATAGAAAAAAAAAGTAAGATTTTTTTTTTATAAATTCCGTTATTTATATACAAAGATAAAACAATTAAAGTCGTAGAACACCTTAAAAAAACTTGTATATCCTAATATATTTATAAATATAAAAGTTGATTTTGCCGGAGTCATTGATTTCTAATTTATTTTCCATTCAAAAAATGTCAATTGCGGTTTTATAACGTCACAGCTCACTGGTCCACGCAAGCGGAAACAAACAAGCTGTGACGTCATAAAACTGCATCTGCATTTTTTGTAAATGGAAAATAAATTAGAAATCAAAGACTCCGGCCAAATCAACTCTGATATTTAGGTATGTTAGGATATTAGACAAGTTTTTTGTTCAAGTTATTCTACTCTTTTAAATAAATTTATGATTAATAAAATATATTTATTTTTCTCTCCGTGTATAACTAAAATCAGCAGACAAGTTTAAAACAAATTGCACAAAGTGAATTAATGTTGACCTGTTACTGCAGTTAAAACACATTTATCATTAAGAATTCAATTAAATGAAATTTCAACCCATAATATTGATTCTTAAATAAATACGCAAGAGTTTAATTACAAAAACCCCTACGTTACGTAACGTATATAATTTAAGTTTTTAGAGATAATTAAAATTTTATTACCTAAATTAATTACAACAGGTCTTATAATACTATAAAGTAAACAGAATATATATATATTTTTTTGTCTTATATAAATTTTATTCATTATTTGAGTATTATTAAGTATATATTTGTTTTACGTTTTCCCCCATGGAAAAGTATAATAAAACATTTTTATCATTTCGCTTTTTTTTTTTTTTTTTTTTAAATAATTTATTAACTACAATTTAAAACTTGGTATTGGCAAATAAAACACAATTTTCTATTTAAATAATTTATTATATTTTCTTCTAATCTATAAATTTGTTTTCAAACACGTAAAGTTTAAGTTATAGACATTACTTTTACGTAGTGCGGTATACATTTGTTATTTTGTATTTTTAAAAATACTCTTGATATTTTGTAATATACGCTATAGACTAAAAAATGTGTTGAATTCTTTATTGAATTAATGTTTAAAATTGCTGACTATTTTGAAAAAGAACCGCAATAGACTTATACCAGGTCTATGACTTAAGAAATTCGAGTAAATAACATTTTGTTTACATTTTATTCTTCTTCCTTTTTTTATACACTGTTGTGTGAATTGCAGTAAAAAGGAAAACCTATACGTAAGTTTGTATAGTGAGAGAGAGAGAGAGAGAGAGAGAGAGAGAGAGAGAGAGAGAGAGAGAGAGAGAGAGAGAGAGAGGTAATAAATCGTACTGAAAAGACAAAGTAGTTGACCCATTGCCGCATTGACCTCTGATCTGGCTGTAAACTTGTATTGGATCTCACCAAATTAGTCTTTTCTCCGTTTACCTTTACGTTTTATATACTGTAGTAAAAATAAAACAAGAAGTTTAATATAAAATACACTACAGAGATCCTTGATTAACTGTCGTACCTAAAGTACAAGTTTGCTTTTGAATTTGTGAGTTTAATACCCTGTATACCATTTCACTTCTGTTAAATAGTTTTTCTTTTGTTTTAATTTAAAAAAATAAAACAGTATTTTATGTAACGAACTTCTGTTTTTCTCACTCCTTCTTGTTCTAGTATATTTTTTTTTAATTGATGATTGAAGAAGCTTTTGTATGTAGCATAAAAATCAAAAATTTCGTGTGTGTGTTTTATTATGTTCGCTTTACCCAAAAAATCTGTAAATTATCAAAATAGATAAGAGAGGAAATAATACTCCTTCACATTATAATGTTTGTGTCATTAAAGGAATAGACCAGAGAAAAACATAAGTATTTATATCACAAAACACTTGATGGGACTTACATAAATAACTTTAGTTTATCTCAAAACCCAACTGTATAGCTCCGTAGCAGTGATCAGAAATTTCGATTTATGCAACCCGCACAACATTTTCATACTAATTTTTGCATGTTTCTGATGTCAGAAACATGAATAGTCACGCAAATTGCATACTTTACAGTATTTTTCACGTTCTCTCGTGGGGCTACATTAACATTCTCGTAAAAATTGTGAACAGTTTTGGAGATCCCATTTCGTGTTTATTCATTAAAAAGCACATGTTGTTATATGTGGTCCATGGTTTTAATGTTTCAAGTTCAAAACTATTTACAGAAATTTTCAGTATAATAACTTTCTAAAGCATGACATTCTATAATATCAATTTTTGTTCCAAAAACATGTCTGAAGTATTAGTAGAAAAAAATAATACCAGGATTGATTTTTAAACTTCTTATAAAATAAAGAAAATTTGCTGATATTATATTTTATATAATATTTAAAAATCATTCATTTTCTTGTGACTTTTCGTTGCCTCTTGAGACAAATAAAAAAAATCTCTTTCAAATCAGCATTTATCTTGGCTTGTAATAATCTACTCAAAAGTTGTTAGGTTCGAAGATTTAGAGAAAAGTGTGTGTCTAGTGGCCTTCTAATAGTGCGAGTTGTAGAATTTTAAAGTAGTAGAATCTCAAGCAGCATATGGAAATGAGAAGGGAAAAAAAGTGTGCAATGTCGGAGATTTCCTTTGAGAATAACAATAAAAAAAGGGAAAAAAAAGTAAAGTATATAGAGCTAAGAGACACTAGAATAATATGTAGAATAGAAAGGGAATGTGTGAGGAGAGAGAAATAACGTTGAAGTAACGACTTTAAAAGAAAGTGTAGAAAAAAGTATAAATAATAATAAAAAATGTGAGACGGACAAAATAGAAATCATACGAGAAACAATTTTAAGATACGTATAAAAAAAATTGAAATTATAAGATGTTTTTGTTTACATGCAAGATGAATGGTAGAGTGAAAGTAATCGGAACTAACACAAAATAAAAACAAGCAATGTACTATACTATTTCAGTAACTGTTTTGTATTTCACAAAAGTAGAATTGGGTCTGTATATTATGTAAGTATGAGATTGAAAAATTTAAATACTCCAAAATAGAGTGACATATAAATTTAAAGTCACAAAAAACTAGATAGCTGAAGTTAAGATTAATTTTATATGTAATAGAGGGAATGAAAGAAAAGGAAGATAAAAAATGGTTAGAGAGTAAGAGAGAGAAAGAGAGAGAGAGAGTTGAGGTATACTGGACAATGCAGTGAAAGTAAAAGACAGAGAGAACTAAATGATGGAAAGAGAAAGTGTTTGTTACATCAAAATAAGGGTTGGAATTGTAGCAAAAAGTTATACGATAAAATACAAAAAAAAAAAAAAAAAAAAAAAATGAGATGAGAGTAACATCCCCTCTATTGAGGTTTTGCTCTTGAGGGTATATCAAGTAAAAAATAAAAAGGGTTGTAAGTGAGAGTGAAAAAAGAAAGGTTAGTAACAAAGGGGTGTTTTGAAGCAGGTGGCGCTTTATAACAAGAAAAGTTATCTCGCCTTACAGCTGCATATATGTACACTTAACTTTAAATTATTATGCACTTCCTGTACCTAGTATACGATTTGAATACACTACTGTATTATTTAATAACAACATAAAGAGGGGTAAATAGTAATCAAAATACAATTGCTTTGTCTTTCTCTCTCTCTAAGACAATACTATAGAACATTCATTTAATAGTCATGATATAAAGATAAATTTTAAACTTATTATAAATTCACCTCACACGCACTAATGATACTTCTTAAATTTATTTTTATTATTTAAATGAAAGGAAAATATTGTGTAGTTTTGTTATAAAGAATTAATTCATACTTAAGCTTATTATAGTAAGTTGTATTAAAATATTTAAAAGATGTTTTTTTTTAGAGGGTTAATACTAATATTACTATTTCTTGATGCGTGACAACTTTTTTACCCTCTATGATGTTAAGGCATATTAAGGTATTGCGCATCTTTTGGAGTTTCATTTTTTATTTATTAACCTCCCCCACTTTTTATTTTTACTATAGTCTTCATATTAAATATTAAAACAGTTTTATTTTCTTTAGTAACTACGCCTATTTAATTTCTGGTTAGGAGTCTTGAATCTGCGAAAAAAACTTTTGATTTTTATTTATTTGAGTTAACAGTACTTATATAGTTTTTGTGTTGGTACTATTAATAATATGCATGAAACATATTTCTATTTAATGCACACGAAAAAAATAAGTAAGGTAATTTATGCTGTAAAGAGAATAATTCCTTCTTATTTATAGTATAAATATTGCTATTTTGGAATTATATATTATATTTATGCTGTCCACATGACTATGATAATATACCATTCAAATACAGCGATCATAGAGTAACATTAGCAATTTAGAGTTAGGTTTTTGAACAATAATAATAATAACAGTTCTTTATTGGGTTTAAAATGTGAATGGTAAAATATTATCACAATCATGCGAGTACAACATAACTTTTATGTTATGTAACATAATCGCTATATAATACATATTTAATAAATAATGATATAGCAAAGTGAGGCTAATATCATAATTACTTATGATATATTTTTGTACGTGCAATAATCACAATATTTTATGTAAAATCTCAGAGTTTTCCATTGGCTATAATAAAACTTATTCAGAAAATTCTTAAATAATTGCTTAAAAATAACTAATATATTATTATTCATTTCTTATAGTAGTAACACTTGCATTCTTCTCAACTAGCATCCTGAACAAAATTAATAATTAATAAATTAATAAATAATTGAGAAAACCAAAACAATGTAAGGGGTTTTATTGGATATTCTGAAAGTGGGCATCGTCCTAAATCAACTGATGTGTGTTTTTCTAATTTTTCAGTGCATTACGTATTTTTAATTAATTTGTGCAAATCGTGATATGACATCAAAGATGATAACTTTTGCGTACACGCTCATGGTAAAGTTACCAACTGTAACGTCATATCACGATTTAAAAAAAAATTATTAAAAATACTTAATTAACTAAAAAAAATTACAAAATCACACATCAATCGATTCCCTCTTTTAAAATATACGATAAATAAAAATCATGGTCCTGCTCATTGTATAATATATTTTTTATGAACTGTTACTCATTAAATTGATTCCAACCCAATTCCACGTGCTTTAAAAAAAAAAATGATATATTTCTTTTTTTATTTAAAAAAGCTGAAATAAGTTGTAATATGTAACATTTAGTATTTTTTTTTTCTGAACAGATTGCAAAATATTTTATAACACAATACATCTGGTCCATATGTGTGTGTTATCTCGGGACATATATTATATTTTAATATCCTACTTTATATTTGCAAGCTTTTTTTATTTTATAGCGTGTTGTATATATATATATATATATATTATATAGCTATGCTACGCTATATATGCTGGGGCCAGCAGCTTGCTTTTGCTTGGATATTTTATATGCGTGTGGCAGTGAATTACGTTTGCTTGCTTATAGTGTATGTAGGGGTGTGCGCCCTTTCCCTTTACTCCCTTTTGCCATTCTGCGATAACATTCTCTCCTTTTTTACTCTCTCTCGCTCTCTCATCTAGCACTCTTTATATGGTCCAAAAATTGTCCTTTTATGCCACCTAAATAATTTTAAATAACTGAAATAAATATTAAGTCTCGTATTGTGATAATGTGCTCTTGCAAATAATGGAAATTTTCCGTAAATGCTTAAAAAAAAAAAGCGTTGTTTTGAAATAAGAATTATTAAGGAGTCTGGTTTTATTTTTTAAGATTTCTTTTGCAGCATGACTAGCATAATATTATGACTATTAATACTCGAAACAGTTGTTCACATGGAACAATATTTGCACTATAAAATATATTTAATCGATTGAATTTTAAACTTTGATGGTTTTACATAGATATTGTATAAAATCAAAATAAACTGCATAGTGAAAATATTGCTCCGTTTGGAGACAATTTAGATTATTCATACTTAAGTTTGTATAAAAACAACAGCTAATTATTATTATTATCTTTCATTGAGATAGTTAGGCATTATTATTTTATTTGTGATAAATTGTAAAATTTGAACCAAGATACTTACGGGCAAACATAAAAGATCGAGGTAAAAATAATTAAATATAAAAAAAGGCTCGAGGAAAGTTAATTAATTGAATGTTTTTTATTGAACACTAATAATGTCTAGATAAAAATTTCTTAATGAGTAAATGGATGAGTGCTCAATCCTCTAGTGAATTTTACATAATATTTATAGATAATTATATTGAAAATTTATTGATATCATAAATTATTATTGATTTTTTTTTATAAAGCTCACTTAATAACCCTTGATTGATAAGAGAAAAAAAATGTTCTAAACTATCTAAATTAGATTTTAATTTGATCCATTAACAAATATAGACTAAAGCTTTTACGCGCCATTTAAATGGAAATTAACGACAAGCGGTAGATTATAAATTTGTTTATTAATTGGCACAGTTTTTTTAACATCCTAATATTTCCTTGTTCTTGATTTTTGCTGTAGTTCATTTCAAAAGTCTTGAGATATTGCGAATTGTATTGGTTTAAATATTGGTGCACATTTTTACAAACATCTTGCATTGCAACCCTTAGCATCCCCCTAAAATAATCAATATTGACTAAGAAAAAACTTTACGATAAAAACCTAAATCTCATCGCGTATGTATTACTTATTAAAATGGTAAAAATAATAATAATAATAAAAACTAATGTACTGATACCATACTTTAAGCCACAATTAAATTTTATTTTAGAAATAGACAAATTGTATAAAAATAACTTTGGTAAACATTACTCTCACTTTCTCTTTATTAATGGCAAAAGTTTGACTTATATTAATCCAACGTAATCTTCAATAATACATACAGCGGGAGGGTTCAATCGAGTGTTTGATGATGCATGAAATATCTGACTTTTACAGCGACCATCATTAAATAAAGTAGCCAGTCTTTATAAATTCAATGTTATTTTTTATATCTATATATACATTTCGAAATAAAACGAAATTGAAAACAAAAAACTGGCCTCTCTTACTCTCTCGCTTCTTTTTAACTTTCCCCCCTTTATATATATGTTTAGCCCATGCTCTTTTACGCCAAGTATACACTTTTAATTTTAATATTACTTATTCCTCTAAACAATTTTATAACTTTTTTTTTAAACATCCACTTATATTATATATCAGAATTTTAATTATATTAAAAGCTTAATTATATTATTTTTATTTATGAAAACGGGGAAAAAAGTTACACAAATAAAAGCTAATACATTAATTTAATATGATTTTGCATTTCTCTAAAGTAAAACAAAGTCATGAGAATAATAATAATAATATGCGCGAGTATAAAATAAAACTTAAAATGAAATTAAATATAAAAGAGAGATGCGACTTTTATAAGAAAAGTCAAGATTTTACATTCATTAATTAGGTTTTAACGCTAATTCTTATGAAAGGTAATGTAAGAGTTTTTGGGAGGTGAGGTGGAGTGGAGGATGGGTATGAAGATGGGGGTAAGTGAAAAGATGTTTCTTGCAGCCGACAAACTTTGCTTCAAATGAAAGGATAGAAGAGAGCTGGGGTAAATTTTGCAGAGGCAGAAAGTGGCAAGTTTGTTTTGACTACAGAATAACAAATTTAAGAATCTATTTGAGTTGACCGGAACTAATTGTAATTTTTATCTATTATTGATTGAGAAAATTGTAGTATACATTATTGCTGTGTTTATTTTCTACTAGTTTAGCTAATTATCTGTCACTTGTCACTAAAAGTCACAAAAGTCACTAAAGGCATTAAAAAAAATATATATATAGCTAAAAAAAGAGAGAATTAATCGCCTTATTAAAAAAAGCAAGGTACAGTACAGTTACCTATATTTCTTTATTTATGTAGTATTTATAATTTATTTTCATATTTATTTATTTCCAATCAAGGTAATGGAGGAAGGTTTTGCTAATGAGGGTTCTTAGTTTTGCTGACGTATAGGTAGAAGACTACTAAACAACATCAAGGCTGTTTACACTGCGTGCTTGCAATCAAACTTTGCTTGATACTTGCTAAGCAAAACGTCCCCCCCTTCCACCCTCTCTCTCTCTCTCTCCGGCAGTTTTACAATTTAACGTGTGTCTGTTGATGGCAGGATTATGATGACTTAATTTTATTGACCAAAACCTTTAATCCGTATCATGGTATATAGAAGGAAAACTTTTAGCTTTTACATGATTTTCTCTATGTCTTTATTGTTATAAACCTGATTTCCATATTTTGATTTTCTGATCGCTAAAAACTTTTTGTTACTCTTATACAAGAAACCCCTTAATGATGCTACATTATATACGCTTCGTGATTATACTGCGTACTTTGCTTAACTTCTAATATCTTGAAAGAAAACTGCTCTTTTCAATGAAGTTAAGTTTTGCATAATACTTTTTTGTCTTTTTTCGAAATAGCAAACCATGTTTAAACTTTGTATACTTTTAAACCTATATAGATACAAAAGTATTCTATCCTATAAAAATTTGATATATATAAGCTATTGACTTGGAACTTGATTCAATTTAAAGTAAGAATTCTGTAGTTAATCAGAACAGTTTTGTACCAGGTCACTGAATTCTGCAGTTTTTTGTTTTGTTTCAAGTTGTGAATGAGAAATGTATTGCGAGGTCAAACATTGGCACCTCCAGTCATTTAACACCGCACGTACACACAGCTGCATTATTTCAAGACAAAACAGTCGTGTCGAAAGAAAGATTAAGCACCAGACAAATTGAAGTCATGTTCAATCTTACAGTTTAATGAATATATACTTTGTAATTTATGGTAATTGTATTCCAGTGCTGCGTACTTTTTTTTTTAATCATTATGGTATAATTTATTACAGAAAATGTGCCATTTTTTTTATAATCCTTTTTATTTCTGGAAAAAATTCCAATAGGGCTTACCAGTGAAGTATGCAAGCCAATCACAGGCAACGTACGGAAATTTTATATCCCCTTATAATGAGAAAGACTAAAAATTGTTGGGGGTAATTTTATTTCATATTCTAAAAGAGTATTATTGTCTTGAATCGATGCATGTGCGAATTTTTAATTTCTGAGTTCATTAAATAGTTTTAATTCATTTTTGAAAGTCACGAAACGACCTCACAGGCTTCAATTTTTTCCTACGCTTAAATTCATAAGGTGCTGCCTGTGGCGTCATTTCGCGACTTAAAAAAATTAATTAAAAATACGTAATGAACTCAAAAACTAGAAATGCACATATGTATCGATTCAGGACAATATCCTCTTTTAGAATATGAAATAAAATTAACCCCTCAATTTTTTGTAGTCTTCCTCATTTACTATTTTTCAACATTTTCGAACCAAGTTTATAGCGATTACTTCGACAAATACTTCACCGAGCGCAGAAAAAAGAAATGAAAAGGGTTATAGGTACACCTTAAAGTATAAAATATAAGATTATTTTTAAAATTTTACCACCGCTAACCTCTATTTTAAAACTTAAATATACTTCATATTTCAATACAGTAACTATAATTACAAGAATATAACTCTCTGCTACTCTTTGTTACTATGAACTGACTGGGTCAAAAAATTTCTTATTTCAATATAATATATTAAATTTTATAAAATCATATTTCCTGTGCAGTTCACATGCATCTTCTTCTCTGATTTTCAACCTATCATAAAATTTGCATTCGTATAATGTTCATATTTCATATCACTGTTAGTTCTCTTTGGTCACCAAAAGCTAATTCATCATAATTAAATCAACTTTTATTGTTTGAACGTGCAGCTTAAAAGCATAATTTCTCTCTCTCTCTCTCTCTCTCTCTCTCTCTCTCTCTCTCTCTCTCTCTCTCTCTCTGGAAACAGCTTGTATTATAGTTAGCACAAATTATCCATATATCTGTACAATCACGTTTCTAAATAATTCTAATTTATATGTACAGTCACATCAGAAATAAGTGCTATATAAAATT